>JAQNBH010000016.1:10510724-10993713 GCA_028752905.1 Cladorhizidae sp. MBARI D1340-BT2 | reverse complement strand
TGCATGCTTGTATATTACCAGCAGTGAGTGAGTCTTAGTACCAGCAGTTCAACACTATGCATGCTTGTATATTACCAGCAGTGAGTGAGTCTTAGTACCAGCAGTTCAACACTATGCATGCTTGTATATTACCAGCAGTGAGTGAGTCTTAGTACCAGCAGCTCAACACTATGCATGCTTGTATATTACCAGCAGTGAGTGTGTCTTAGTACCAGCAGTTCAACACTATGCATGCTTGTATATTACCAGCAGTGAGTGAGTCTTAGTACCAGCAGTTCAACACTATGCATGCTTGTATATTACCAGCAGTGAGTGAGTCTTAGTACCAGCAGTTCAACACTATGCATGCTTGTATATTACCAGCAGTGAGTGTGCCTTAGTACCAGCAGTTCAACACTATGCATGCTTGTATATTACCAGCAGTGAGTGAGCCTTAGTACCAGCAGTTCAACACTATGCATGCTTGTATATTACCAGCAGTGAGTGAGTCTTAGTACCAGCAGTTCAACACTATGCATGCTTGTATATTACCAGCAGTGAGTGAGTCTTAGTACCAGCAGTTCAACACTATGCATGCTTGTATATTACCAGCAGTGAGTGAGTCTTAGTACCAGCAGTTCAACACTATGCATGCTTGTATATTACCAGCAGTGAGCGTGCCTTAGTACCAGCAGTTCAACACTATGCATGCTTGTATATTACCAGCAGTGAGTGTGCCTTAGTACCAGCAGTTCAACACTATGCATGCTTGTATATTACCAGCAGTGAGTGAGCCTTAGTACCAGCAGTTCAACACTATGCATGCTTGTATATTACCAGCAGTGAGTGAGTCTTAGTACCAGCAGTTCAACACTATGCATGCTTGTATATTACCAGCAGTGAGTGAGCCTTAGTACCAGCAGTTCAACACTATGCATGCTTGTATATTACCAGCAGTGAGTGAGTCTTAGTACCAGCAGTTCAACACTATGCATGCTTGTATATTACCAGCAGTGAGTGAGTCTTAGTACCAGCAGTTCAACACTATGCATGCTTGTATATTACCAGCAGTGAGTGAGTCTTAGTACCAGCAGTTCAACACTATGCATGCTTGTATATTACCAGCAGTGAGTGAGTCTTAGTACCAGCAGTTCAACACTATGCATGCTTGTATATTACCAGCAGTGAGTGAGTCTTAGTACCAGCAGTTCAACACTATGCATGCTTGTATATTACCAGCAGTGAGTGAGTCTTAGTACCAGCAGTTCAACACTATGCATGCTTGTATATTACCAGCAGTGAGTGAGTCTTAGTACCAGCAGTTCAACACTATGCATGCTTGTATATTACCAGCAGTGAGTGAGTCTTAGTACCAGCAGTTCAACACTATGCATGCTTGTATATTACCAGCAGTGAGTGAGTCTTAGTACCAGCAGTTCAACACTATGCATGCTTGTATATTACCAGCAATGAGTGCCTTAGTACCAGCAGTTCAACACTATGCATGCTTGTATATTACCAGCAATGAGTGCCTTAGTACCAGCAGTTCAACACTATGCATGCTTGTATATTACCAGTAGTGAGTGTGCCTTAGTACCAGCAGTTCAACACTATGCATGCTTGTATATTACCAGCAGTGAGTGAGCCTTAGTACCAGCAGTTCAACACTATGCATGCTTGTATATTACCAGCAGTGAGTGAGTCTTAGTACCAGCAGTTCAACACTATGCATGCTTGTATATTACCAGCAGTGAGTGAGTCTTAGTACCAGCAGTTCAACACTATGCATGCTTGTATATTACCAGCAGTGAGTGTGCCTTAGTACCAGCAGTTCAACACTATGCATGCTTGTATATTACCAGCAGTGAGTGAGTCTTAGTACCAGCAGTTCAACACTATGCATGCTTGTATATTACCAGCAGTGAATGAGTCTTAGTACCAGCAGTTCAACACTATGCATGCTTGTATATTACCAGCAGTGAGTGAGTCTTAGTACCAGCAGTTCAACACTATGCATGCTTGTATATTACCAGCAGTGAGTGAGTCTTAGTACCAGCAGTTCAACACTATGCATGCTTGTATATTACCAGCAGTGAGTGTGCCTTAGTACCAGCAGTTCAACACTATGCATGCTTGTATATTACCAGCAGTGAGTGAGTCTTAGTACCAGCAGTTCAACACTATGCATGCTTGTATATTACCAGCAGTGAGTGAGTCTTAGTACCAGCAGTTCAACACTATGCATGCTTGTATATTACCAGCAGTGAGTGAGTCTTAGTACCAGCAGTTCAACACTATGCATGCTTGTATATTACCAGCAGTGAGCCTTAGTACCAGCAGTTCAACACTATGCATGCTTGTATATTACCAGCAGTGAGTGAGTCTTAGTACCAGCAGTTCAACACTATGCATGCTTGTATATTACCAGCAGTGAGTGTGTCTTAGTACCAGAAGTTCAACACTATACCAGAAGTTCAACACTATGCATGCTTGTATATTACCAGCAGTGAGTGAGTCTTAGTACCAGCAGTTCAACACTGTGCATGCTTGTATATTACCAGCAGTGAGTGAGTCTTAGTACCAGCAGTTCAACACTATGCATGCTTGTATATTACCAGCAGTGAGTGTGTCTTAGTACCAGCAGTTCAACACTATGCATGCTTGTATATTACCAGCAGTGAGTGAGTCTTAGTACCAGCAGTTCAACACTATGCATGCTTGTATATTACCAGCAGTGAGTGTGCCTTAGTACCAGCAGTTCAACACTATGCATGCTTGTATATTACCAGCAGTGAGTGAGTCTTTGTACCAGCAGTTCAACACTATGCATGCTTGTATATTACCAGCAGTGAGTGAGTCTTAGTACCAGCAGTTCAACACTATGCATGCTTGTATATTACCAGCAGTGAGTGAGTCTTAGTACCAGCAGTTCAACACTATGCATGCTTGTATATTACCAGCAGTGAGTGAGCCTTAGTACCAGCAGTTCAACACTATGCATGCTTGTATATTACCAGCAGTGAGTGAGTCTTAGTACCAGCAGTTCAACACTATGCATGCTTGTATATTACCAGCAGTGAGTGTGTCTTAGTACCAGCAGTTCAACACTATGCATGCTTGTATATTACCAGTAGTGAGTGTGCCTTAGTACCAGCAGTTCAACACTATGCATGCTTGTATATTACCAGCAGTGAGTGAGTCTTAGTACCAGCAGTTCAACACTATGCATGCTTGTATATTACCAGCAGTGAGTGTGCCTTAGTACCAGCAGTTCAACACTATGCATGCTTGTATATTACCAGCAGTGAGTGAGTCTTAGTACCAGCAGTTCAACACTATGCATGCTTGTATATTACCAGCAGTGAGTGAGTCTTAGTACCAGCAGTTCAACACTATGCATGCTTGTATATTACCAGCAGTGAGTGAGTCTTAGTACCAGCAGTTCAACACTATGCATGCTTGTATATTACCAGCAGTGAGTGAGTCTTAGTACCAGCAGTTCAACACTATGCATGCTTGTATATTACCAGCAGTGAGTGAGTCTTAGTACCAGCAGTTCAACACTATGCATGCTTGTATATTACCAGCAGTGAGTGTGTCTTAGTACCAGCAGTTCAACACTATGCATGCTTGTATATTACCAGCAGTGAGTGAGTCTTAGTACCAGCAGTTCAACACTATGCATGCTTGTATATTACCAGCAGTGAGTGAGTCTTAGTACCAGCAGTTCAACACTATGCATTCTTGTATATTACCAGCAGTGAGTGAGCCTTAGTACCAGCAGTTCAACACTATGCATGCTTGTATATTACCAGCAGTGAGTGTGCCTTAGTACCAGCAGTTCAACACTATGCATGCTTGTATATTACCAGCAGTGAGTGTGCCTTAGTACCAGCAGTTCAACACTATGCATGCTTGTATATTACCAGCAGTGAGTGAGTCTTAGTACCAGCAGTTCAACACTATGCATGCTTGTATATTACCAGCAGTGAGTGAGTCTTAGTACCAGCAGTTCAACACTATGCATGCTTGTATATTACCAGCAGTGAGCCAGCCTTAGTACCAGCAGTTCAACACTATGCATGCTTGTATATTACCAGCAGTGAGTGAGTCTTAGTACCAGCAGTTCAACACTATGCATGCTTGTATATTACCAGTAGTGAGTGTGCCTTAGTACCAGCAGTTCAACACTATGCATGCTTGTATATTACCAGCAGTGAGTGAGTCTTAGTACCAGCAGTTCAACACTATGCATGCTTGTATATTACCAGCAGTGAGTGTGTCTTAGTACCAGCAGTTCAACACTATGCATGCTTGTATATTACCAGCAGTGAGTGAGTCTTAGTACCAGCAGTTCAACACTATGCATGCTTGTATATTACCAGCAGTGAGTGAGTCTTAGTACCAGCAGTTCAACACTATGCATGCTTGTATATTACCAGCAGTGAGTGAGTCTTAGTACCAGCAGTTCAACACTATGCATGCTTGTATATTACCAGCAGTGAGTGAGCCTTAGTACCAGCAGTTCAACACTATGCATGCTTGTATATTACCAGCAGTGAGTGAGTCTTAGTACCAGCAGTTCAACACTATGCATGCTTGTATATTACCAGCAGTGAGTGAGTCTTAGTACCAGCAGTTCAACACTATGCATGCTTGTATATTACCAGCAGTGAGTGTGCCGCAGTTCAACACTATGCATGCTTGTATATTACCAGCAGTGAGTGAGTCTTAGTACCAGCAGTTCAACACTATGCATGCTTGTATATTACCAGCAGTGAGTGAGTCTTAGTACCAGCAGTTCAACACTATGCATGCTTGTATATTACCAGCAGTGAGTGAGTCTTAGTACCAGCAGTTCAACACTATGCATGCTTGTATATTACCAGCAGTGAGTGAGCCTTAGTACCAGCAGTTCAACACTATGCATGCTTGTATATTACCAGCAGTGAGTGAGTCTTAGTACCAGCAGTTCAACACTATGCATGCTTGTATATTACCAGCAGTGAGTGAGTCTTAGTACCAGCAGTTCAATACTATGCATGCTTGTATATTACCAGCAGTGAGTGAGCCTTAGTACCAGCAGTTCAACACTATGCATGCTTGTATATTACCAGCAGTGAGTGAGTCTTAGTACCAGCAGTTCAACACTCTGCATGCTTGTATATTACCAGCAGTGAGTGAGTCTTAGTACCAGCAGTTCAACACTATGCATGCTTGTATATTACCAGCAGTGAGTGTGCCTTAGTACCAGCAGTTCAACACTATGCATGCTTGTATATTACCAGTAGTGAGTGAGTCTTAGTACCAGCAGTTAAACACTATGCATGCTTGTATATTACCAGCAGTGATTGTGCCTTAGTACCAGCAGTTCAACACTATGCATGCTTGTATATTACCAGCAGTGAGTGAGTCTTAGTACCAGCAGTTCAACACTATGCATGCTTGTATATTACCAGCAGTGAATGTGCCTTAGTACCAGCAGTTCAACACTATGCATGCTTGTATATTACCAGCAGTGAGTCTTAGTACCAGCAGTTCAACACTATGCATGCTTGTATATTACCAGCAGTGAGTGAGTCTTAGTACCAGCAGTTCAACACTATGCATGCTTGTATATTACCAGCAGTGAGTGAGTCTTAGTACCAGCAGTTCAACACTATGCATGCTTGTATATTACCAGCAGTGAGTGTGTCTTAGTACCAGCAGTTCAACACTATGCATGCTTGTATATTACCAGCAGTGAGTGAGTCTTAGTACCAGCAGTTCAACACTATGCATGCTTGTATATTACCAGCAGTGAGTGAGTCTTAGTACCAGCAGTTCAACACTATGCATGCTTGTATATTACCAGCAGTGAGTGTGTCTTAGTACCAGCAGTTCAACACTATGCATGCTTGTATATTACCAGCAGTGAGTGAGCCTTAGTACCAGCAGTTCAACACTATGCATGCTTGTATATTACCAGCAGTGAGCCTTAGTACCAGCAGTTCAACACTATGCATGCTTGTATATTACCAGCAGTGAGAGAGCCTTAGTACCAGCAGTTCAACACTATGCATGCTTGTATATTACCAGCAGTGAGTGAGTCTTAGTACCAGCAGTTCAACACTATGCATGCTTGTATATTACCAGCAGTGAGTGAGTCTTAGTACCAGCAGTTCAACACTATGCATGCTTGTATATTACCAGCAGTGAGCCAGCCTTAGTACCAGCTGTTCAACACTATGCATGCTTGTATATTACCAGCAGTGAGTGAGTCTTAGTACCAGCAGTTCAACACTATGCATGCTTGTATATTACCAGTAGTGAGTGTGCCTTAGTACCAGCAGTTCAACACTATGCATGCTTGTATATTACCAGCAGTGAGTGAGTCTTAGTACCAGCAGTTCAACACTATGCATGCTTGTATATTACCAGCAGTGAGTGTGTCTTAGTACCAGCAGTTCAACACTATGCATGCTTGTATATTACCAGCAGTGAGTGAGTCTTAGTACCAGCAGTTCAACACTATGCATGCTTGTATATTACCAGCAGTGAGTGAGTCTTAGTACCAGCAGTTCAACACTATGCATGCTTGTATATTACCAGCAGTGAGTGAGTCTTAGTACCAGCAGTTCAACACTATGCATGCTTGTATATTACCAGCAGTGAGTGTGCCGCAGTTCAACACTATGCATGCTTGTATATTACCAGCAGTGAGTGAGTCTTAGTACCAGCAGTTCAACACTATGCATGCTTGTATATTACCAGCAGTGAGTGAGTCTTAGTACCAGCAGTTCAACACTATGCATGCTTGTATATTACCAGCAGTGAGTGAGTCTTAGTACCAGCAGTTCAACACTATGCATGCTTGTATATTACCAGCAGTGAGTGAGCCTTAGTACCAGCAGTTCAACACTATGCATGCTTGTATATTACCAGCAGTGAGTGAGTCTTAGTACCAGCAGTTCAACACTATGCATGCTTGTATATTACCAGCAGTGAGTGAGTCTTAGTACCAGCAGTTCAATACTATGCATGCTTGTATATTACCAGCAGTGAGTGAGCCTTAGTACCAGCAGTTCAACACTATGCATGCTTGTATATTACCAGCAGTGAGTGAGTCTTAGTACCAGCAGTTCAACACTCTGCATGCTTGTATATTACCAGCAGTGAGTGAGTCTTAGTACCAGCAGTTCAACACTATGCATGCTTGTATATTACCAGCAGTGAGTGTGCCTTAGTACCAGCAGTTCAACACTATGCATGCTTGTATATTACCAGTAGTGAGTGAGTCTTAGTACCAGCAGTTAAACACTATGCATGCTTGTATATTACCAGCAGTGATTGTGCCTTAGTACCAGCAGTTCAACACTATGCATGCTTGTATATTACCAGCAGTGAGTGAGTCTTAGTACCAGCAGTTCAACACTATGCATGCTTGTATATTACCAGCAGTGAATGTGCCTTAGTACCAGCAGTTCAACACTATGCATGCTTGTATATTACCAGCAGTGAGTCTTAGTACCAGCAGTTCAACACTATGCATGCTTGTATATTACCAGCAGTGAGTGAGTCTTAGTACCAGCAGTTCAACACTATGCATGCTTGTATATTACCAGCAGTGAGTGAGTCTTAGTACCAGCAGTTCAACACTATGCATGCTTGTATATTACCAGCAGTGAGTGTGTCTTAGTACCAGCAGTTCAACACTATGCATGCTTGTATATTACCAGCAGTGAGTGAGTCTTAGTACCAGCAGTTCAACACTATGCATGCTTGTATATTACCAGCAGTGAGTGAGTCTTAGTACCAGCAGTTCAACACTATGCATGCTTGTATATTACCAGCAGTGAGTGTGTCTTAGTACCAGCAGTTCAACACTATGCATGCTTGTATATTACCAGCAGTGAGTGAGCCTTAGTACCAGCAGTTCAACACTATGCATGCTTGTATATTACCAGCAGTGAGCCTTAGTACCAGCAGTTCAACACTATGCATGCTTGTATATTACCAGCAGTGAGAGAGCCTTAGTACCAGCAGTTCAACACTATGCATGCTTGTATATTACCAGCAGTGAGTGTGCCTTAGTACCAGCAGTTCAACACTATGCATGCTTGTATATTACCAGCAGTGAGTGAGTCTTAGTACCAGCAGTTCAACACTATGCATGCTTGTATATTACCAGCAGTGAGTGAGCCTTAGTACCAGCAGTTCAACACTATGCATGCTTGTATATTACCAGCAGTGAGTGAGCCTTAGTACCAGCAGTTCAACACTATGCATGCTTGTATATTACCAGCAGTGAGTGAGCCTTAGTACCAGCAGTTCAACACTATGCATGCTTGTATATTACCAGCAGTGAGTGAGCCTTAGTACCAGCAGTTCAACACTATGTATGCTTGTATATTACCAGCAGTGAGTGAGTCTTAGTACCAGCAGTTCAACACTATGCATGCTTGTATATTACCAGCAGTGAGTCTTAGTACCAGCAGTTCAACACTATGCATGCTTGTATATTACCAGCAGTGAGTGAGCCTTAGTACCAGCAGTTCAACACTATGCATGCTTGTATATTACCAGCAGTGGGTGAGTCTTAGTACCAGCAGTTCAACACTATGCATGCTTGTATATTACCAGCAGTGAGTGTGTCTTAGTACCAGCAGTTCAACACTATGCATGCTTGTATATTACCAGCAGTGAGTGAGTCTTAGTACCAGCAGTTCAACACTATGCATGCTTGTATATTACCAGCAGTGAGTGTGTCTTAGTACCAGCAGTTCAACACTATGCATGCTTGTATATTACCAGCAGTGAGTGTGTCTTAGTACCAGCAGTTCAACACTATGCATGCTTGTATATTACCAGCAGTGAGTGAGCCTTAGTACCAGCAGTTCAACACTATGCATGCTTGTATATTACCAGCAGTGAGCCTTAGTACCAGCAGTTCAACACTATGCATGCTTGTATATTACCAGCAGTGAGTGAGCCTTAGTACCAGCAGTTCAACACTATGCATGCTTGTATATTACCAGCAGTGAGTGAGCCTTAGTACCAGCAGTTCAACACTGCATGCTTGTATATTACCAGCAGTGAGTGAGTCTTAGTACCAGCAGTTCAACACTATGCATGCTTGTATATTACCAGCAGTGAGTCTTAGTACCAGCAGTTCAACACTATGCATGCTTGTATATTACCAGCAGTGAGTGAGTCTTAGTACCAGCAGTTCAACACTATGCATGCTTGTATATTACCAGCAGTGAGTGAGCCTTAGTACCAGCAGTTCAACACTATGCATGCTTGTATATTACCAGCAGTGAGTGAGTCTTAGTACCAGCAGTTCAACACTATGCATGCTTGTATATTACCAGCAGTGAGTGAGTCTTAGTACCAGCAGTTCAACACTATGCATGCTTGTATATTACCAGCAGTGAGTGAGTCTTAGTACCAGCAGTTCAACACTATGCATGCTTGTATATTACCAGCAGTGAGTGAGCCTTAGTACCAGCAGTTCAACACTATGCATGCTTGTATATTACCAGCAGTGAGTGAGTCTTAGTACCAGCAGTTCAACACTATGCATGCTTGTATATTACCAGCAGTGAGTGAGTCTTAGTACCAGCAGTTCAACACTATGCATGCTTGTATATTACCAGCGGTGAGTTTGCCTTAGTACCAGCAGTTCAACACTATGCATGCTTGTATATTACCAGCGGTGAGTGAGTCTTAGTACCAGCAGTTCAACACTATGCATGCTTGTATATTACCAGCAGTGAGTGTGTCTTAGTACCAGCAGTTCAACACTATGCATGCTTGTATATTACCAGCAGTGAGTGTGCCTTAGTACCAGCAGTTCAACACTATGCATGCTTGTATATTACCAGCAGTGAGTGAGTCTTAGTACCAGCAGTTCAACACTATGCATGCTTGTATATTACCAGCAGTGAGTGTGTCTTAGTACCAGCAGTTCAACACTATGCATGCTTGTATATTACCAGCAGTGAGTGAGTCTTAGTACCAGCAGTTCAACACTATGCATGCTTGTATATTACCAGCAGTGAGTGTGTCTTAGTACCAGCAGTTCAACACTATGCATGCTTGTATATTACCAGCGGTGAGTTTGCCTTAGTGCCAGCAGTTCAACACTATGCATGCTTGTATATTACCAGCAGTGAGCGTGCCTTAGTGCCAGCAGTTCAACACTATGCATGCTTGTATATTACCAGCAGTGAGCGTGCCTTAGTGCCAGCAGTTCAACACTATGCATGCTTGTATATTACCAGCAGTGAGTGTGTCTTAGTACCAGCAGTTCAACACTATGCATGCTTGTATATTACCAGCAGTGAGAGAGCCTTAGTACCAGCAGTTCAACACTATGCATGCTTGTATATTACCAGCAGTGAGTGAGCCTTAGTACCAGCAGTTCAACACTATGCATGCTTGTATATTACCAGCAGTGAGTGAGCCTTAGTACCAGCAGTTCAACACTATGCATGCTTGTATATTACCAGCAGTGAGTGAGTCTTAGTACCAGCAGTTCAACACTATGCATGCTTGTATATTACCAGCAGTGAGTGAGTCTTAGTACCAGCAGTTCAACACTATGCATGCTTGTATATTACCAGCAGTGAGTGAGTCTTAGTACCAGCAGTTCAACACTATGCATGCTTGTATATTACCAGCAGTGTGTGTGCCTTAGTACCAGCAGTTCAACACTATGCATGCTTGTATATTACCAGCAGTGAGTGAGTCTTAGTACCAGCAGTTCAACACTATGCATGCTTGTATATTACCAGCAGTGAGTGAGTCTTAGTACCAGCAGTTCAACACTATGCATGCTTGTATATTACCAGCAGTGAGAGAGCCTTAGTACCAGCAGTTCAACACTATGCATGCTTGTATATTACCAGCAGTGAGTCTTAGTACCAGCAGTTCAACACTATGCATGCTTGTATATTACCAGCAGTGAGTGAGTCTTAGTACCAGCAGTTCAACACTATGCATGCTTGTATATTACCAGCAGTGAGTGAGTCTTAGTACCAGCAGTTCAACACTATGCATGCTTGTATATTACCAGCAGTGAGTGAGTCTTAGTACCAGCAGTTCAACACTATGCATGCTTGTATATTACCAGCAGTGAGTGAGCCTTAGTACCAGCAGTTCAACACTATGCATGCTTGTATATTACCAGCAGTGAGTGAGTCTTAGTACCAGCAGTTCAACACTATGCATGCTTGTATATTACCAGCAGTGAGTCTTAGTACCAGCAGTTCAACACTATGCATGCTTGTATATTACCAGCAGTGAGTGTGTCTTAGTAGTACCAGCAGTTCAACACTATGCATGCTTGTATATTACCAGCAGTGAGTGAGTCTTAGTACCAGCAGTTCAACACTATGCATGCTTGTATATTACCAGCAGTGAGTGAGCCTTAGTACCAGCAGTTCAACACTATGCATGCTTGTATATTACCAGCAGTGAGTGAGTCTTAGTACCAGCAGTTCAACACTATGCATGCTTGTATATTACCAGCAGTGAGTGAGTCTTAGTACCAGCAGTTCAACACTATGCATGCTTGTATATTACCAACAGTGAGTGAGCCTTAGTACCAGCAGTTCAACACTATGCATGCTTGTATATTACCAGCAGTGAGCCTTAGTACCAGCAGTTCAACACTATGCATGCTTGTATATTACCAGCAGTGAGTGTGCCTTAGTACCAGCAGTTCAACACTATGCATGCTTGTATATTACCAGCAGTGAGGTGCCTTAGTACCAGCAGTTCAACACTATGCATGCTTGTATATTACCAGCAGTGAGTGAGTCTTAGTACCAGCAGTTCAACACTATGCATGCTTGTATATTACCAGCAGTGAGTGAGTCTTAGTACCAGCAGTTCAACACTATGCATGCTTGTATATTACCAGCAGTGAATGTGCCTTAGTACCAGCAGTTCAACACTATGCATGCTTGTATATTACCAGCAGTGAGTGAGTCTTAGTACCAGCAGTTCAACACTATGCATGCTTGTATATTACCAGCAGTGAGTGTGTCTTAGTACCAGCAGCTCAACACTATGCATGCTTGTATATTACCAGCAGTGAGTGAGCCTTAGTACCAGCAGTTCAACACTATGCATGCTTGTATATTACCAGCAGTGAGTGAGCCTTAGTACCAGCAGTTCAACACTATGCATGCTTGTATATTACCAGCAGTGTGCCTTAGTACCAGCAGTTCAACACTATGCATGCTTGTATATTACCAGCAGTGAGTGAGTCTTAGTACCAGCAGTTCAACACTATGCATGCTTGTATATTACCAGCAGTGAGTGAGCCTTAGTACCAGCAGTTCAACACTATGCATGCTTGTATATTACCAGCAGTGAGTGAGTCTTAGTACCAGCAGTTCAACACTATGCATGCTTGTATATTACCAGCAGTGAGCGTGCCTTAGTACCAGCAGTTCAACACTATGCATGCTTGTATATTACCAGCAGTGAGTCTTAGTACCAGCAGTTCAACACTATGCATGCTTGTATATTACCAGCAGTGAGTGTGTCTTAGTACCAGCAGTTCAACACTATGCATGCTTGTATATTACCAGCAATGAGTGAGTCTTAGTACCAGCAGTTCAACACTATGCATGCTTGTATATTACCAGCAGTGAGTGTGTCTTAGTACCAGCAGTTCAACACTATGCATGCTTGTATATTACCACCAGTGAGTGAGCCTTAGTACCAGCAGTTCAACACTATGCATGCTTGTATATTACCAGCAGTGAGTGTGCCTTAGTACCAGCAGTTCAACACTATGCATGCTTGTATATTACCAGCAGTGAGTGTGTCTTAGTACCAGCAGTTCAACACTATGCATGCTTGTATATTACCAGCAGTGAGTGAGTCTTAGTACCAGCAGTTCAACACTATGCATGCTTGTATATTACCAGCAGTGAGTGAGTCTTAGTACCAGCAGTTCAACACTATGCATGCTTGTATATTACCAGCAGTGAGTGTGCCTTAGTACCAGCAGTTCAACACTATGCATGCTTGTATATTACCAGCAGTGAGTGAGTCTTAGTACCAGCAGTTCAACACTATGCATGCTTGTATATTACCAGCAGTGAGTGAGCCTTAGTACCAGCAGTTCAACACTATGCATGCTTGTATATTACCAGCAGTGAGCCTTAGTACCAGCAGTTCAACACTATGCATGCTTGTATATTACCAGCAGTGAGTCAGCCTTAGTACCAGCAGTTCAACACTATGCATGCTTGTATATTACCAGCAGTGAGAGAGCCATAGTACCAGCAGTTCAACACTATGCATGCTTGTATATTACCAGCAGTGAGTGTGCCTTAGTACCAGCAGTTCAACACTATGCATGCTTGTATATTACCAGCAGTGAGTGAGCCTTAGTACCAGCAGTTCAACACTATGCATGCTTGTATATTACCAGCAGTGAGTGAGTCTTAGTACCAGCAGTTCAACACTATGCATGCTTGTATATTACCAGCAGTGAGTGTGTCTTAGTACCAGCAGTTCAACACTATGCATGCTTGTATATTACCAGCAGTGAGTGAGCCTTAGTACCAGCAGTTCAACACTATCCATGCTTGTATATTACCAGCAGTGAGTGAGTCTTAGTACCAGCAGTTCAACACTATGCATGCTTGTATATTACCAGCAGTGAGTGTGTCTTAGTAGTACCAGCAGTTCAACACTATGCATGCTTGTATATTACCAGCAGTGAGTGAGTCTTAGTACAAGCAGTTCAACACTATGCATGCTTGTATATTACCAGCAGTGAGTGAGTCTTAGTACCAGCAGTTCAACACTATGCATGCTTGTATATTACCAGCAGTGAGTGTGCCTTAGTACCAGCAGTTCAACACTATGCATGCTTGTATATTACCAGCAGTGAGTCTTAGTACCAGCAGTTCAACACTATGCATGCTTGTATATTACCAGCAGTGAGTGTGCCTTAGTACCAGCAGTTCAACACTATGCATGCTTGTATATTACCAGCAGTGAGTGTGCCTTAGTACCAGCAGTTCAACACTATGCATGCTTGTATATTACCAGCAGTGAGTGAGTCTTAGTACCAGCAGTTCAACACTATGCATGCTTGTATATTACCAGCAGTGAGTGAGTCTTAGTACCAGCAGCTCAACACTATGCATGCTTGTATATTACCAGCAGTGAGTGAGCCTTAGTACCAGCAGTTCAACACTATGCATGCTTGTATATTACCAGCAGTGAGTGTGTCTTAGTACCAGCAGTTCAACACTATGCATGCTTGTATATTACCAGCAGTGAGTCTTAGTACCAGCAGTTCAACACTATGCATGCTTGTATATTACCAGCAGTGAGTGAGCCTTAGTACCAGCAGTTCAACACTATGCATGCTTGTATATTACCAGCAGTGAGTGAGCCTTAGTACCAGCAGTTCAACACTATGCATGCTTGTATATTACCAGCAGTGAGTGTGCCTTAGTACCAGCAGTTCAACACTATGCATGCTTGTATATTACCAGCAGTGAGTGAGTCTTAGTACCAGCAGTTCAACACTATGCATGCTTGTATATTACCAGCAGTGAGTGTGCCTTAGTACCAGCAGTTCAACACTATGCATGCTTGTATATTACCAGCAGTGAGTGAGTCTTAGTACCAGCAGTTCAACACTATGCATGCTTGTATATTACCAGCAGTGAGTGTGCCTTAGTACCAGCAGTTCAACACTATGCATGCTTGTATATTACCAGCAGTGAGTGAGTCTTAGTACCAGCAGTTCAACACTATGCATGCTTGTATATTACCAGCAGTGAGTGAGTCTTAGTACCAGCAGTTCAACACTATGCATGCTTGTATATTACCAGCAGTGAGTGTGCCTTAGTACCAGCAGTTCAACACTATGCATGCTTGTATATTACCAGCAGTGAGTGAGTCTTAGTACCAGCAGTTCAACACTATGCATGCTTGTATATTACCAGCAGTGAGTGAGTCTTAGTACCAGCAGTTCAACACTATGCATGCTTGTATATTACCAGCAGTGAGTGTGCCTTAGTACCAGCAGTTCAACACTATGCATGCTTGTATATTACCAGCAGTGAGTGAGTCTTAGTACCAGCAGTTCAACACTATGCATGCTTGTATATTACCAGCAGTGAGTGTGTCTTAGTACCAGCAGTTCAACACTATGCATGCTTGTATATTACCAGCAGTGAGTGTGTCTTAGTACCAGCAGTTCAACACTATGCATGCTTGTATATTACCAGCAGTGAGTGAGTCTTAGTACCAGCAGTTCAACACTATGCATGCTTGTATATTACCAGCAGTGAGTGTGCCTTAGTACCAGCAGTTCAACACTATGCATGCTTGTATATTACCAGCAGTGAGTGAGCCTTAGTACCAGCAGTTCAACACTATGCATGCTTGTATATTACCAGTAGTGAGTGTGTCTTAGTACCAGCAGTTCAACACTATGCATGCTTGTATATTACCAGCAGTGAGTGAGTCTTAGTACCAGCAGTTCAACACTATGCATGCTTGTATATTACCAGCAGTGAGTGAGTCTTAGTACCAGCAGTTCAACACTATGCATGCTTGTATATTACCAGCAGTGAGTGAGCCTTAGTACCAGCAGTTCAACACTATGCATGCTTGTATATTACCAGCAGTGAGTGTGTCTTAGTACCAGCAGTTCAACACTATGCATGCTTGTATATTACCAGCAGTGAGTGAGTCTTAGTACCAGCAGTTCAACACTCTGCATGCTTGTATATTACCAGCAGTGAGTGAGCCTTAGTACCAGCAGTTCAACACTATGCATGCTTGTATATTACCAGCAGTGAGTGAGTCTTAGTACCAGCAGTTCAACACTATGCATGCTTGTATATTACCAGCAGTGAGTGTGTCTTAGTACCAGCAGTTCAACACTATGCATGCTTGTATATTACCAGCAGTGAGTGAGCCTTAGTACCAGCAGTTCAACACTATGCATGCTTGTATATTACCAGCAGTGAGTGTGCCTTAGTACCAGCAGTTCAACACTATGCATGCTTGTATATTACCAGCAGTGAGTGAGTCTTAGTACCAGCAGTTCAACACTATGCATGCTTGTATATTACCAGCAGTGAGCCTTAGTACCAGCAGTTCAACACTATGCATGCTTGTATATTACCAGCAGTGAGTGAGTCTTAGTACCAGCAGTTCAACACTATGCATGCTTGTATATTACCAGCAGTGAGTGAGCCTTAGTACCAGCAGTTCAACACTATGCATGCTTGTATATTACCAGCAGTGAGTGTGTCTTAGTACCAGCAGTTCAACACTATGCATGCTTGTATATTACCAGCAGTGAGTGAGCCTTAGTACCAGCAGTTCAACACTATGCATGCTTGTATATTACCAGCAGTGAGTGAGTCTTAGTACCAGCAGTTCAACACTATGCATGCTTGTATATTACCAGCAGTGAGTGTGTCTTAGTACCAGCAGTTCAACACTATGCATGCTTGTATATTACCAGCAGTGAGTGTGCCTTAGTACCAGCAGTTCAACACTATGCATGCTTGTATATTACCAGCAGTGAGTGAGCCTTAGTACCAGCAGTTCAACACTATGCATGCTTGTATATTACCAGCAGTGAGTCAGCCTTAGTACCAGCAGTTCAACACTATGCATGCTTGTATATTACCAGCAGTGAGTGAGTCTTAGTACCAGCAGTTCAACACTATGCATGCTTGTATATTACCAGCAGTGAGTCTTAGTACCAGCAGTTCAACACTATGCATGCTTGTATATTACCAGCAGTGAGTGTGTCTTAGTACCAGCAGTTCAACACTATGCATGCTTGTATATTACCAGCAGTGAGTGAGCCTTAGTACCAGCAGTTCAACACTATGCATGCTTGTATATTACCAGCAGTGAGTGAGTCTTAGTACCAGCAGTTCAACACTATGCATGCTTGTATATTACCAGCAGTGAGTGAGTCTTAGTACCAGCAGTTCAACACTATGCATGCTTGTATATTACCAGCAGTGATTGAGCCTTAGTACCAGCAGTTCAACACTATGCATGCTTGTATATTACCAGCAGTGAGTGAGTCTTAGTACCAGCAGTTCAACACTATGCATGCTTGTATATTACCAGCAGTGAGTGAGCCTTAGTACCAGCAGTTCAACACTATGCATGCTTGTATATTACCAGCAGTGAGTGAGTCTTAGTACCAGCAGTTCAACACTATGCATGCTTGTATATTACCAGCAGTGAGTGAGTCTTAGTACCAGCAGTTCAACACTATGCATGCTTGTATATTACCAGCAGTTCAACACTATGCATGCTTGTATATTACCAGCAGTGAGTGAGTCTTAGTACCAGCAGTTCAACACTATGCATGCTTGTATATTACCAGCAGTGAGTGAGCCTTAGTACCAGCAGTTCAACACTATGCATGCTTGTATATTACCAGCAGTGAGTGAGCCTTAGTACCAGCAGTTCAACACTATGCATGCTTGTATATTACCAGCAGTGAGTGATCCTTAGTACCAGCAGTTCAACACTATGCATGCTTGTATATTACCAGCAGTGAGTGAGCCTTAGTACCAGCAGTTCAACACTATGCATGCTTGTATATTACCAGCAGTGAGTCTTAGTACCAGCAGTTCAACACTATGCATGCTTGTATATTACCAGCAGTGAGTGAGTCTTAGTACCAGCAGTTCAACACTATGCATGCTTGTATATTACCAGCAGTGAGTGAGCCTTAGTACCAGCAGTTCAACACTATGCATGCTTGTATATTACCAGCAGTGAGTGAGTCTTAGTACCAGCAGTTCAACACTATGCATGCTTGTATATTACCAGCAGTGAGTGAGTCTTAGTACCAGCAGTTCAACACTATGCATGCTTGTATATTACCAGCAGTGAGTGAGTCTTAGTACCAGCAGTTCAACACTATGCATGCTTGTATATTACCAGCAGTGAGTGAGTCTTAGTACCAGCAGTTCAACACTATGCATGCTTGTATATTACCAGCAGTGAGCGTGCCTTAGTACCAGCAGTTCAACACTATGCATGCTTGTATATTACCAGCAGTGAGCGTGCCTTAGTACCAGCAGTTCAACACTATGCATGCTTGTATATTACCAGCAGTGAGTGAGTCTTAGTACCAGCAGTTCAACACTATGCATGCTTGTATATTACCAGCAGTGAGTGAGTCTTAGTACCAGCAGTTCAACACTATGCATGCTTGTATATTACCAGCAGTGAGTGAGTCTTAGTACCAGCAGTTCAACACTATGCATGCTTGTATATTACCAGCAGTGAGTGAGTCTTAGTACCAGCAGTTCAACACTATGCATGCTTGTATATTACCAGCAGTGAGTGAGCCTTAGTACCAGCAGTTCAACACTATGCATGCTTGTATATTACCAGCAGTGAGTCTTAGTACCAGCAGTTCAACACTATGCATGCTTGTATATTACCAGCAGTGAGTGAGTCTTAGACCAGCAGTTCAACACTATGCATGCTTGTATATTACCAGCAGTGAGTGAGCCTTAGTGCCAGCAGTTCAACACTATGCATGCTTGTACATTGACTGTAATATTTGTCCACCTCACATTTCTTCCTCTTCCAATCCTCCAGCAATACTTGAAGAATGTGATCCAAGCGTTGATCTGCAGTCAGACTAGCTGGCAAGGGTCCAATTTCCAACACTCTTTCGGTCACGGCCCTTCCAGTCGACCGTTGCTCTACCCCGGCCAACCGCTGTCAGCTGCTTATGCTGGCGTGCTACAGAACGTCCAGAGGGAAGGGGTACGGGAGGCCGAAGCTGTCAGACTGGCCTCTCTGAACGTCCCAGTAAGAGAGAGGGAGCCTCTGAATCTGTTCCACCTCAGAGACGCTTTGAAGGTCAATATATATATATAATATATATATACATGTGTGTATATATATATACTATATACGTGTGTGTATATATTATATATACATATATACTGTATATATACCATATATAATGTATATACTGTATATATTATATACTGTATACTGTATATATACTGTATCAGGGGCGTATCTAGGAATTTAAAGGGGGGGTTTCCATCTCATGCATGTGAAGCTTGTAAAAAAAAAATCACCTGGCCACAACCACTTTTATCTGACTCTGCCCCACAATAGTTTATAGAACATAGAATTACAGAAATGATAATTATTGTTGCGTTAATGACTCAAAATGTCCTGGAGTAACATTCTTCAAGGGTTTTGACGTGCAAAAATGTTAAGAATAGCCTCTAAGTCTAAGTTTAAGCCATAGTGGATGTGCATCAGTGCCAGCCTGATAAACCTTTGCTGCCCCATAGTAGTATGCCAGTAGGTTTTGAGTTTTCTAAGTTCACTGACACTCTACGTTCACATTCACAGCTGGTTACGGGTAGAGTACAAACAATTCGGAGTAAGGAGTAAATATTCGGAAACATGCACTCATTTGCACAGTTCAAGGCCTGGGATGGAGTTTTGGGCAATTCTGATGAGTCCATTTAGATCTCCACAAATGGAGTTCCTGTTCAAAAGATGAAGGACTTGGCATATCATCTTCATAGAAATCCAAAAGTTCCTTTATCAAATTAGACTCAGTCCGAGTGACTGCATTGGCCATGAATACAGATGGAACTATGCTCAAAGCTCATACTGCTTTCTTTTGTGTTTCAGAAAAACGACTGTGAATATGTGATATCATCTCATCCAGAAATGGAACAGAAATAGATCTTCTGTAATAATCTTCAGCAGAGTTGGCAGGTACATTATTGCTTCTACTTGTTTGCCTTGCACATCGATGTGGAAGAGATGGCTATGATGCATTGATTTTTTGTGCTAGAGTGACTGCAGAATCAAACCATTTCTTGTGATGAGAATCAATGCTGTCACGAACTTCATGTAAAGTAGTCTCGACTAAATTTACCTCAATATAAGCATTGCAAATCTCTTGAAAATGGCTCTGTAGAGACACTGCTAAGCCTTTTATGGAGCCTAGGCCATGGTACACCACCTCAAATGCCATAAGAAACTCTAACTGAATTGTAGCTGTTAAAAGTGATGCAGTTTTAGCAGATTCTCTGTTCCACCCATCTTCAGACTGATTGTCTACAAGGTACTAATAACAGCTGGTACGATCTTTGAAAAGACTTCATAGGCCTCTATTCTAGCTACTCAACGGGTCTTGCAAAGGTTTCTGTCTGTTAGTTGTTCTTAGAGGAAGTTCACTGATCCGTTTTCTAGTTCTGCTTCCCTCTTGGGAGAAAACCAGGCATAGCTCCACAAGAGTTCCTTGCATATTTCGAATAGCTTGGATGTTACATGCTGCCACAACACAAAGATTCAGTGTATGAGCCACACAGTGAACATAGACTGCTTTTGGATATTGTTTCTCGATTAGAGCAGCAAACCCATGATACTTGCCAGCCATGTTTCTGGCAGGATCATAGCACTGCCCACGTAAATTATTTGGGTCTAAGGCATAATTTTGTATTGCATTTAGGATGGTTTTAGAAACAGCTACTCCAGTGGTGCCACCTTTAAAGAATAAATTCAACAAACTCTTCTCTCACCACATTTTCCGAGTCAACATAATTATCGCAGGACTAGAGGAAGCTGTTCTTTATTAGATGCATCAGCAGCCTCATCAGCACACACAGAAAAGTACTTTGCTAGCCTAACCTCCTGTAGAATTTTCTCTCTTATTCATTCACCAATGGCTAGAATCAGTTCATTTTGAATGATTGGGGGGTGATTATTGGGCATTTCTGGCTGCAGAAGCAAAGTGTTCTGTCAAAACAGCACCACCTACTTCCTAAAAAATTAAAATTTCCAGGATTTGCATCACTCCAAAGAGCCTCTCGGTGGCCACGAAGAGCTATGTTTTGCTTATCATAAAAAATGATCGTCTTGAGAATAGCTTTAAGAACTTCCCTATTCTTCTGAACTTGAGCAGATGCTTGACTATGTAATAACTGTTGCTGTATGGAAAGCTGGCCCTCCTTCCATTTGCCCAGTAAATGTAACAGTATAATCCATAGCTGCTCTGTGTGATTTCTGCAAGCTGTGTTCCTTGAGTGTTTGCTTTGCTCGAGTCAAATTAGTCATTGGAACGGTGACAAGCTGTAGAATAGATCGATTCTTGGTGAAGAGTAAACAGCTCGCACAGAAGCTACCATTGCACGAAACAGAGTAGCTCAACCTAGAGTACTCTTTCAACCAGGAGTTCTGGAAGGATCTAGACATTGAGTACTCAATTTTAGTAGGGTCACACCCTGGTCTAAAGGCATTCTTCAGACGCCAAAGCTTCTGGTCATTACTAAGAATTCTGATGTCCTCAAGTTTATAGTTTCCAAAGTCAACCCCAGGAGGACATGCATGCACCCTAGCAGCTGATACACACCCTTGACCTGACGCATTTCCCAGATCATCAGGAGATAGAGACTGAGTAGTACTTGGCTGACTAACTTCCCTTTGATCTTGAACTCTGACTTTCTTGATCAGTAGCAGTGCTACTGTCAGACTCACTGCTTGACACTGACACCCCAAATGACCGAATGGACATTTGCCTCTTGGCCATGTCACAGCTTTACTACAATCTCAAATACAGTGCACCCTCCTGGAATAGGGGCTGGGCTAAGGTAATCCTATAAGAGATTAGCACAAACTCACTAATATTCATAGGCTTGCCAGCTCCAAGCAAATAATTTTCTACAAGAAAACAGCTGCTTGAGTACTGTACTAAAAGTTTTGTGGTTTGTAGAAGTAAATTTATGAGCGTCTAAGGGAATAAATTATACAAGAGTACAAATTTATATGTAGGATTAGCAAGGATTAATGCTAGCTGCAGCTTTCAAATGGCTTATGGGTGTGGCTTGTACTCAGGGGGGGTTTCTGGGCAACAGGAAACCCCCCCTAAATACGCCCCTGTGTATATATCATATACTGTATACCATGTATATATATACACTGTATATATATATACTGTATATATGTATACTGTATGCCATATATATAACTGTATATATACATATACCATATATAATGTATATATATACTGTATATATTATATACTGTATACTGTATATATATATACTATATACTGTATACTGTATGTATACCATATATACACTGTATATATATATACTGTATATATTATATATATTGTATATATACCTTATATATAAGTACTGTATATATATGGTATATATATATTATATATACTGTATATATATATTATATATACTGTATATATATATACCATATATATATACTCTATAATATATATACTAGCAGAGTTTCCCGGGAAAGGATATGATAGCCAACAGAGAAACACAAAATACAAATGCAGGACATGATTCCCCTGTTCTCCTTTCCCATGTTTTGACCCCCACCCCCGAATGTTACTCTCCAAACCTCTTGCTGGGGAAAGGATAAAATATCTGGCGAGGAGCATAAAATGAGCATGAGGGGTGTGGTCCCAACCTCATGTTACTTTGCCAAAACCATTTTACAGCTGGCAACTGAAATAATTTTTGAAACTCTGCTCTATGTATCTATCTATCTATCAGTATGTATGTATCTATCTCTGTATCTCTATGTATCCAGGGTTTCATTTAGGGCGGGGCATGGGGGTGCGGCTGGAAATTGTATTATTAAAAACTTTGTCACATCTTTAACCATCATGCCCCCCTTCCCCTTAAAATCCTCCAGTTGCCCCCCCCCTTGGACAATTTTCTAAATGAAACCCTGGTATCTATCTCTATGTATCTATCTCTGTATCTATCACTATGCATCTGTCTTTATGCATCTATCTAGATGCATCTATATCTATGCATCTATCTCGATGCATCTATATCTATATATCTATGTGCATCTATATCTATATATCTATATGCATCTATATATATGCATCTATATCTATGATCTATCACTTGCATCTCTATATCTATATATCTCTATGCATCTATATCTATATATCTATGTATCTATCTCTATGCTTTCCTCTGCATGACTTCAGTGCAATAGGTCCATTCATAATAATTTTAGTGCCAAATCTTCCAATGCCTTGCAGCGACTAATCTCTTCCTTAATTACGTGGAAAACGTGGAAAAGGAATCAGTAAAACACATGACATCGACATAGCTCACATGACATCGATATAGCTCACATGACAGGAAGTAGATGGGGATTGTGAATGTTCTTTCCCAAAACGTGACCCAATCAAGCTATGCAATGATGATTTGAATCGAGCTATGCAATGCTGAATTTGAATCGAGCTATATATGCTATGCATCGAGCTATGCTATGCTGAATTAGAATCGAGCTATGCTATGCTGAATTTGAATCCATGCTGAATTTGAATCGAGCTATGCCATGCTGAATTTGAATCGAGCTATGCAATGCTGAATTTGAATTGAGCTATCAATGCTGAATTTGAATCAAGCTATGCTATGCTGAATTTGAATCGAGCTATGCAATGCTGAATTTGAATTGAGCTATGCAATGCTGAATTTGAATCGAGCTATGCCTTGCTGAATTTTGCCGAATTTGAATCGAGCTACATGTATGCCATGCTGAATTTGAATCGAGCTATGCTATGCTGAATTTGAATCGAGCTATGCCTTGCTGAATTTGAATCGAGCTATGCTATGCTGAATTTGAATCGAGCTATGCCTTGCTGAATTTGAATCGAGCTATGCCTTGCTGAATTTTGCTGAATTTGAATCGAGCTATGCTATGCTGAATTTGAATCGAGCTATGCCTTGCTGAATTTTGCTGAATTTGAATCGCTGAATTTGAATCGAGCTATGCTATGCTGAATTTTAATCTAGCTATGCCATGCTGAATTTGAATCGAGCTATGCTATGCTGAATTTGAATCAGTTATGCCATGCTGAATTTTGTGAATTTGAATCGAGCTATGCCATGCTGAATTTGAATCAGCTATACTTTCCTGAATTTTGCTGAATTTGAATCGAGCTATGCTATGCTGAATTTGAATCGAGCTATGCTATTTGAATCGAGCTATACCTTGCTGAATTTTGCTGAATTTGGATCGAGCTATGCTATGCTGAATTTGAATCGAGCTATACCTTGCTGAATTTTGCTGAATTTGGATCGAGCTATGCTATGCTGAATTTGAATCGAGCTATGCCTTGCTGAATTTTGCTGAATTTGAATCGAGCTATGCCATGCTGAATTTGAATCGAGCTATGCTATGCTGAATTTGAATCGAGCTATGCTATGCTGAATTTGAATCGAGCTATGCTATGCTGAATTTGAATCGAGCTATACTTTGCTGAATTTTGCTGAATTTGAATCGAGCTATGCTACTGTATGCTGAATTTGAATCGAGCTATGCCATGCTGAATTTGAATCGAGCTATGCCTTGAATCGAGCTATGCCATGCTGAATTTGAATCGAGCTATGCTATGCTGAATTTGAATCGAGCTATGCTATGCTGAATTTGAATCGAGCTACATATGCTATGCTGAATTTGAATCGAGCTATGCTATGCTGAATTTGAATCGAGCTATGCCTTGCTGAATTTTGCTGAATTTGAATTGAGCTATGCCATGCTGAATTTGAATCGAGCTATGCTATGCTGAATTTGAATCGAGCTATGCCTTGCTGAATTTTGCTGAATTTGAATTGAGCTATGCCATGCTGAATTTCAATCGAGCTATGCTATGCTGAATTTGAATCGAGCTATGCTATGCTGAATTTGAATCGAGCTATGCCTTGCTGAATTTGAATCGAGCTATGCTATGCTGAATTTGAATCGAGCTATGCTATGCTGAATTTGAATCGAGCTATGCCTTGCTGAATTTTGCTGAATTTGAATCGAGCTATGCTATTTGAATCTGAATCGAGCTGCCAAGCTGAATTTAAAGAAGTGGGTAGTTTTACTGATGAAGAATCAGCTTCAATGAAAAAGGTAAGCAAATGTAAAGCTGCAGGACCCTCCACACACAGCAATGCGTGTGTGCTCTAGCATGGCATAGAAGAACATGTTTGGTTAGTTCTGGAGTTGCCAAATCCTTCAAAGAAGCTGAAGCTGATTCCTGGCATACTCGAATAACAAAAACAACAAGGTGAGGTGTGCAACAATAAGAAATACATGAGATGAAGTTGTTAAATAAATGGTCATAGCTGTGGTTTGGCTTCCTAGTGGAGTTCTCGTCGTCCACAATATTGAAAGATTCTGTTAAACAACTACAACAACAACAATAACAACAACAATACAAAGTGTGTTTATTTATAAACAAGTCAAGGAAAAAGTGCACCTATTAACCACGCCCAGTTAGATGATAAACACCTACTAATACAACAACTTCTAATGACTGATGCGTGTGATTATTTAATTGGCAAGTGTCATTCATTAGCTGGTAGTGGTCCACATGGGCACAGCCTTGTGGTGGTCCACATGGGCACAGCCTTGTGGTGATGGACACAGCCTTGTGGTGGTCTACATGGGCCCAGCCTCGTGGTGGTCCACATGGGCACAGCCTTGTGGTGGTCCACATGGCACAGCCTTGTGGTGGTCTACATGGGCACAGCCTTGTGGTGGTCCACATGGGCACAGCCTTGTGGTGGTCTACATGGGCACAGCCTTGTGGTGGTCTACATGGACACAGCCTTGTGGTGGTCCACATGGGCACAGCCTTGTGGTGGTCCACATTGGCACAGCCTTGTGGTGGTCCACATGGGTATAGTCTTGTTTCCTTTATTTCCTGGCCTGTCAACACCATATATGGCTTGTTTTTAAACAAAAATTGTTCTCTAAAAAGACCATGGCAGTCCTGGACGTGGATGGGATGGGATTGGATCTGTCCGGAAATTTAATTCGGTGTGCCAGTTAGTTCTGTGTATTTGGTTATGCATTTTGGATGAAGTGGAATTGTGTCTCGCACATGGTTGGGTTGTTCCAGGACACATGTAACACACATGTGCACATGGTTGGGTTCTTGCAGGACACATGTAACACATAAAACTGCTCACATGTGCACATGGTTGGGTTCTTGCAGGACACATGTAACACATAAAACTGCTCACACGTGCAACATACTACTACTATTTATTTCAACCCTTTTTGTTACTCAAAAGATGCACTGTTGGCTAAAGATGGCGCAGTGTGACAGTTCTTGACAGACGCTGTGGCTGAATGGTCAGCAGTTAGTGTCAAATATAGTTGCACAGCTCTGTGGTAACTACAGTGCTAGTTGATGGTGAGCTGTTAGTGTCAAATATAGTTGCACAGCTCTGTTGGTAACTACAGTACAGTGGTCCCTCCGTATTAAGACCCTCCCAAGTAAGACCACCTCCATTATAAGACCATTTTTGCTTGCTCCCGGTTGGCTGGCTTTATTTTGTCCCTCCCAAGTAAGACCCTCTAAGATAAGTCCACCTCTCTTATAAGACCACTTGGCTGGGTCAATATCCTCCCAAGTAAGACCAAGCATCCAAGAATACAGTGAATTTAGTTTTTTGTTTGAAGATCTACCTTCCATCGAAGTGACATACCTTTGCCCAACTGTGAAAAATCAGGAACTGGTACATATTTACATCTGCATTGATCCAAAGAGGGACCTCGGCATCGAGTATGAGGCACAGGCCAAGGTGTGGATGAGCGCTCCCATCTGGGACCAGTGGCTCAAGCGCACCAACAATAAGATGCTTGCCAAGGGCCGGAAGATCATCATCTTCATTGACAACTTCTCAGCGCACTCAGATATGAACCTCAGAAACCTCAAGCTGGTCATCCTGCCCGCCAACACCACCTCCAAGCTTCAGCCTATGGATGCTGGCATCATCCAGGCCTTGAAGCTAGTCTACCGGAAGCAGATGATCTGCTATATTCTCCGGCTCATGGACGACACTGTGTATGCCGATAGTGGTTGCACTGAGAAAATGAGCTCGCTTGTCAAGAAGGTGGACGTTCTGATGGTGATCCGCTGGCTCAAGAAGGCCTGGGATGACCTCCACGTGTCCACCATCAAGAAGTGCTTTAAGAAGTGTGGCTTCACGACCACCACTGCCCCTGCTGCTGAGGTCGAGGAGTCATAAATGCGCAGCTGCCAGAGGGTGTGACACTGCCGAGGGCCACGCCAACATCGACAGCGAGGTGCACACCAGTGAGGACCACTATGACCTTGCCCTCAACCATGCCCTTGCAACCCCTGCTGACTCCTCCCCTGAGGAGCCTGAGTCAGATGATGAGGAGGATGGCCCCATGCCCACTCCTGTGACTATGTCAGAGGTGTTCGAGATGGTGTGCAAGTTGCGTGACTTTGCCACTCATCGAGGCATTCCCAAGCTTGTGGCATGTGCTGATTCTATCGAGCAGATGGTCATCCAGAACAGGATGGAGCGGACTGTCCAGTCCAGTATCTCAGACTTTCGGTGTCCTAAGGACACTGCATGAGTCTAATGTCCAATACATACATGTGTACAATGATAACCAATGTCTTTCCAAGACACACCCATAATTCCAAATGAGAATACAGTATCTTGTCTGGGAAGCTTGCAGTTGGTTTAATATTATGAATGTGTGTACACTACACAATAAAATCCATTGAGCAATGCTTTGTGAGACCCCTGCCATGCCTGAGAGCGATATTCCCAAGTAAGACCACCTCTCTAATAAGACCAGTTGGAAGTGCTCCCTGGGTGGTCTTAATAGGGAGGGACCACTGTACTAGTTGATGGTCAGCTGTTAGTGTCAAATATAGTTGCACAGCTCTGTGGTAACTACAGTACTAGTTGATGGTCAGCTGTTAGTGTCAAATATAGTTGCACAGCTCTGTGGTAACTACAGTACTAGTTGATGGTCAGCTGTTAGTGTCAAATATAGTTACACAGCTCTGTGGTAACTACAGTACTAGTTGATGGTCAGCTGTTAGTGTCAAATATAGTTGCACAGCTCTGTGGTAACTACAGTACTAGTTGATGGTCAGCTGTTAGTGTCAAATATAGTTGCACAGCTCTGTGGTAACTACAGTACTAGTTGATGGTCAGCTGTTAGTGTCAAATATAGTTGCACAGCTCTGTGGTAACTACAGTACTAGTTGATGGTCAGCTGTTCGTGTCAAATATAGTTGCACAGCTCTGTGGTAACTACAGTACTAGTTGATGGTCAGCTGTTAGTGTCAAATATAGTTGCACAGCTCTGTGGTAACTACAGTACTAGTTGATGTCAGCTGTTAGTGTCAAATATAGTTGCACAGCTCTGTGGTAACTACAGCTAGTTGATGGTCAGCTGTTAGTGTCAAATATAGTTGCACAGCTCTGTGGTAACTACAGTACTAGTTGATGGTCAGCTATTAGTGTCAAATATTATAGTTACACAGCTCTGTGGTAACTACAGTGCTAGTTGATGGTCAGCTGTTAGTGTCAAATATAGTTGCACAGCTCTGTGGTAACTACAGTACTAGTTGATGGTCAGCTGTTAGTGTCAAATATAGTTGCACAGCTCTGTGGTAACTACAGTGCTAGTTGATGGTCAGCTGTTAGTGTCAAATATAGTTGCACAGCTCTGTGGTAACTACAGTGCTAGTTGATGGTCAGCTGTTAGTGTCAAATATAGTTGCACAGCTCTGTGTTAACTACAGTACTAGTTGATGGTCAGCTGTTAGTGTCAAATATAGTTGCACAGCTCTGTGTTAACTACAGTACTAGTTGATGGTCAGCTATTAGTGTCAAATATAGTTGCACAGCTCTGTGGTAACTACAGTACTAGTTGATGGTCAGCTATTAGTGTCAAATATAGTTGCACAGCTCTGTGGTAACTACAGTACTAGTTGATGGTCAGCTGTTAGTGTCAAATATAGTTGCACAGCTCTGTGGTAACTACAGCTAGTTGATGGTCAGCTGTTAGTGTCAAATATATAGTTGCACAGCTCTGTGGTAACTACAGTACTAGTTGATGGTCAGCTGTTAGTGTCAAATATAGTTGCACAGCTCTGTGGTAACTATAGCTATTTGATGGTCAGCTGTTAGTGTCAAATATAGTTGCACAGCTCTGTGGTAACTACAGTACTAGTTGATGGTCAGCTGTTAGTGTCAAATATAGTTGCACAGCTCTGTGGTAACTACAGTACTAGTTGATGGTCAACTATTAGTGTCAAATATAGTTGCACAGCTCTGTGGTAACTACAGCTAGTTGATGGTCAGCTGTTAGTGTCATATATAGTTGCACAGCTCTGTGGTAACTACAGTACTAGTTGAGTCTGATGGTCAGTTGTTCGTGTCTTGTTCGTGTCTAAGTATAGCACAGCTCTGTGGCAACTACAGCACTAGTTGAGTTCGTACAAAAACCATTCATAGTGAACACTTACAGCATGAGGGGCAGGTTCTTGAGATTCCTAAGCCCTCTCCAACTCTCTCCCTTTACCACTTCACCTATGGTTGCAGTAAGGCATGGAATAAGGGTCTTGAGGACTGACAAAAATTGAATTATAAATATTATTATTATTATATTATCCACAGGTCAACAAGCATTGTGTTCCTGTTCATTCTGTATATTCGTTCAATATGGAGAGAATCCTTGCTGGAATGTGGCATCCCAGTGAAGAAGAAGCAACTCAGAAGAAAGTGGTGGATGGATGGATGAAAAGCCTGGAGAAGGACACCCCATTTTCTATAAAAACAGCTGTGAAAAATAATTTCAATGAACTGTTGTAATGTCCGTGTGAAAAATGTTCGTTATGTAAGGTTCAAAGGTCGATTTATTTGTTACGCATGCGTATAAGTGAACCTGCCAACAAGGGTGGAGGTGATTTGTGAGTTGTGTGATTTGAATATACGCTTTCTAGTCGACGGAGTTGGTTAGTGGAGTCGTTGGGACGTCGTAATGGCCGGAGAAGGAGGTTGGGACGAGGCGGGGGCTGCCGGTTTTGGCGAAAGGAGACTTAAAAATACTCTTCCTTTGTACGGTAACAAGGAAAGCATGAACCTAAATAGCATGATCCTGACCAACATTCTTGGCTCTCCATATTTCAAGGAGGAGCTCATAGCTTACAAGACCTTTCATGAAGTAGTGGATGAAATATATTACAAGGTAAAGCTTTTTGTATTACACAAATAATTATTTTTTTCGTTTTTGGATCGTTTGTTTTCTTACTGTTGGTTAGGTAGAGCACCTAGAACCATGGGAAAAGAATAGTCGAAAACTAGCAGGTCAAGTCGGCATGTGTGCTGGGGTGAGTGTGCTTTAATTAGAAATGTGCCTGTATGTCCACTTCTGTATCCATGTTGGCATGAATGTTGTGCTAGTGTAATAATTCACTTGATGCTCAACGAACTCTCGTACATACAAACAGGTAAAATCAGTATGCCTAATACTCCCCCGAAATTAAAAGTATGTGATAGTTATTTGTATAGCTTTCTTGATGACATGGTCTTGTTTCTCTCAGAGCATGGCAAGGGAAGGTGGACATGTATGCACAGCTACTTCACCACCTACTTCCCACTCGCCCACCATGTTCGATACAAGAAAAAATGTGTAAACCAGTTTCACTGGGACCTTTATGTGATGGGTAACTGACCAGCACTCAGATATGATGATGACACAAATAACTGGGGATCACATTTATCAGCATTTTTGTCACCTTTTGCACACACAATACATGTTGTTTGTATTAGGTTCGAGGGGTGGCTGCAGGGGGTATAGTGTCCACAGCATATTGCCTTCTCTTCAAGCTGTTCACCCTCAAGTTGACTAGAAAACAACTGACTGCCATGCTGAATCACAAGGACTCTCCCTACATCCGGGGTATTGGATTCATGTATATCCGGTGAGTGGAGTCAATCCACCTGGTCGACAATGACTTGCTTTTTCTTATACTTTTTGTCAACCTATGTCTGTTTCTCCTGTTTTCTAACTCATCTCTACTCGATCCCTCTTCTCGGGGTTATCGTATAGGTATAGCCAACCACCTGCAGACTTTTGGGACTGGTTTTCTCCTTACCTCGAGGATGAAGAGGTGTGTGTGCGTAATACCTCCCTCCCATCACTCAGCTTTACCTTCTCCTGCTATCTAAGAAGCAGTGAGGATATGAACAATAATAAATATAATACTTTGTTTTGATACCTTGTGTGTTTGATGTACTGTATCCTAGGATGTTGACCTGAAAGCAGGTGGGGGTTATTCTGTGACCGTTGGCGAGGTTTGTCGTATGATGCTGTCCAAATTGGACTGGTTTGGTACCCTCTTTCCTCGCTTGCCAGTCAATGTTCAAAAGAACATTGAAGCCAGGTTGCAGGAGTTCCAGGCCGTCAGGTAAAGTCAGTTCACTGTTGTTGATGTATTTGATGTTGGTGGTGGTGTAGGATTGAAGCAGCTAAGAACACCAGAGAATGCAATGGACAGAATGAGAGACGTGATGATGGTGATGACTGGGGCGAGGCAGCCAGAAGAGCTATGAGAAGCTCTCCTGCCAGGTGTGTAATCATAAATCTTGTGGCAAGTAGATGTAATATTTTTTTATTATATATTTTTTAGAAATCGCTCAAAGGAGAGGAAGCGATCTCGGACCCGCTCGAGGGAACGACGGTATTCCCGCTCCCATTCTAGGGACACAGCCCGGTTTGGAGACAAGAGGTCTCATTCCAGAGAGAAGAGACCTTCTCATTCCGCAGAGAGGACATGGTCACGAGATCGAGGTCCACAATCTCGTTCAAGGGACCAGTCATGTTCCATGGTTAGGAGGAGGTCCCGTTCTCATTCCAGGGACAGGAGGTCTCGTTCGATAGACAAGCAGATATCTCGTTCCAGAGACAGGCAGAAATCCCGTTCTCATTCCAGGTCGAGGCATCATCAAAGATATCCTGGTGGTCAACGGAGTCATTTGGATCACGGTCGACCTAGGGAAAGGAAGAGAAGCCGCTCACCACCCAACAGGCAGGGACGATACAAATGAACCAATGCCAGAACTTGTTACACCCACTGACAGCTCTCTATGCACTCCTATTTCTTATAAACGTTGACTCCATCAATTTTATTATACAATGCACCCAGCAATTTGATAATACAAGTGCAATAGTATCATGGTTTGACGGCATATACACGCACAGGATTAAATGCCTTCTTTTTCCTCTGTCTCTCAGTCTGCTGCTTGAGCTCGTGCTTGGTGAGTGCTCGACGCATTGCACGTGTCTTCTTGCGACGGAGATCCAGAGGTTTGTACTTCTGCTTATAGTAGAGTTTCCTTAAGTTCTCCCTTTGATTGTGGCTGATGACAGTAAGGACCCGAGCTATGGACTTTCTCACAACTTTGCTGTACAGAGGTCGACAAATAGTGGGCACCATTTAGAGTCACCACAACATCTACATCTTTGCACAGCTTACATTTTTGACAGCTTAGAAGCAGTTCCACCAGTAACTTTATGCACTCTCAGCTGAGACAGTTCAGTTTTCAAGTCTTCCAACTGTTTCATGAGCTCATCCTTCGATTTGGTCCTTAGCTCATGGGCTTTAAGTTTACCCTGGTATTAAAAAAAAAAGCAACAACAAAAATCAACCACAACTGAAACAATGATTCTCTTCTTCCAAGAGACTTAGATGAAACGGATACAAAGCACAACTCACCATTTCCAATCCTTCACAAATCCACGCTGGTAGGTAAGAACGTCGTGTCAAATTACCCCCTCCCGCACGTGCGTTGGTGACCCACACCTAACAATGAGCTAATGAGTCTCTTGGAATGTTGTATTACATCACATCTGGCCAGCTCACGCCAGAGCTTTGCATTAAAACTGAGCGCAGGTTTGTGTGTGAACTTATGGAGGTGAACGTATGGATAAGGGACGATCTAGCAACACCTTTATGCTGTAACTTTGTTAGCTACCTCTTCTAGCGCGTGCTGCTCTAGGTGGCAATCCAAGAGTCTTAAGCTTTCTAATACAAGTGAAGGTGCCAATGGAGAGAGGCAAAAAAACAACGTTTAGCATTGTTAGATTGCATTGCTCCATCCATTGTCCTAGCCTAGCATGCTATACATTATAGATCATGATATAATGATTGGATAATGATAATATGGGAACCAACTGATAATTTAATCTTGATATTATTGAACCTGTAAATGAGTACACTGCATACACAGCATAGTGGGACACTAAATATGAAAAAGAGTGTCCAGCTGTTCAAGGAGGCAGGGAAGGGAACCCAAGATCATTCATCAGCACGCCAAACAACAGTTCCATTCTCCTCTGTCATCCCTTCCCTACCCAATACATATCACGCTCACCCACTTTTTCCACCATTGTATTGCATACTCCCTCCACACCTTTCCCCAACAGCAGTGCCACCTTTCCATCCTTACCCACTCTTCCATATTCGTCCAGCCCCTACAATTCCGGGCACCTCATCCACCACTACAGATCCCTCTCAAATTCCCCACACATCACCTAGTGTCTCACATCTTCCCCTGCTCCACTATCACACATGATACACCTCATCGCTAACTAGCCCACATCTCTTCTGATCCTCTAACAACTTAGCTGACGCAGTCCTCGGTCTAAATTGCAACCTCACACAATCCTGACCCTGCATGAACTTCACATATATACCTCTCCACCTGGAACGTTGTGTTGGAGTAGGCCCAATCTGATAGGATTTGGAAAGGAAGGAAGGGAGGAGACCTAGACCTCAGCATGTGTCTAGGGAGACCATTCTTTGCTAATTTGTACAACTTCATTCTCATTTCTCACCTTCATCTTTTCCTTACTTACGTACTTACCCAACCTCATATCCCCGCCTCAAGATCTCATATTCACCATCCAATTCCTCTATCCTCTCTTTATGGCTGCAAGAGGAATTTTGTTAAGAAGCAGCTTCCCTTGAAGATGGGAGGCACATTCAGTGCTTTCTGCAGGAATTCTCAGTGCTTATATACCAAAAGAAGACCAGAAGCTTGGAGTTTGCACTTGTGATACTTTTGTGCAGTATATTCTCCACCATTAGAATGAGGATCCTTTCCCGTCAGTTATTAATCATGCAGTCCATTCTCACTGGCCACATGCAGCCACTTTTCTTTCCTCTACAAGTTTACTGGTTTTTTCTCGATATATTTCTTCACTAAGTCAACCAAATCCTGTCTGAGTGACCTTTTAATCTGAAGCAGGTGAACCATTGATATTTGGATGAGCATAATTATAGTGAATATAATATATACTGCATACGCATGTCGAACTCTGCAAGACAAATTTTTCCATCCATAGGACTTGCTTCATTTTCCTATTAAAATTCCTAGAGCATGTAACTTGGCATACGGCCATCACTAGTGGCTATTCTAGCAATAGCCGTAGTCCATGTTGTCTTGTATTCTGTCCTGTCCAGGTATTAGTGTGACCCCTAGTCCTGGCCTACCTAGTGCCAGCCTCCAACCCTGGCCCTAGTACCCCTTGTGTGGTTCAGTCTGACCCAATAGAAGGTTAAAACATGATGTCATTGTTAATCTATACCCCTCCCCTTCCACTGATAAATAAAAATAAAAATTAAGTTTGTAATCAGGAGAGTTTTTACCATATACTTTTCTGGCACAGATTGAGCTGGGAACCTCCCTCGCCATGCCAAGATTGCTTAGCTTTTCTTCACTATAAATCTAGGTTTTTATTTAAGAATGTTTTAAACTGTTTTAATTAAACTGGAATAAACAAGTTTCAAAATGCAAACATTTTAAAATTATTATTTTCTAAGACGTTTCTATGGCTGAGAGGTGTGATGCCACCTTCTCTGCACTTAGACAGAAGCATCCATCTCCTCATCCTGATGCATCCATCTCACCCACCCCTGATGTCTTTCCTGTGCCATTGACTGCTTTCAGAAGAGGATGTTGCTCGAGCAATCAGATCCTTCCTCTGCTGGATTGGCTGGTAGTCCTGATGGCTTAAGACAACATCTGAAGGGCATACTGAAGCATCTCAATGAAGTCTCCTCCCTTCTCTCTGTCTTCTCTACCATGGTCCTCAGTCCTTTCTTTTTGGGGGCTACCCTATTGGCTCTAGAGAAGAAAGGAGGTGGGGTCAGACCCAAAACAATAGGATCACCCTTCGTTGGGTAGTGGCCAAAGTAGCTGGGAATGTGGTCAGTTAGGACATAGCATCCCTGCTAGCACCGAGGCAGCTGGGTTTTGGAATCAGTGTGTGTGTGGGGGGGGGGGGGGGGGGGGGGGGTGGAGAAGCAGCTGCCCATGCCACCAGGCAGTTTCTTAACCTAACCATGCAGTAGTAAAGCTTGACATCAAAAACGCTTTCAATTCCGTCTGCAGAGACAAGATGTTGGAAGCTGTCTATTCCTTAGCACCTGTAATCTACCCTTTTGTTCATTCTGTGTACTCTTCACCATCCTCCTTGTTCTTGGGTGACAAGGCCTTGCAATCAGCAGAAGGGTTGCAGCAGGGAGATCCTCTTGGCCCTCTCCTTTTCTGTCTTTCACTCCATCACAACTCCGCTCAGTTGTCGTCGGAGTCGTGGGTAATGTTTCTAGATGACATCACTCTGGGTGGCTCGATGGAATATATAATCCATGATCTTGAGCTCATCAAACAAACTGAAAAGATTGGGATAATGACAAGTCTGAGATCATTTGCCATGATGCAGTTTCAAGGAACCATCTTATGCTCCCTCCTAGGAGCTCATGTGGTTGATCCTTCTGATGCCTGTCTCCTGGATTCTCTGCTGGTTAGCATGGATTCTGTCTCAACTGTTCTCAGGGACAAAATCAGTGCCCTTGAGGTCATGGGGGACAGACTCAGATTTGTTTCTGCTCAGGATGCCTTAATCCTGCTGCATAATTTTTTCCTATCCCTAAGCTTCTATACACCCTCATGTTTTCTCTCTCCTGCCCTGATAGATTATGGTGAGAGTCACAAGTCAATTGTAAGTGGTATCAATAACATTAATTTCTCTGAGGATGTCCGTTATTGGTTGCAGGCCACTCTCCCTGTTGGTATTGTAGGGGGTCTTGGAATCAGGAGTGCAGTGCAGCTTGCTCCCTCTGCCTTATTGGCTCTCAGCTGCTGCCACTCATGACTTGGTCCAAGCCATCCTGCCACCTCACTTGTTTTCACTTCCTGTCCCTTTTGTGGATGATGCCCTTTCAGCATGGTCTAGGATCACGGCAATCCCCCGCCATCTGGTCATGCAGCATGCTACCAGAAGTCCAGGGATATGTGCATGGTGTCAAAGTCGACGGAATCTTTGTTCACAATGCACCTGATGATTTGGCTCGAGCCTGGCTTTTGGCTGTTTCAACGAAAGAATCCTAAATGCCCTCCCCATCTCATCCCTGGGTTTGAGGATGGATGATGATACCATCTGGGTTGCCATGGGTCTCCGCTTGGGCTCCACTTTGTGTCACCCCCATAACTACCAGCACTGTGGAGCAGAAGTGGATTGCCTTGCCATGCATGGTCTTAACTGCAAGATGAGCGAAGGATGTTTCTACCGTCCCGCCATGAATGACATACTCTTCCTGGCATTGTCATCTGCAGGTGCCCTTCCAGGATGGAACCATCAGGTCTCTTTCCTTCTGATGGGAAAAGGCCTGATGGGGTAACCATTGTGCCATGAAGAATGGCAAGCAACTGGTGTGGGATGTAACCTGTCCAGATATGTTTTCCCAGTCATATCAGGTGCAGCAGTGAGTAGTGCTGGAGCTGTGGCTGCTATGGCTGAAGAGAAAAAAGTGGCCAAGTATACCAGCCTAGATCCTTGCCACTTTTTTGTGACTGTGGCCATCGAATCATTGGGGGTCATCGGGAACAGGTCGATAGCTTTCCTGAAAGAGCTCAGCTTCAGGATAAGGCAATGAACTGGGGAGGTGAATACCCGTGCTCACCTCCTTCAGCGTCTCTCAGCGGCAGTTGAGCGGGAGAATGCCTTGTCTGTTTTAGGGTCAGTTGGGAGTTGAACTTGTCGTTAGCTTTTTAGTTATTTATTTATGACTGTATTTATTTATTTGATCATTAATTAGTTGTATTTTTGTATTTTTGTAATTGATATTTAATTTATACTGATAAAGGAGGTTTACAATTTTTAAAAAAAACACAGACACAAAAATTATACCGTGTTATTAGAACAAGAAGTATACACCTTATTTTACACCCAATATTCTATCATGTGTAAATTGAGAAATTGGAGATGAGGGCTGGGCAAAAGGGTTAGTTGGTGTATAGGTGTATAGAATAAAATTGTTATGTAATGGCTGATATTGGAGGAGTAAGTATATATCAGTCTTATGGTATATACATCCCCTCACACAGACCCTTTATGACACTAGAGCAGGAGAGTACAGCAGTTATTGGGTGTAGCGACTACCCTTTTTACTAAGCATAATTTTTATTATAATTTTAAAGAGGAAGGATTTTGTATTTTTTCTTCATAATCATAACACTAATTATAATCATAACACTAATTTATATAATCATGATAAGACGAGAAAAAATGAACTGTATCACATAGAGCTGCAAAATATGCACACCTGCACTCTCTCAATCAGTTTACTTGTGCCCTTCTTCTGCTTCTTCTTTCATCAAAGATCTTGGCCATAGTCAGAAGATTGTTACGAGGTACAAGAGTCTGGAATCCTGCAGCTGTCTTGGGGTTCAAGATGGTTTGCAGAAATTTAATCTCCTGCATATATAGCCTTACGTAACCCAACCCCCAGTTTAAAAGTTGTTGTTGTTGTATTATTATACAGTGGCAGAGAAGAGGGTGGATATTTTACCCCCTGGAAAAGGCAAGAGTAAAACTGTATTAATATCCATAACCGTAAGGATGCTAACAAAGACAATTTAAAATGACACTTAACAACTTTTTGTGCTAGCAATGAGAGGCTTAATGACCAGGGAGTGCTAGATGTCAGGTGATGAACCTGCCATTCTTATTTTTCATGTGAATGTAGAGGATAGTTCCCCCAGAACACAGAAAATTAAATTATCTCGATGGAACTCTGAATTTTTTAAAGTATTTTATTCAAGTTCATTTCCGTATTTGTGTAATTAACTAGTCTGCAGTGCCATCACAGGCAGTTCCATGATAGCATGACATTTTTCTGAATATAAATGTATTATAATAATACTTGACATCGTTAGTTATATATAATTTAATCAAAAGGCTCTATATTTAGATACACTGTAGAGTGTGACCTGCTGATGTTGGGGATCTATTTGCTTCATGGACAGCCATTCCACTGGCATAAATTAAGTGAAAATTTCACTTAACACTGATCACCACATGGAAATTAGACTCATCATTTCCACCCAACGAGAAGCATTATATTTCACAAAGAACAAAAACACGACAAAACAAGAAATTTCTGGATAAATACCGTTACATTTTATTTCTTTGTTTCCCCTCAGGTGGTTTACCCCTAGTATTAGCTGCCTAATCATGCAGAATAAATAGCTAGTTTATTTAGCATACAGGAACATCATGTGTAAGCTAACTTTTGTCATAGAAGCAAAGTGCTGTACCCATTCATGGGACTGGAACAATCCTTTCCATGGTGCTGTAGAGATTGAGCTACACACAAAGTTGCAACATGGCTGCAGAGAAGAAATAACATCAGATAACGTGCACATGAGTGTACTCCAGCCACCCTTTTTTGAGTAACTAGAAACAAGCTATGGGAGGCTACAAATGCTTTTCTAACACTGGTGCTTTGACAACCCTGGATATGGAATCAGATACTTCAGTGCGATGTGGAATTTTTTTTTTGTGTGTGTGTGTGTTTTTAAATAAAGAAACAGCAGGCTCAGGTGTTGCTGAGAAGGCAATGAGATCAATGATGGCCCAAATTTTGCTTCATTTATTTCAGGAGAGGAAAGCTTTGGAGGAATGTTTTTGAACCAACTGACAGAAGTTCTGACTGATGATCCATTATATTATGTAAGTATATATGCTAGAGGCAAAAAGAGCAGTTAAGCAGACAGACAGAAAGAGAAAGCTGAAAAGATGCTGAAAGGGTAGCTGCCTCTCGTTGTCAACAGAGAAAGACTTGCAACAAGCTATGGGATCTTATTTTACATCTGGGTACACATCTCACAAAAAGGCTCCAGGCTCTTTCGGCTTAACGCCAAGTGTTCAACAAGAACTTGGGCTAGAAAAGAACGACCAATTGTTGTCACAGTTAATAGACACTCACTGTTAATGGACACTAATTCAACTTGTATGTAGGTTTAGAATCTATTCTCTGATTCTAGGCTTTTTTTAATCATGTCTCTAGCTCTTTATCTTTTCGCGTTTATACGCAATGCGCGAACTTTATCAATGAACCTTGAACTTATTTTCCGTCTGACATTCCGTAGGCGTGGTTTGTGTTTGTTTCTTGATATAGTCCACCTTTCCCCCTAACAAGCTATATCTAGAGCGGTCTGAAAAGGAAAATGGCTGACTGGCCGATGACCTGGTTAGGCCTCTTCCTCTTCGCCTGTGCAGCCACCGTGGATCCTGGCTCAGCCAAATATGGAAGTCACTGCACATCCCTTGGTTACACATCTAATCTCCTGTGTAGCTCTTGCCGAGAACTCAAGGAGTTCAACCTACAACCTCTTGAGGAGGAGTGTAACGAATGTTGTCAGCCTGATGGTGATGACGATAACAAGGTATGGACCTTTACTATGACATATCTTGATCTGGGATTTGGGGCCGGTTCCTTTGGCTTTTGGGGTCGGTTCCTTTGGTTTTGTGTCCTACTGGGTGGAAATATATCAGCTCGCATTGTAAATGACAAGCTGGCATATTTCTGTACATGAGTAAGTCCATGTCTACTTTCCACTTAGTGACAGTGTCACTTTTTGCAGACCTAACCAGCTTCGGTACTGGTCGTTATTGTTGCTATATTTAGACATTGACCAGCCATGATTACATAGTGTGTGCTGAAGGTTAGTGAACATATGGACTTCAGCAGTTGCTGTTCACACCCACTAAAACTGAGTCAGTCTTGACAATCTCAAAAAAATGTATTTCATTCTATTAAAATCACCTCAATAATCAACTTTCTCAATAATCAACTTCAATTTTTATAAGTATATTTTGCAACTCAAAATATACTTATATCTGCATATTCTATTAGCTGTCTCTTGGTGTGGAAGTCTTCATCAACATCCAGTGACCCACGCCAACGAGATGCCTGTACACATTGTTAGTTACTATGACAACCAAGGGGAACACCAGATTCTCCTCTACTCCTTCACAACAGAGTGCTTCAAAGAAGCTCGTCCTATATCCTCCATTAGATAGCATGTGTCCTGTTGATTTCACGAGTGTCCTAAAGCTGTGCATAATATTCAGAGGCACACACTAATCGAGGTCACACACTTGCTATTCCAGCTTGCAGGCCTGCAGCACGAGCATGCATGCAATATATCACCAGATTTCTATCAGCTGACAATGCCTTGTGGCATGGCTATTCCTTCCCGGTCAGATTCATTAAACTGCAGGGACATGCAGTGTGGCTTTTGACAAGCAACAAAATGTTGGCTTTGTTTGCTTTGGTTTCTTTCAACAGCTCATACACCACTTTATAACTCCATAGATCCCGTAAACTTCATGGTATGGACTTGATATATAGTTCAAAAGATGGGTCTCTCTGAAATTATGACTATAAATCGTGAGACCTGGAGACCTGGAAGGTCTGTGAAGATGAGACTATAAATCGTGAGACCTGGAGACCTGGAAGGTCTGTGAAGATGAGAGTTGGGGACCTCTGGTTCTTGCAGTTCTGGGTTATTTGGCGGAGTGTCTCACAGCTACAGTACATATGTGTGTGTGTGCATGCAGAGTGTTGTAAGGTCAGTGAATTAATGCAATGTTCTCGTCTCACGTAGTCAACCCTTTACCAAATGCCATGCCAAGAAAGGTCTAGATAACGGATTTGCTCTCTACCGCACCCCCAAACCACACCCCAAACTAGACGCATTTCCAAGTGCGAGGCACCGCAGTTTATTTTAGCACTCATCTTGGATGGTGTTGTATGAGCTGTTGAAAGAAACCAAAGCAACCAAAGCCAACATTTTGTTGCTTGTCAAAAGCCACACTGCATGTCCCTGCAGTTTATTTTAGCACTCATCTTGGATGGTGTTGTATGAGCTGTTGAAAGAAACCAAAAGTGAAAGAATATAATGACTCTCTCAATAATCAACTTCAATTTGCACCTTGGCGTTTCTGCCCGGTTAGGTGATAGTCAACTTGCAATGGTTGCCTTGTGTGGTTCGTCCCCAGGAATATATCTCCACCCACGCGCTTGACCACGTACTTACGTTTTAGCGCCTAGTGAAAACACTCGTTGAATAGAGTGGGGCTTCCTCTAGCCACTGGTGCTAATTTCAACTCTCTAGCACTTGGCAATCTGGAGTGCTGCCAGTTCAGGCATTCAGGTTTTTGAGGTTCCCTCCACTTGTAGCTCCTGTGGCTTGGCTATAGTTATACCTATGAAAAATATTTTAGTGTCAACAGAGAGCACAAAGAGAGACCTATCTTTTGAACTATATATCAAGTCCATACCATGAAGTTTACGGGATCTATGGAGTTATAAAGTGGTAACCGCAAGAAGAAAAAAGGGGGGAAATACATGTGGGTCACTCCCCCCCCCCCCCCCCCCCCCCCCCCAAATGCAACTGTCCCTCCTTCAACACATATTCCCAGGAATTTTGAAAATCTATTTTGTTCTGATTTTGAGCTCTTTTAGTGATCTGTGATATAACGGTTTCAATTCTTTTTTTTACTTGAAGCATTGCCGAGTTATGGTGATTAGAAGAGGTGACCGTCACAGATTTTGCGTGTATTTTGCGTGGTTGGAAATGAAATGCCTTAGAACTAATGAACATGAGATGTGTTGAAACATATGCCTCCGTTATATCATAGCTAAATGTCTTGGTAAGCTACAAACCAAATTTGTGCATCTGTAGACCAGGCACTTGGGAATTATCCTCGCCGCAGTTTGGGGGGGGTGCAATTTTTGGAGTGACCCTTGCCTTTTTGGATGTATCTTCTAAGAAAATGTGCCTATAGAGACATTTCACATATCATCTTAAAGCACACAGAATGAGCAACAAGTTGGTATCAAAAGTATCTTCACAGAAGAAATGGGGGGGGGGGGAGTTATGATGGCTACAAAAATGCGTTCAAATTTCGGTGGTTTCAGGTGTAAGTCCCCCTTTAAGGTGTTCCTCTCATGGAGTATGGTTGGAGACTGCCTTACTAGCAAACTGCCAGCGTTAAGCAGGCTCTGACAGAGCTAGTGGAGTTCGCTGGTGGTGCCGCCATGTAGGAGAGTGGTTTGTGAGGCATCATCGGGGGAATGTCGGGGAATGTAAAAAAAGGTGCACGGACAAGTGTAGCCCTAAACAAAATGGTCGACGATGGCGACGAGGGGCTTGGAGTTAGAAAGACCAATTTTTTAAAATAATTTACGAAAAGCAATGAAACAATAATTTACTGACGTAGACAACCAACATTTACAGGATCCTTTAATATAAGTGGATGTCCAAATATACTAGAAACGTAGATGTTGGTCTTCTTGTTAGTGGGTAAAGGGTATTGGTCTTCATGTTAGTGGGTAAAGGGTGTTGGTCTTCATGTTAGAAGGTAAAGGATGTTGGTCTTCATGTTAGTAGGTAAAGGATGTTGGTCTTGTTAGTGGGTAAAGGATGTTGGTCTTCATGTTAGTAGGTAAAGGATATTGGTCTTCATGTTAGAAGGTAAAGGATGTTGGTCTTCATGTTAGTGGGTAAAGGATATTGGTCTTCATGTTAGAAGGTAAAGGATGTTGGTCTTCATGTTAGTAGGTAAATGATGTTGGTCTTGTTAGTGGGTAAAGGATATTGGTCTTCATGTTAGAAGGTAAAGGATATTGGTCTTCATGTTAGAAGGTAAAGGATGTTGGTCTTCATGTTAGTGGGTAAAGTATGTTGGTCTTCATGTTAGTGGGTAAAGGATGTTAGTCTTCATGTTAGTGGGTAAAGTATGTTGGTCTTCATGTTAGTAGGTAAAGGATATTGGTCTTCATGTTAGAAGGTAAAGGATGTTGGTCTTCATGTTAGTAGGTAAATGATGTTGGTCTTGTTAGTGGGTAAAGGATATTGGTCTTCATGTTAGAAGGTAAAGGATATTGGTCTTCATGTTAGAAGGTAAAGGATATTGGTCTTCATGTTAGTGGGTAAAGTATGTTGGTCTTCATGTTAGTGGGTAAAGTATGTTAGTCTTCATGTTAGAAGGTAAAGGATGTTGGTCTTCATGTTAGAAGGTAAAGGATGTTGGTCTTCATGTTAGTAGGTAAAGGGTCCTGTAAATGTTTTGGCTACGCTGGTAAGTTCGTGTTTCATCATTATTTTTTTGACCAACTTTTAGTCAAGCGGCCACCTATAAAAAGTTACTCAGTGTAACACCAGAGCTAACCAATCGTGTTTATAAAGTTGATGCATAGCTGATGCATGTGCCGTATTCACATATACACGAGACACTATGTGGTTTTAATTACTCAAGCGTGCTTATGGCAATGTCGATCTTTACCAATATTTGGGTTTGGTATCTGCAATGCATTGCCCAGTTGGGAGTCTGTATGTACATAGGTTGTGTGTGGAAACAGAGTAGATAGACAGGTAGATACAAGCTCTCGTCTGTTTTGAGCATCCAGTTTACTATCTTTGCGAAGGATTCAAGGCACACTTGAAGTGCTTTTGATGGTTAAAAATGGCTGAAGACGTGACTGACTGGCCTTAAGAAGCTACCTAAGTGAGTTTTAGCTGAGACTTTTGGCCGCCATTTTAAAACCCATATAAGGTGTGCCACTCCCCAGTATGGGTTATTACTTTTAATATGAATCTTGATGAACCTTGACCATATAAGATGGCATTGATGACCCTTACCATATGTGTGTTTCCCCGTAGAAATACTCCGGAGCTGTATTGGAGATATGCGGATGAAAGGCAGGGCGGTACCCCCAAATAATTGGTAAGTGAGAGAGGTCCAGATAAGAATATCTGTACACACCTTCACTCCTTGGCACGAAGCCAAGTCACTACTAACACCAACATTGAGTTGTTCATGAGTTTTCCTAGCCTCACTAATCTTCGGGGAAAGGGGGGTGGGGCGGAGGCAAAAAGTTCAATGCTAATAGGTAAGGTGTCACTTTTAGTCACTGCATGTGCACTCGCACAGGCTTGCAGGCAGGGCAGAGAAGTGAGTTGGTTTCTAGAAGTGCTGGAAATGGGTCGCCCAATTTAAGATGTTTCAGGTTCAGAGACTGGAGAGAGCTTTGACACTTTTCTAGCCACTTGTTTAATGATGTCATGTCCCCCCCTCCCCCAAACCATATCCCTCCTCCCCCCAACCATACCCCCCCTCCCCCCAACCATACCCCCCTCCCCCCAACCATACCCCCCCTCCCCCCAACTATACCCCCCTTCCACCAACCATACCCCCTTCCCCCAACCATACCCCCCTTCCCCCAACCATACCCCCCTTCCCCCAACCATACCCCCTCCCCCCCAACCATACCCCCCTTCCCCCAACCATACCCCCTCCCCCCCAACCATACCCCGTCCCCCCCAACCATACTCCCCCCAACCATACCCCCTCCCCCCAACCATACCCCCTCGCCCCAACCATACTCCCCCTCCCCCCAACCATACCCCTTCCCCCCCACCATACCCCCTCCCCCCAACCATACCCCCCTCCCCCCAACCATACCCCCCTCCCCCAACCATACCCCATCCCCCAAACCATACCCCCCTCCCCCAAACCATACCCCCCGTCCCCCCAACCATACCCCCTCCCCCCCAACCATACTCCCCCCCAACCATACTCCCCCCCAACCATACCCCTTCCCCCCAACCATACCCCCCCTCCCCCAACCATACCCCCTCCCTCCAACCATACCCCCTCGCCCCAACCATACTCCCCCTCCCCCCAACCATACCCCCCTCTCCCCAACCATACCCCCTCCCCCAAACCATACCCCACGTCCCCCCAACCATAACTGTGTGGAGACCTCTTAAAAGTTAGCAGACTGTCCTTTCTAATGCAGCAATCCCTCCAGTTAGTGCTGACTTGCATAGAGCTATAGCTTGACAAACACGATGACTCCACACGCACACACACACACACAGCGTAGCCTAGTAACCTCACGCACAGCAGCGTGGCCTAGTAACCTCACGCACAGCAGCGTGGCCTAGTAACCTCACACACAGCAGCGTGGCCTAGTAACCTCACACACAGCAGCGTGGCCTAGTAACCTCACACACAGCAGCGTGGCCTAGTAACCTCACACACAGCAGCGTGGCCTAGTAACCTCACACACAGCAGCGTGGCCTAGTAACCTCACGCACAGCAGCGTGGCCAATTAACCTCACACACAGCAGCGTGGCCTAGTAACCTCACACACAGCAGCGTGGCCTAGTAACCTCACACACAGCAGCGTGGCCTAGTAACCTCACACACAGCAGCGTGGCCTAGTAACCTCACACACAGCAGCGTGGCCTAGTAACCTCACACACAGCAGCGTGGCCTAGTAACCTCACACACAGCAGCGTGGCCTAGTAACCTCACGCACAGCAGCGTGGCCTAGTAACCTCACACACAGCAGCGTGGCCTAGTAACCTCACACACAGCAGCGTGGCCTAGTAACCTCACCCACAGCAGCGTGGCCTAGTAACCTCACGCACAGCAGTGTGGCCTAGTAACCTCACACACAGCAGCGTGGCCTACAGCAGCGTGGCCTAGTAACCTCACGCACAGCAGCGTGGCCTAGTAACCTCACACACAGCAGCGTGGCCTACAGCAGCGTGGCCTAGTAACCTCACACACAGCCTGCCGGCTGCTTCCTCTTCAGAAGTCAATATTGTCTTTTGGTCAGTATATTTGTATAGATTTCTCCTTCTAAGAAAATATTCCTAATGACACGAAATAGTTTCACACGGATTACTTTAAACGAGCAGTATATAATTATTCCAGATTTACTGTGTTTGTGGGCGGAAAGCTGAAAGTCCACGTGAGACACCAACATGAAAACAACATGAAGAGTCTGCTAGATTGCCTCAGGGAACCCATTGGTTAATATTCTTCATTTCAATGTTCTAATTATTGGTGGAGGAAATTATTTTGTCGGAATATTATTTTAAGCTACATTTCAAATCAAACTATTTTAAGCCCCCCCCCCCCCCCCCCCCCCCCCCCCCCCCCCGTAGAACATATGTATATATATATATATACACATATATGTATATATAATTATGTATATATATACACACATATACACATATATATATATATACATATATATCACACATGTATATATATATTGTTGATTCTCTTTCCCCCCTTCCATTTCCCTTTCGTAGATTTCATCAAGGGGGGCCGCGCGGACGATTTTCCTAATTTGCAGATTCGGTACAAGAAGGGGTCAAGTCCGGTTCTGAAGTTGTTGGACGAGGACAACAATGTGGCTGACGTTCTAGCGTACGTATCTATGCCACTAGCTGCATGGCAGTATCTATGCCACTAACTGCATGGCAGTATCTATGCCACTAACTGCATGGCAGTATCTATGCCACTAGCTGCATGGCAGTATCTATGCCACTAGCTGCATGGCAGTATCTATGCCACTAGCTGCATGGCAGTATCTATGCCACTAGCTGCATGGCAGTAGCTATGCCACTAGCTGCATGGCAGTATCTATGCCACTAGCTGCATGGCAGTATCTATGCCACTAACTGCATGGCAGTATCTATGCCACTAACTGCATGGCAGTATCTATGCCACTAGCTGCATGGCAGTATCTATGCCACTAACTGCATGGCAGTAGCTATGCCACTAACTGCATGGCAGTATCTATGCCACTAGCTGCATGGCAGTATCTATGCCACTAGCTGCATGGCAGTATCTATGCCACTAGCTGCATGGCAGTATCTATGCCACTAACTGCATGGCAGTATCTATGCCACTAACTGCATGGCAGTATCTATGCCACTAGCTGCATGGCAGTATCTATGCCACTAGCTGCATGGCAGTATCTATGCCACTAACTGCATGGCAGTATCTATGCCACTAGCTGCATGGCAGTATCTATGCCACTAGCTGCATGGCAGTATCTATGCCACTAACTGCATGGCAGTATCTATGCCACTAACTGCATGGCAGTATCTATGCCACTAGCTGCATGGCAGTATCTATGCCACTAACTGCATGGCAGTATCTATGCCACTAGCTGCATGGCAGTATCTATGCCACTAACTGCATGGCAGTATCTATGCCACTAGCTGCATGGCAGTATCTATGCCACTAACTGCATGGCAGTATATATGCCACTAGCTGCATGGCAGTATCTATGCCACTAACTGCATGGCAGTATCTATGCCACTAGCTGCATGGCAGTATCTATGCCACTAACTGCATGGCAGTATCTATGCCACTAACTGCATGGCAGTATCTATGCCACTAGCTGCATGGCAGTATCTATGCCACTTACTGCATGGCAGTATCTATGCCACTAACTGCATGGCAGTATCTATGCCACTAACTGCATGGCAGTATCTATGCCACTAGCTGCCTAGCCCTAGCTACATATAATTATGATGAGAGGTGTAGTTACCTCTGATGGAGTCAGTGTCTTTATTCCTCAATGCTAACAATCTCTCTCCTCTACTGACTATGCAGCCAGTTCTCTCTCCTCTATTGACTGTGCAGTCAGTTCTCTCTCCTCTATTGACTGTGCAGCCAGTTCTCCCTCCTCTACTGACTGTGCAACCAGTTCTCTCTCCTCTACTGACTATGCAGCCAGTTCTCTCTCCTCTACTGACTGTGCAGCCAGTTCTCTCTCCTCTGCTGACTGTGCAACCAGTTCTCTCTCCTCTACTGACTATGCAGCCAGTTCTCTCTCCTCTACTGACTATGCAGCCAGTTCTCTCTCCTCTACTGACTGTGCAGCCAGTTCTCTCTCCTCTACTGACTGTGCAGCCAGTTCTCCCTCCTCTACTGACTGTGCAGCCAGTTCTCTCTCCTCTACTGACTATGCAGCCAGTTCTCTCTCCTCTACTGACTGTGCAGCCAGTTCTCTCTCCTCTACTGACTATGCAGCCAGTTCTCTCTCCTCTGCTGACCGTGCAACCAGTTCTCTCTCCTCTACTAACTATGCAGCCAGTTCTCTCTCCTCTACTGACTATGCAGCCAGTTCTCTCTCCTCTACTGACTATGCAGCCAGTTCTCTCTCCTCTACTGACTGTGCATCCAGTTCTCTCTCCTCTACTGACTGTGCAGCCAGTTCTCTCTCCTCTACTGATATGCAGCCAGTTCTCTCTCCTCCACAGATGGTATGGCTAGTTTCTTCTCTTCTTGGTAGCTTCACACGCTGTGTAGAGCAAGTGTAAACTGATTGAGTTGTCCATGTGAAGGAAGGCAATGTGTGTGAGTGTCCAGGCGCAGTCATGGCAAAATGTTGGCCTCTGTTACAGTCGTGTGTCGCTGCAAAATGTTGGCCTCTGTTACAGTCGTGTGTCGCTGCAAACTGTTGACCTCTGTTACATTCATGTCGCTGCAAAATGTTGACCTGTTACAGTCATGTCGCTGCAAAATGTTGGCCTTTGTTGCAGTCAAGTGTCGCTGCAAAATGTTGGCCTCTGTTATAGTCATGTGTGTCGCTGCAAAATGTTGCCTCTATTTGTCACTGGAAGAGAAAAAGCAAACATGAGGAAAGGAACAAAACTCTGTGGAAGTCTTCATGACACTTTGCTGCCATGACGATAGCTGGAAATGCATTTAGCACCACTCCCCTGTTCCACTATCCTAGTTGTCCAGTGGTGTCACGGACGATCCCGGGATGCCTTTGGATATTCAAAGTTCTTTTCCCACCCTGTACTGACCCGGGCTACTAGGGCTTGGATTCTAGTCCCTAGCCCTAGCCGTTAGCTCTATGCTGAGCACACCATCACACCACACCTCCCATTTTTCAGTTCATCATCCCCACCCCGCCCCCACCCACCCCCTGCCAAAACCAAAGCAGTTTTTTAGCCACCTAAATGCTACGTGTAGTTCCAGCTGATAATGAGCTCCAATAAGATTCCAAGCATGCCTTGAACCCTTCACTTAGGTACATGTAGTAAACTGGCAGTATATATGTTGAAAACCCCTTGAAATTCATCATCGTGACCTATGGATCTGTTTCTATCTCTCTACCCCCCCCCCCCCCCCCCCCCTCACATAACTTGTGCACAAACATAGGGTCCATTCATAAGAACCCGAGCACCAGAGGACTCAAGTGTTCCAATGCACGTCCAACACTGCTCTGTGTCTCAATTGCAGTGGGTAGTGGTGGTTGTCGGTGATGTAATCAAGCTAGGGGTAGTGGTGGTTGTCGGTGATGTAATCAAGCTAGGGGTAGTGGTGGTTGTCGGTGATGTAATCTAGCTAGGGGTAGTGGTGGTTGTCGGTGATGTAATCAAGCTAGGGGTAGTGGTGGTTGTCGGTGATGTAATCTAGCTAGGGGTAGTGGTGGTTGTCGGTGATGTAATCAAGCTAGCTCACACATTGTTTTGGTTGGAATCCAGTAAAGACTGCATGTGCTATTATAAGCAGAACAAAGCAGAAATGACCCACGCTCAGTTCTGCTGTTTGGTTTGTGGAGTTCTCTCTCTTGGGAAACGGTTACCAAGTCCAAGCCCGGCAGGCTGTAGCTGATCCTCTACCAAGTCCAAGCCAGAGGCTGGAGGCTGTAGCTGATTCTCTACCAAGTCCAAGCCAGAGACTGTAGCTGATTCTCCAAGCAAGGCTGTAGCTGATCCTCTACCAAGTCCAAGCCAGAGGCTGTAGCTGATCCTCTACCAAGTCCAAGCCAGAGGCTGTAGCTGATCCTCTACCAAGTCCAAGCCAGGCAGGCTGTAGCTGATCCTCTACCAAGTCCAAGCCAGGCTGTAGCTGATCCTCTACCAAGTCCAAGCCAGAGGCTGTAGCTGATCCTCTACCAAGTCCAAGCCAGAGGCTGTAGCTGATCCTCTACCAAGTTCAAGCCAGAGGCTGTAGCTGATCCTCTACCAAGTCCAAGCCAGAGGCTGTAGCTGATCCTCTACCAAGTCCAAGCCAGAGACTGTAGCTGATCCTCTACCAAGTCCAAGCCAGAGGCTGTAGCTGATCCTCTACCAAGTCCAAGCCAGAGGCTGTAGCTGATCCTCTACCAAGTCCAAGCCAGAGACTGTAGCTGATCCTCTACCAAGTCCAAGCCAGAGGCTGTAGCTGATCCTCTACCAAGTCCAAGCCAGAGGCTGTAGCTGATCCTCTACCAAGTCCAAGCCAGAGGCTGTAGCTGATCCTCTACCAAGTCCAAGCCAGAGGCTGTAGCTGATCCTCTACCAAGACATCGATGGTTTGGTTGATAGAGTTGGCAACTGTTGCCAAGCCCTTGAAGGAGGCTATAGCTGACTCTACATGTGGTGCAGTCAGCAACAGCAACAAGACATGGCATGTGCTAATGTACGTCAACTAAAAGCAAGTTAGAAGAAGCCCTGGAGGCGCTGAAGCTCTCGCACTTGCTTATATGCCCTTCTTCATGCTCCTATAATATACAGGAACAACTAAAATATAAAATATAAATTATTTGAAACGAGAAGTAAACAAGATATTGGATTGGCCGAGTAAAACCGAAAGTAAATAAGACGGTTCCCATGTGGGTTAGACGACCCTTTACCACTTACTGGAATAAATGGTAAAGGATTGTCAGAATGTTTGTGTTCTACCTGGCATGGTCTCGTTGCCTTGCTGGTCAATCCAAAATTGTTTTTGTTTATAAACTTGTTTATAAACTAAAACATTTTTTCTTGTAATACAGTAGACCCTCACTAATCCGAATAGCCTGGGGATCTGAGTAATTTGGATTAGCGGATTAGTGAAATTTATGAATATCATTATATTGAAACTCTGAATTTGTTTATTTTTTGCAGGTGTGGGTTGAATACTGGGTGGTGGGAGTACAAGTTATTTTTAATCATTATGATCCCTTCCCATCCTCATTCAGCAGACCTCCGGAATCCCATCTCAGTCATCTTCCTTTTGCATCCTCACAACTCGCTGCCCTTCTTCTTTATGTCTGAGATAGCTGAGACTCCAACTCCATACTGTTTAGATAGTAACTTGTAGCTTTTCTTCCCGAGCTGGTCCAGGATCTCGACCTTCTCCTCGGATGGTAAGGCTCTTGTCTGCTCTTTTCTTCTCCATATCAGTGCAGCTGCATCGTATGACAGGCTCATGGTAGGTTCGAAGTTCAATAATGCCACGTATTTTGAATCGTTTTTTTTTTTCAGTTCGGATTAGCGAGGTTTCGGATTAACTGGGTCCGGATTAGCGAGGGTCTACTGTACTTTATTATAATTATATGCACTGCTGAAGTGGCGGATGAATATATATATATATATTCATGTATGTATGGTTTATAGTTACAAGATGTGGTAGGTTGACATTCTACGAGAATATTATTGCATAGTTCCATCCTATGAATATGTTTTGTTTGGATAGGGCGTGCAATACAAGCTTGGAAGGTGCAACATTGCATTAATTCCTGATAAAGGCTAGAGCATCTAGCCCTGATGAAAGCATCTAGCTCTGATGAAGGCTAGAGCTGGCCCTGATGGAGGCCAGCGCATCTAGCCCTGATGAAGTCCAGAACATCTAGCCCTGATGAAGCCAGAGCATCTAGCCCTGATGAAGTCCAGCCGTGATGAAGGCCAGAGCATCTAGCCCTGATGAAGGCCAGAGCATCTAGCCCTGATGAAGGCCAGAGCATCTAGCCCCGATGAAGGCTAGAGCATCTAGCCCCGATGAAGGCCAGAGCATCTAGCCCTGATGAAGGCCAGAGCATCTAGCCCCGATGAAGGCCAGAGCATCTAGCCCTGATGAAGGCCAGAGCATCTAGCCCTGATGAAGGCCAGAGCATCTAGCCCTGATGAAGGCTAGAACATCTAGCCCTGATGAAGGTTCGAGCACCTAGCCCTGATGAAGGCCAGAGCACCTAGCCCTGATGAAGGCCAGAGCATCTAGCCCTGATGAAGGCTAGAGCATCTAGCCCTGATGGCTAGAGCATCTAGCCGTGATGAAGGCTCGAGCAGCACCTATGTAGCCCTGATGAAGGCCAGAGCATCTAGCCCTGATGAAGTCCAGAACATCTAGCCCTGATGAAGCCAGAGCATCTAGCCCTGATGAAGTCCAGCCGTGATGAAGGCCAGAGCATCTAGCCCTGATGAAGGCCAGAGCATCTAGCCCTGATGAAGGCCAGAGCATCTAGCCCCGATGAAGGCTAGAGCATCTAGCCCCGATGAAGGCCAGAGCATCTAGCCCTGATGAAGGCCAGAGCATCTAGCCCCGATGAAGGCCAGAGCATCTAGCCCTGATGAAGGCCAGAGCATCTAGCCCTGATGAAGGCCAGAGCATCTAGCCCTGATGAAGGCTAGAACATCTAGCCCTGATGAAGGTTCGAGCACCTAGCCCTGATGAAGGCCAGAGCACCTAGCCCTGATGAAGGCCAGAGCATCTAGCCCTGATGAAGGCCAGAGCATCTAGCCCTGATGGCTAGAGCATCTAGCCCTGATGAAGGCCAGAGCATCTAGCCCTGATGAAGTCCAGAGCATCTAGCCCTGATGAAGGCCAGAGTATCTAGCCCTGATGAAGGCCAGAACATCTAGCCCTGATGAAGCCAGAGCATCTAGCCCCGGAGCATCTAGCCCCGGAGCATCTAGCCCTGATGAAGGCCAGAACATCTAGCCCTGATGAAGGCCAGAGCATCTAGCCCTGATGAAGGCCAGAGCATCTAACCCTGATGAAGGCCAGAGCATCTAGCCCTGATGAAGGCCAGAGCATCTAGCCCTGATGAAGGCCAGAGCACCTAGCCCTGATGAAGGCCAGAGCATCTAGCCCTGATGAAGGCCAGAGCATCTAGCCCTGATGGCTAGAGCATCTAGCCCTGATGAAGGCCAGAGCATCTAGCCCTGATGAAGTCCAGAGCATCTAGCCCTGATGAAGGCCAGAGTATCTAGCCCTGATGAAGGCCAGAGCATCTAGCCCTGATGAAGGCCAGAGCATCTAGCCCTGATGGCTAGAGCATCTAGCCCTGATGAAGGCCAGAGCATCTAGCCCTGATGAAGTCCAGAGCATCTAGCCCTGATGAAGGCCAGAGTATCTAGCCCTGATGAAGGCCAGAACATCTAGCCCTGATGAAGCCAGAGCATCTAGCCCCGGAGCATCTAGCCCCGGAGCATCTAGCCCTGATGAAGGCCAGAACATCTAGCCCTGATGAAGGCCAGAGCATCTAGCCCTGATGAAGGCCAGAGCATCTAGCCCTGATGAAGGCCAGAGCATCTAGCCCTGATGAAGGCCAGAGCATCTAGCCCTGATGGCTAGAGCATCTAACCCTGATGAAGGCCAGAGCATCTAGCCCTGATGAAGGCCAGAGCATCTAGCCCTGATGAAGGCCAGAGCATCTAGCCCTGATGAAGGCCAGAGCATCTAACCCTGATGAAGGCCAGAGCATCTAGCCCTGATGAAGGCCAGAGCATCTAGCCCTGATGAAGGCCAGAGCATCTAGCCCTGATGAAGGCCAGAGCATCTAGCCCTGATGAAGGCCAGAGCATCTAGCCCTGATGAAGGCCAGAGTATCTAGCCCTGATGAAGGCCAGAGCATCTAGCCCTGATGAAGGCCAGAGCATCTAGCCCTGATGGCTAGAGCATCTAGCCCTGATGAAGGCCAGAGCATCTAGCCCTGATGAAGTCCAGAGCATCTAGCCCTGATGAAGGCCAGAGTATCTAGCCCTGATGAAGGCCAGAGCATCTAGCCCTGATGAAGGCCAGAGCATCTAGCCCTGATGGCTAGAGCATCTAGCCCTGATGAAGGCCAGAGCATCTAGCCCTGATGAAGTCCAGAGCATCTAGCCCTGATGAAGGCCAGAGTATCTAGCCCTGATGAAGGCCAGAACATCTAGCCCTGATGAAGCCAGAGCATCTAGCCCCGGAGCATCTAGCCCCGGAGCATCTAGCCCTGATGAAGGCCAGAACATCTAGCCCTGATGAAGGCCAGAGCATCTAGCCCTGATGAAGGCCAGAGCATCTAGCCCTGATGAAGGCCAGAGCATCTAGCCCTGATGAAGGCCAGAGCATCTAGCCCTGATGGCTAGAGCATCTAACCCTGATGAAGGCCAGAGCATCTAGCCCTGATGAAGGCCAGAGCATCTAGCCCTGATGAAGGCCAGAGCATCTAGCCCTGATGAAGGCCAGAGCATCTAACCCTGATGAAGGCCAGAGCATCTAGCCCTGATGAAGGCCAGAGCATCTAGCCCTGATGAAGGCCAGAGCATCTAGCCCTGATGAAGGCCAGAGCATCTAGCCCTGATGAAGGCCAGAGCATCTAGCCCTGATGAAGGCCAGAGTATCTAGCCCTGATGAAGGCCAGAGCATCTAGCCCTGATGAAGGCCAGAGCATCTAGCCCTGATGAAGGCCAGAGCATCTAGCCCTGATGAAGGCCAGAGCATCTAACCCTGATGAAGGCCAGAGCATCTAGCCCTGATGAAGGCCAGAGCATCTAGCCCTGATGGCTAGAGCATCTAACCCTGATGAAGGCCAGAGCATCTAGCCCTGATGAAGGCCAGAGCATCTAGCCCTGATGAAGGCCAGAGCATCTAGCCCTGATGAAGGCCAGAGCATCTAACCCTGATGAAGGCCAGAGCATCTAGCCCTGATGAAGGCCAGAGCATCTAGCCCTGATGAAGGCCAGAGCATCTAGCCCTGATGAAGGCCAGAGCATCTAGCCCTGATGAAGGCCAGAGCATCTAGCCCTGATGAAGGCCAGAGTATCTAGCCCTGATGAAGGCCAGAGCATCTAGCCCTGATGAAGGCCAGAGCATCTAGCCCTGATGGCTAGAGCATCTAGCCCTGATGAAGGCCAGAGCATCTAGCCCTGATGAAGTCCAGAGCATCTAGCCCTGATGAAGGCCAGAGTATCTAGCCCTGATGAAGGCCAGAGCATCTAGCCCTGATGAAGGCCAGAGCATCTAGCCCTGATGGCTAGAGCATCTAGCCCTGATGAAGGCCAGAGCATCTAGCCCTGATGAAGTCCAGAGCATCTAGCCCTGATGAAGGCCAGAGTATCTAGCCCTGATGAAGGCCAGAACATCTAGCCCTGATGAAGCCAGAGCATCTAGCCCCGGAGCATCTAGCCCCGGAGCATCTAGCCCTGATGAAGGCCAGAACATCTAGCCCTGATGAAGGCCAGAGCATCTAGCCCTGATGAAGGCCAGAGCATCTAGCCCTGATGAAGGCCAGAGCATCTAGCCCTGATGAAGGCCAGAGCATCTAGCCCTGATGGCTAGAGCATCTAACCCTGATGAAGGCCAGAGCATCTAGCCCTGATGAAGGCCAGAGCATCTAGCCCTGATGAAGGCCAGAGCATCTAGCCCTGATGAAGGCCAGAGCATCTAACCCTGATGAAGGCCAGAGCATCTAGCCCTGATGAAGGCCAGAGCATCTAGCCCTGATGAAGGCCAGAGCATCTAGCCCTGATGAAGGCCAGAGCATCTAGCCCTGATGAAGGCCAGAGCATCTAGCCCTGATGAAGGCCAGAGTATCTAGCCCTGATGAAGGCCAGAGCATCTAGCCCTGATGAAGGCCAGAGCATCTAGCCCTGATGAAGGCCAGAGCATCTAGCCCTGATGAAGGCCAGAGCATCTAACCCTGATGAAGGCCAGAGCATCTAGCCCTGATGAAGGCCAGAGCATCTAGCCCTGATGAAGGCCAGAGCATCTAGCCCTGATGAAGGCTGTCGCTGGAAGTTTGGAAGATGCAATATTATTTGCTTTCACGAGCTGGAGCTTCTCACACCTCCACAAGCACTCGGAAACGTTTCGCAATGGAAGGTGGCGGAGTATTCTCTGCATTTCCTCTCTCCCCCTCTCTGCGTGGCTCCCTCTCTCCCTCTCTGCATGGCTCCCTCTCTACCCCTCTGCGTGGCTTCCTGCCTGCCCCTCTCTGCGTGGCTTCCTGCCAGTCCCTCACTCTTGTCTTCCTTCTACCAGAGCTGTGCTTGGATTGTGTGTCTAGTGTAGTCCTCCGTATCCCCTGGAGACACTCCCAATCACCTTGTACCAACTCGATTCTTCTCCTGCTCTTATTTATTGTTCTTCTAATGACTCCGTCAATTATGGTCCGGATGACCTAATCTGACTTTGTAGCAATTAACTGATTGGATGCCAACTTTGTTCGTGGCTTGTTACTAATACACTTCTCGAACTATGTATTAGAATTATTAGAATGGAAATATAATAAGCTGCAGTTTAGTGCAACAATCAGCTCCATTGAAGTAAGTCAACACACCGCTATATATCTACGACAAATGTCAGAGCAAAGAAATCCATCCAAGAGTGCCTGCTTGCTCAGGGGCAAAGGAGTCCAGAATGATCCCTGAAGCACAGGTGAAGAACTTCCAGAAACAGTTGCAAAAGCCAAGAAGCATTCAACAAGGCAGTTGCCATTGTCGGCCATTTTAAAAAAAAGTTAAATTTTGCTCGCTTGCCAACTGGAACTAAATTTTTTATAACTATTTTCGATTGATCGAGCTGTCTACTGAGCATGTGCATACGAAAAATGGGTTCGTAGTTCAAATTCATCGATTAAATTTTTTTCCTAATAAACCTCTGAGGTTAACTCTGTAATTAAGCAGGCCTCCATAATAAACCTCTGAGGTTAATTCTGTGTAATTAAGCAGGCCTCCATAATAAACCTCTGAGGTTAACTCTGTAATTTAGCTGGCCTCCATAATATTCCTCTGAGGTTAACTCTGTAATTAAGCAGGCCTCCATAATAAACCTCTGAGGTTAACTCTGTAATTAAGCAGGCCTCCATAATAAACCTCTGAGGTTAATTCTGTGTAATTAAGCAGGCCTCCATAATAAACCTCTGAGGTTAACTCTGTAATTAAGCAGGCCTCCATAATAAACCTCTGAGGTTAATTCTGTGTAATTAAGCAGGCCTCCATAATAAACCTCTGAGGTTAACTCTGTAATTAAGCTGGTCTCCATAATAAACCTCTGAGGTCAACTCTCTGCAATTAAGCTGGCACCCATAATAAATCACTAAGGTGTTAACGACTCTGAACTCTGACTAAAAATAATGAGGAGGCACATTCTGTGCACTTCAAAAGTAGCTAGCAACTTCAGGCTCGGCTGTGCCAAGTTGATCAGGAGACAAGGCTTCGGGGGCACTTATTAGTTCTGAAGAATGCCTCTCATCGGAGTGGCACTAGGTCAGAGTGCATTGTCTGCATCCATCTTAAGGAATATCCGTTCTTGCCTTCCTTGAGAGAAGGTCATAGTCTCTCTCTGTGTCCACACCTTGTGGTATTCTGGTTCTTCATTCAAGGCAATCTTGAAGCATTGTGTTGACTACATATGTCCCAATGTCCTCGGGGGATCAAGAGGTATGCCAACGGACCCTCTTCAAGGCTCTTTCCCTTACCTCTTGTGCAGCTGCTAATAGATAGCTCACTCAGTGTGCTTTAAATAGATTGGGTTGTGTAGGAGTATATATTGAGGGTTATGTGGGTGCATATATCAGGGGTTATGTGGGTGTATATATATTAGGGGTTATGTGGGTGTATATATATTAGGGGTTATGTGGGTGTATATATATTAGGGGTTATGTGGGTGTATATATTTGGGGTTATACAGGTGTCTATAGGGTTATGTGGGTGTATATTAGGGGTTATGTAGGTGTATGTATTGGGGGTTATATGTGTCTATATTAGGGGTAACTTATGTAGTTGTATATATGGGGGTTATATAGGCGTTGTCTTAATTAATGTCAAATAGTTTGATGATTTTGTCAAAGGTTGTGGTGGATGCACCCGTTACTTGTCACACCAGAGAGGTCTCTTTTTAATCACCAGCATTGGGAGGGGGGTTTGAAAGTTTCTCAATTCCTGAACCCTCATATATAATCAGCCTAGAAGTGATTATTGAGCCAAATGTTTGGGGCCCACCTGCTCTGGCCTTCATCAGGGGAATGGTGGTGAACATAAGCCCCCCCCCCCACACACACACACCCTAGCAATTCATTATCATTATCTCCATTATCTCCTTGAAGGAAGCCAAAATGTTGGCTGGTTGTGTAATGATTACCATGTATATATCCTCGATTAAACCCTGCCCTGGTTTATATCTTGCCCTCATTTAGATGGAAACATTTGCTATCTTGAGTGCAATAGTTCATGACCTTGGTCAGAATGTGCACGCCCACCTATAATAGTGTGCATGCTTGTAAGTAAGCAGCTGGCTTGAAGAAGGACACTGGAGATGGTTCTAGACTTCTGCCACCTGTAAAGGCTTATCGTGATGCAATTTGGAAAGTGTTCTAGTGAGTCCTTCCTGGCTGCATCTTATGTCTCCCAGTCAATGTTTAGGCACCAATGGCTACAGCAGCTTAGGTGGTCATCAGCTACTAGGACAGGAGTGTGCAGCTTAGGTGGTCATCAGCTACTAGGACAGGAGTGTGCAGCTTAGGAGGTCATCAGCTACTAGGACAGGAGTGTACAGCTTAGAAGGTCATCAGCTACTAGGACAGGAGTGTGCAGCTTAGGAGTTCATCAGCTACTAGGACAGGAGTGTGCAGCTTAGAAGGTCATCAGCTACTAGGACAGGAGTGTACAGCTTAGGAGGTCATCAGCTACTAGGACAGGAGTGAACAGCTTAGAAGGTCATCAGCTACTAGGACAGGAGTGTGCAGCTTAGAAGGTCATCAGCTACTAGGACAGGAGTGTACAGCTTAGAAGGTCATCAGCTACTAGGACAGGAGTGTGCAGCTTAGGAGTTCATCAGCTACTAGGACAGGAGTGAACAGCTTAGAAGGTCATCAGCTACTAGGACAGGAGTGTACAGCTTAGAAGGTCATCAGCTACTAGGACAGGAGTGTGCAGCTTAGAAGGTCATCAGCTACTAGGACAGGAGTGTACAGCTTAGAAGGTCATCAGCTACTAGGACAGGAGTGTGCAGCTTAGGAGTTCATCAGCTACTAGGACAGGAGTGTGCAGCTTAGAAGGTCATCAGCTACTAGGACAGGAGTGTACAGCTTAGGAGGTCATCAGCTACTAGGACAGGAGTGTGCAGCTTAGAAGGTCATCAGCTACTAGGACAGGAGTGTGCACCTTAGAAGGTCATCAGCTACTAGGACAGGAGTGTGCAGCTTAGAAGGTCATCAGCTACTAGGACAGGAGTGTACAGCTTAGGAGGTCATCAGCTACTAGGACAGGAGTGTACAGCTTAGAAGGTCATCAGCTACTAGGACAGGAGTGTGTGGCTTAGAAGGTCATCAGCTACTAGGACAGGAGTGTGCAGCTTAGAAGGTCATCAGCTACTAGGACAGGAGTGTGCAGCTTAGGAGGTCATCAGCTACTAGGACAGGAGTGTACAGCTTAGAAGGTCATCAGCTACTAGGACAGGAGTGTGCAGCTTAGGTGGTCATCAGCTACTAGGACAGGAGTGTGCAGCTTAGGAGGTCATCAGCTACTAGGACAGGAGTGTACAGCTTAGAAGGTCATCAGCTACTAGGACAGGAGTGTGTGGCTTAGAAGGTCATCAGCTACTAGGACAGGAGTGTGCAGCTTAGGTGGTCATCAGCTACTAGGACAGGAGTGTACAGCTTAGAAGGTCATCAGCTACTAGGACAGGAGTGTGCAGCTTAGAAGGTCATCAGCTACTAGGACAGGAGTGTGCAGCTTAGAAGGTCATCAGATACTAGGACAGGAGTGTGCAGCTTAGAAGGTCATCAGCTACTAGGACAGGAGTGTGCAGCTTAGAAGGTCATCAGCTACTAGGACTGTACTCTACTGCTTAGGAGGCATCTGCTACCAGGACAGGTGTGTGCAGCTCAAGAGGTCATCAGCTACCAGGACAGGACTGTACAGCTGGAGTGTGCAGAGGGAGAGATACTTTGCCAAGGAAGAGAAGGTTCACAATGGACCCACCGGGTATATACAAATGTAGCTGTAAGACTTGCTTCTCTGAACTTCCCTCTTCTCTTTCAAGTGAGCCTCATGCTCTGCCCAGTCTCCTGGGTCTGATGTGCAGTGTCTGCGGCAAGAGATGGCGAGACTTAATCGCAGTCCTGATTAATTAATTATGTATTTACGATAGCTATTGCAGTTAAATATTCGAGACAGCCACTCTGTGAATGGTTCTTCATTCCAGCCCCTTATGAAATCTCAGGACTGTTATCACACTATCTTTTGAGCAAGTCAGACGTGTTTGAACATAACCATATAAGGGCATGCATGTATTTGGAGCCTAGCCATATTTGGGCATGTTTGAGAGCGTTGTCTTCGTACAGTTTTTGCGCTACAAAAATGGACAACTGTCAAAATACACACACACAGACACACACACACACACACACATATACCAACACATACACTCATACACACATATACACACCACACACACACACACACACACATGCATACTACGTTCTTAAATAGAAAAAAGACATTTTGTATGTGCGAGCAAGTATTTTGTCCAAATTGGAGTGTGTGTGTGTGTGTGTGTTTGTATGTTTTGAGCACTGTCCTGTTTTGTCTGCTTTGAAATTCCATGAATTGGCAGCTATTATAAGCCAAGAAGAAGAAGAATACTAACTAGTATCACTGTAACTCCGAGTGTATCTACCTAGGGATGCACATACAGGCATCCGCAGTTCAAAGTTGTAGGCCACCTAATCCTAACCCTATCTGTAGCTTTGCATCCTCTACCTCCGAGCCCTGACGACGTAGATGAGCGATAGCTTTGAGTGTTGGCCATCATAGAATAGCCCAGGTTTGTCCAGGGTATCATAGAATAGCCCAGGTTTGTGCAGGGTATCGTAGAATAGCCCAGGTTTGTCCAGGGTATCATAGAATAGCCCAGGTTTGTCCAGTGTATCATAGAATAGCCCAGGTTTGTGCAGGGTATCGTAGAATAGCCCAGGTTTGTGCAGGGTATCATAGAATAGCCCAGGTTTGTCCAGGGTATCATAGAATAGCCCAGGTTTGTCCAGGGTATCATAGAATAGCCCAGGTTTGTCCAGGGTATCGTAGAATAGCCCAGGTTTGTGCAGGGTATCATAGAATAGCCCAGGTTTGTCCAGGGTATCATAGAATAGCCCAGGTTTGTCCAGGGTATCATAGAATAGCCCAGGTTTGTCCAGGGTATCATAGAATAGCCCAGGTTTGTGCAGGGTATCATAGAATAGCCCAGGTTTGTCCAGGGCATCATAGAATAGCCCAGGTTTGTGCAGGGTACCATAGAATAGCCCAGGTTTGTCCAGGGTATCATAGAATAGCCCAGGTTAGTCCAGGGTATCATAGAATAGCCCAGGTTTGTCCAGGGTATCATAGAATAGCCCAGGTTTGTGCAGGGTATCATAGAATAGCCCAGGTTTGTGCAGGGTATCGTAGAATAGCCCAGGTTTGTCCAGGGTATCATAGAATAGCCCAGGTTTGTCCAGTGTATCATAGAATAGCCCAGGTTTGTGCAGGGTATCGTAGAATAGCCCAGGTTTGTGCAGGGTATCATAGAATAGCCCAGGTTTGTCCAGGGTATCATAGAATAGCCCAGGTTTGTCCAGGGTATCATAGAATAGCCCAGGTTTGTCCAGGGTATCGTAGAATAGCCCAGGTTTGTGCAGGGTATCATAGAATAGCCCAGGTTTGTCCAGGGTATCATAGAATAGCCCAGGTTTGTCCAGGGTATCGTAGAATAGCCCAGGTTTGTGCAGGGTATCATAGAATAGCCCAGGTTTGTCCAGGGCATCATAGAATAGCCCAGGTTTGTGCAGGGTATCATAGAATAGCCCAGGTTTGTCCAGGGTATCATAGAATAGCCCAGGTTAGTCCAGGGTATCATAGAATAGCCCAGGTTTGTCCAGGGTATCATAGAATAGCCCAGGTTTGTGCAGGGTATCATAGAATAGCCCAGGTTTGTCCAGGGTATCATAGAATAGCCCAGGGCATCAAAGAATAGCCCAGGCTTGTCCAGATGTGTCTACACATACAGATGTGGTGAGCTGGCTTCTTCGTGAGCACATGAGTATCTGTCGGATGCCGCCCTGACCTGCACTAGTGCCAAGTGAGAGCACTTACGTACATAATGGATGCTAGCTGCAAAAATACTATTTTTCTTGCGCACAGGATATATAATATCTCTCTGTGATGACTTTCCTACGGACAAAGAATGCTTTTTATTCCAGCCACCTATATTGGGCCTAGCGTGTCAGCCACTGGACTGAGGTCATGGTCCCTTGAGGAGTGGTTTACAGTTTCAGAGAGTTTTTTTTTTATGACACAAGCTTTGAAGTCACCTTGAGTGATAATTAAATAAATAAATAAGAAATAAAAAAACTTCCTCTACTCCTGCGAGAATGAGCGGATGCCGGATGTTGTAGTGTCCCTCCCATCTGGGCCAGGCTCTCAGTGAATGCAAGGGATCTGTTTCCATCTCATGTTCAGCATTGCCACAACAGAGCTAGCTTGATGTTCCCGTTTAGGACGAGGGTCACCAGCATCCAGAGGTACCCGTCTAGGACGAGGGTCACCAGCCACCATAGGTACCAGGCCAGGACGAGGGTCACCAGCGTCCAGAGGTACCCGTCCAGGACGAGGGTCACTAGCGTCCAGAGGTACCCGTCCAGGGCGAGGGTCACCAGCGTCCAGAAGTACCAGGCCAGGACGAGGGTCATCAGCCCCCATGGGTACCAGGCCAGGACGAGGGTCATCAGCCCCCATGGGTACCAGGCCAGGACGAGGGTCATCAGCCCCCATAGGTACCAGGCCAGGACGAGGGTCATCAGCCCCCATGGGTACCAGGCCAGGACGAGGGTCATCAGCCCCTATAGGTACCAGGCCAGGATGAGGGTCATCAGCCCCCATGGGTACCAGGCCAGGACGAGGGTCATCAGCCCCTATAGGTACCAGGCCAGGATGAGGGTCATCAGCCCCCATGGGTACCAGGCCAGGACGAGGGTCATCAGCCCCCATAGGGACCAGGCCAGGACGAGGGTCATCAGCCCCCATGGGTACCAGGCCAGGACGAGGGTCATCAGCCCCCATAGGTACCAGGCCAGGACGAGGGTCATCAGCCCCCATGGGTACCAGGCCAGGATGAGGGTCATCAGCCCCCATAGGTACCAGGCCAGGACGAGGCTCATCAGCCCCCATGGGTACCAGGCCAGGACGAGGGTCATCAGCCCCCATAGGTACCAGGCCAGGACGAGGGTCATCAGCCCCCATGGGTACCAGGCCAGGACGAGGGTCATCAGCCCTCATGGGTACCAGGCCAGGACGAGGGTCACCACCCTCAAGAGTGATCTCGCCTTAGCTTATCCTTGACCTCCTGCGTAGGGACGAGGTGAGAGTCTGGGAACACGAGTATGATAAAGTTGTTCTCATCGCCACTCGAGTGGCAGCAGTTATCTGGTCTGTGGAGGTGGGCGTGGCTTTCTTGTCTCTGTACAGGTAGGTGTGGCCTTCTTGTCTGCACAGGTGGGAGAGGCCTTCTTATCTCTGTACAGGTGGGCGTGGCATTATTGTCTCTGTACAGGTGGGTGTGCCCTTCATGAAGTGCCCTGAGGCATTGCAAGAAGATGCTAAGATCCAGAACTTGTTTAGTTTCCCACTGCCTGTGGTGTGTGTGGAGGAGCGGTCTTCATAGCTCAAACAGGACATGCAGACAGCCGCCTTCTCGTATGTACCTCCATTTATGCTGTCAGCTGCACGGCTTGTCACAAGTTGACACCAGCTCCATCTGTTGACATGCATGCAGCAGCTGCCAGTTACATTCCAGCTGACGCTACGTAGCTAATGTTCCATGTGCTGCAGTGTACCGTTATACATATAGGAACCACCTCTCCAGCTGGAACCACATCAAGATTATATTTTTCGTTAGAAAACTGGCACAACAATGGGCACAGCGTGGGTAACTGGCACAACAAGGGACACAGCGTGGGTAACTGGCACAACAAGGGGCATAGCGTGGGAACAAAAGCTATGGCAGGTTATGTCTACTGCAAACCTTTCGGTGAAGAAATCCACCTGGAGGACCTCCCTTTCCTAAGGGCAGAGGAATTCACAATAATTCCCCCCAATAGGCATACATGTACATGTACATGTACATGTAGGTGCCCGCCTGTGCAGTTACAGTTCCCTTGCAACCAGAGCTAAGAGTTTGTACACCCCTGCAACCAGAGCTATGAGTTTGTATACCCCTGCAACCAGAGCTACGAGTTTGTATACCCTTGCAACCAGAGCTAAGAGTCTGTACACCCCTGCAACCAGAGCTAAGAGTTTGTACACCCCTGCAACCAGAGCTAAGAGTTTGTACACCCCTGCAACCAGAGCTAATAGTTTGTACACCCTTGCAACCAGAGCTAATAGTTTGTACACCCCTGCAACCAGAGCTAAGAGTTTGTACACCCCTGCAACCGGAGCTAAGAGTTTGTACACCCCTGCAACCAGAGCTAAGAGTTTGTACACCCCTGCAACCAGAGCTAAGAGTTTGTACACCCCTGCAACCAGAGCTAAGAGTTTGTACACCCTTGCAACCAGAGCTAATAGTTTGTACACCCCTGCAACCAGAGCTAAGAGTTTGTACACCCCTGCAACCGGAGCTAAGAGTTTGTACACCCCTGCAACCAGAGCTAAGAGTTTGTACACCCCTGCAACCGGAGCTAAGAGTTTGTACACCCCTGCAACCATAGCTAAGAGTTTGTACACCCCTGCAACCAGAGCTAAGAGTTTGTACACCCCTGCAACCAGAGCTAAGAGTTTGTACACCCTTGCAACCAGAGCTATGAGTTTGTACACCCCTGCAACCAGAGCTAGGAGTTTGTACACCCTTGCAACCAGAGCTAGGAGTTTGTATACCCCTGCAACCAGAGCTAGGAGTTCGTACCCCTGCAACCAGAGCTAAGAGTTTGTACACCCCTGCAACCAGAGCTAGGAGTTTGTACACCCCTGCAACCAGAGCTAAGAGTTTGTACACCCTTGCAACCAGAGCTATGAGTTTGTACACCCCTGCAACCAGAGCTAGGAGTTTGTACACCCTTGCAACCAGAGCTAGGAGTTTGTATACCCCTGCAACCAGAGCTAGGAGTTCGTACCCCTGCAACCAGAGCTAAGAGTTTGTACACCCCTGCAACCAGAGCTAAGAGTTTGTACACCCCTGCAACCAGAGCTAAGAGTTTGTACACCCTTGCAACCAGAGCTAAGAGTTTGTACACCCCTGCAACCAGAGCTAGGAGTTCGTACCCCTGCAACCAGAGCTAAGAGTTTGTACACCCCTGCAACCAGAGCTAGGAGTTTGTACACCCCTGCAACCAGAGCTAAGAGTTTGTACACCCTTGCAACCAGAGCTAAGAGTTTGTACACCCTTGCAACCAGAGCTATGAGTTTGTACACCCCTGCAACCAGAGCTAGGAGTTTGTACACCCTTGCAACCAGAGCTAGGAGTTTGTATACCCCTGCAACCAGAGCTAGGAGTTCGTACCCCTGCAACCAGAGCTAAGAGTTTGTACACCCCTGCAACCAGAGCTAGGAGTTTGTACACCCCTGCAACCAGAGCTAGGAGTTTGTATACCCCTGCAACCAGAGCTAGGAGTTCGTACCCCTGCAACCTTTGCTAGGCCTTGCTATGTTATCTCGCAGTGAAGCACTTCTCAATGTTGTTGAGAGAAGTATCAATTCTGTTCGTGCATTAGCTTCACTAGCAAAGGAAAATTTTACTAGTACGACCACACCTATTATTAGCCATGCCCATATTTTGTCACGCCTGTTATCCTCCTATGTCTCTAGTTGTCCACAGTTTACCGACAAGCTTCTTACTGCTCTTTTGCAGGTATTTCAAGCCTCCCCCCCCCCCGGAAGTAGTGGAGGTTACTCATGCATGGCCTATAATGTTTCAGATCACTTTCAACATTCCCAATGATCATACAACTGGCTGATGAAAGATGTCAACAGCGATCCCATCTCTCGGTAGTCCAAACAGAGCATTCTGTCACGAAGGATGTCCTAGTTGTTCCTAGCTGGACATACATTTGAGCAGAAAACGTCGTCACAGTGTATGCTGTGGTAGCCAACGCTAGCTTCTTCTTACTGTACCTTGGGTCGGGTATGTGCTCTTCATGCCCAAGGGATGGTAGCTTACCTAGTCTGGCCCGAGAGGTGAGATCTTTCTTTAACTCACTCGCGACACTAGCTCCTCCCTCCTCTGTTGTTAAAAAAAAAAAAAATTAAGCAAACTTTGGTGGATGTGCAATATTTAGAAATGATGCTTAGCGTCCATTTGCTCTCAAGTGCCTTTTCTCCAGCAGGTTGGGATTAGAAGTGAGTCGCTAAGCAACCAGAGTTTATGGTAGTTGATTTTGGCATGTACAGCTGGTAATATAGAAACCCAGCCGACCTTAATAAGTGGAATTTCTACTAAGGTAGAGGGAGGTGGTGCCTGGAACTGGGGGAGGGGTCGGAGGGGGAGGGAGGGAGGGGTGCAGACGAGGGGAATACATTCATACATCAAAACTGCTATGAATTGTGCAACTTTAAGTCAGCCATGTTGATATTGAAACTAACCTGTTTGTACATGTATATGGTGGAGATCCCCCTGAGCTACTTAGCTCCTGGCCACACTTTCTCAGTGCACAATGGAAGTGTTTGTAGTGTGTCTGAATGTCATGTACACGACTATGACAAGTCTACCGTATATGCCATTTGATAAAACTGTATATGTCAGGTGATAAAGCTGTATATGTCACATGCTAAAACTGTATATGTCATGTATATGTCATGTGATAAAACTGTATATGTCACGTGATAAAACTATGTCACGTGATAAATATAGATTATTACATTGATACGGGGAAATATCACGAGTCTGTGGCTAGTATTTCCACGAGTGCCGCAGGCACGAGTGAAAATACTAGCCAATCAGACGAGTGATATTTCACCGTATCAATTCAATAATGTATTTATCATGGGACTGAGGATGCGCAAACCTTTACTGAGCATGCGCATATCGGGGTACGTAATAACAAGTACGCGATATGGTAAAATATCACAGTAGTTATATTTGTACTATTCTCTATGAGTGGAGTAGATAGCTACATGATAAAACTGTATATGTCACGTGATAAAACTGTATATGTCACGTGATAAAACTGTATATTATGTCATGTGACAAAAAAACTAATTGCTGGAGGACATCATCTCACCGTACCTCTCAACGCCTCCTTCCACTCCCTCGGCATGGGAGAGAATTAGCTGGATTGATCCGTCAGGGCAGGAAAGGAGCACACGGCGGCACTTACCGCAGGCTCATCACACACGCCCCCCAGCGTGGGAAGAAGCTGTGTTGCGGTCAAGAGTGTAATGGGTGTGGCCTCCCGCCCAAGCATCACTGTAGATGATGTGAGTGTAGAGGGTGTGGAATGCCCCGCTCTCAGAGTGAGTATGGGGGATGTGGCAAGTGCTGGGCACAGCACTGACTCCCAGCAATATGAAATGGGACTCAAAAATCTTTCCTTCAATGGTACCCCATGGACGTGGGTTCTTCCTTGGACATCCTGTTGCTGCTGCTTCTTGTATAGCTTCTTCCTGCTGTTTCTTGTATAGCTTCTTCCTGCTGTTTCTTGTATAGCTTCTTCCTGCTGTTTCTTGTATAGCTTCTTCCAGCTTCTTCCTGCCATGCTGACTTGAAAGAGCAGTTTCCGAGCTCAAAGGTGGTGAGCTGTTTTGTTTTACCTTGGACATGGCCATAGCACATGAGTGTTTGCAGCGCAGGACATGCCGCTCACCAAGGCCTAACAAGTGCTGTATCGCGCTACAATAGACGCATTATAACATGATAACTATTATTATGTGTATAATGTGTTCCAGTAAAATAATCATAACTTACACTAACTTTGTGGGTTTTTTGGTGTTTTTTTACCCCCCCCCCAATTATTTTTTTATGTTCTGAGGTGGAAAGAGAGCATTGCTGAGTGCTCATGGAACTATTCTCTGCTTGAAAATATTGTCTCTGTGACCAAGCTGACTTCTTGGAGCTTGCCTTGGCCAGCACTGGCCATTCCTTCCTGGACCCTAGTCTAACTCTGTGACCAAACTAACGTCTTGGAGCTCCTGCCTTGGCCAGCACTGGCCATTCCTGGACTGCAGTACTCCTAGTCTTACTCTGTGACCAAGCTAACGTCTTGGAGCTCCTGCCTTGGCCAGCACTGGCCATTCCTGGACTACATACAACTGCCTAGTCCCAGCTGTGATCTAATCAAAGTGATGTGGGAATCATTGTGCAAAGAAATTTGCAGAGATAAGCTCAAACTTACCAATTTTTCAATTTAGATGCAGCAAGTGTTAGATGCAGCAAGTGTATTTGATACTGGTATATACTAGACTGTGTTTAGTTGCTTACACAAATCTGCATGTTTCCCTTGTGCAAAGCTGTGCAGGACACTGCCTGTTATCTTTGTATCAGCATAACTGCTTGTCAGTTATTTGTTTGTAGATGCAGCAGGGATACAAATTGCTAAATTAAGCAACACAATATCTCTAGAGAGGAGGCTAAATAAAGCAACAATAACTCGAGAGAAGAGGCTAAATTAAGCAACAATATCTCTAGAGAGGAGGCTAAATTCAGCAACAATAACTCTAGAGAGGAGGCCAAATTCAGCAACAATAACTCTAGAGAGGAGGCTAAATTCAGCAACAATAACTCTAGAGAGGAGGCTAAATTCAGCAACAATAACTCTAGAGAGGAGGCCAAATTCAGCAACAATAACTCTAGAGAGGAGGCCAACAATAACTCTAGAGAGGAGGCTAAATTCAGCAACAATAACTCTGAGAGGAGGCCAAATTCAGCAACAATAACTCTGAGAGGAGGCCAAATTCAGCAACAATAACTCTAGAGAGGAGGCCAAATTCAGCAACAATAACTCTAGAGAGGAGGCTAAATTCAGCAACAATAACTCTGAGAGGAGGCTAAATTCAGCAACAATAACTCTGAGAGGAGGCCAAATTCAGCAACAATAACTCGGAGAAGAGGCTAAATTAAGCAACAATAACTCTAGAGAGGAGGCTAAATAAAGCAACAATAACTCTAGAGAGGAGGCCAAATTCAACAACAATAACTCTAGAGAGGAGGGCCAAATTCAGTAACACAACTCTTGAGAGGAGGGCCAAATTCAACAATACAACAACTCTAGAGAGGAGGGCTCCAGACTATAGCCACTTGTTACTGTGTGTATTTATCATATGAGAACATGATCTTAGTCTGTAGTGAGAGAACTGGCTGCACAGTCAGTAGAGGAGAGAGAACTGGTTGCACAGTCAGTAGAGGAGAGAGAACTGGCTGCACAGTCAGTAGAGGAGAGAGAACTGGCTGCATTGTCAATAGAGGAGAGAGAACTGGCTGCACAGTCAGTAGAGGAGAGAGAACTGGCTGCATTGTCAGTAGAGGAGAGAGAACTGGCTGCACAGTCAGTAGAGGAGAGAGAACTGGCTGCACAGTCAGTAGAGGAGAGAGAACTGGCTGCATAGTAGTCAGTAGAGAAGAGAGAACTGGCTGCATAGTCAATAGAGGATAGAGGAGAGAGAACTGGCTGCACAGTCAGCAGAGGAGAGAGAACTGGCTGCATAGTCAGTAGAGGAGAGAGAACTGGCTGCACAGTCAGTAGAGGGGAGAGAACTGGCTGCACAATCAGTAGACAATATATTATTCTGCTAACAGCTCACATTTTATCATTTGCACCAATCACTGCTAAGTGTTTCAACACCTACACCTAGCACTTGACTTGGTTAGCACTACACTACAACTTCTTGGTGCCAAGTTAAGTCATGTGGCTATACACTCTCTGGTGCCGTGCAGCTCACACATCTACAAGATCCTGTACTGAAGGGTTTGCAGCATGCCATATCAATGGAATACAATTTTTTTTAATGGTTGGAGAGATTCTAGAAGAAAAAAGCAACTGAAATTGCCCGGCTCTCTTCATACACTGATAAGAGTATGCCAGCTGATAAACAGCTGATAAACATCTGCCTACAGTTGCCAGTGCAGTGTCCTAGTGTAGCTTAGAGATGTAGACGGTCTTGATGAAGGTTAGGAGGAGGCCATACGGCTGGGCTTATTGGGGGTCTGGAAGCAAAGTGAAGGGGATTGTGAAGTGAGATGGTAAACATGGATGGAGGAAGGCTTAGCCACATTTAAAAAATGGAGGATGGATAATGAGAGCATGGAAGATGATGACATTGCTGGCTTCTGTAGTGTGTTATACTTCCCCCCCCCCCCCCATCCCTGCATGAGATAAACTTAGAACTCACCACTCTGTTGTGATAAGAAGGTTAAACTTAGAACTCACCACTTTGTTGATATTGATGAGATAAGCCTAGCTGTGGCTAAGCCCAGCATCTTTGTTGATGTCAGCACACAGACACCAGTCTCCACACCTCCCACCATCCGATTACTTCAGCAAACAGCCATTGCCACTCAGCAAACAAGTCTCTTATCTATAGGTAGCAGGGACATTATTCACTACATGCAGTAACTGAGTATCTTGTTAGGAGTTGTGTCCACAAGCAGTGCCAGCACTTTGCATGCACGCAGTGGTGTTAATAATGGTTACCAAGTGTGAAAATATGATTGTCGTGGAGCAGAGTTGAATGGAGACGCGTGTATTACTATAGTACAGCATGTGTGCGGTTGAGAGCTACAGAAACTTGCTAGTGACCTTTGTACCATGCTCATCCAGCCACTGCTGTGTGACCGATTAGCATGATGGTTGTGGAGTGTTCATCCATTGCCTCAGCAGTCTCTTCATCCTGTATTCACCACCGCACAACACAACATCAGGCACACACACACCACGCACACACACACACACCACCCACACACTTCATGCTATTGGTTAGGTAATATCCATTCAGGCAGAGTTCCCATTCATCAGATAAAGATTGTCAGGCAGAAACCCGACTACTGTAACAACATGGAAGACTCTATGGATGGATGTGTATCTGTGGGGCCCCCCCCATCTTCCAGGAACAGCCAGCTTCCTTTTCAGGAACATACAATACATAGACTATGTCCCCTCCCCCCCTCACCCTTGGTGTGTGTGTTCTCTGTGGTGAGTGTTCTCTGTGGTGAGTGTTTGTTGCCCTCTCCCATTGTATTCTCCTCCTCCTTTCCCACTGCCCCTCCCTCCCTTCTCTCTGGTAATTGCTCCCCCCCCCCCCCCCCCCTTTGATACTAAAAGACTTACATTCCATAGAAAATGCCAAGTGTGAACAATTTCTGTATTAGCAGTTGCTATTGGATACCAAAGTCTTTTTGAGACCCGAAAAAACTTCTCATAACAGGGGCATGTAGTAATGTAAATATCCTTTTATCTCTACCCAAAAATAACCAGAGGTGTTTTAGAGCTTGGAATTTGTCAGTTGTCAAAGGTTTATTATACATGAAAGGACTCCCTAGGTGTGTTCATCTCAGAGGGTAATGTCTGTGTTACTTCTGTAGTGCAACATAAACTCTATATGGCGTGCAAGCATCTCCACACCCGCTGGGTGTTTTATCTTCACTGAGCGAGCAAACAGGAGCGTTTTCCTGTGCCCTTTGTGAGATGGTACCAACGAATGTTTCTATCACACAGTGTGCCTGTCGTCTGTCCTAAATACCAATCACCACTGTCCGTACATATAGGATTTAATTGTTGTAGTCGTCACCCAGAGTCTGCACCATAGGCGTGGTCTTCCACTGACCAACGGACAGGCAGGAAGAACATGCCATGCCGACCCATGGACAGGCAGGAAGAACATGCCATGCTGAACCACGGACAGGCAGGAAGAAACATGCCATGCTGACCCACGGACAGGCAGGAAGAAACATGCCATGCTGACCCATGGACAGGCAGGAAGAACATGCCATGCTGACCCATGGACAGGCAGGAAGAACATGCCATGCTGACCCATGGACAGACAGGAAGAACATGCCATGCTGACCCATGGACGGGCAGGAAGAACATGCCATGCTGACCCATGGACAGGCAGGAAGAACATGCCATGCCGACCCATGGACAGGCAAGAAGAACATGCCATGCTGACCCATGGACAGACAGGAAGAACATGCCATGCTGACCCATGGACGGGCAGGAAGAACATGCCATGCTGACCCATGGACAGGGAGGAAGAACATGCCATGCTGACCCATGGACAGGCAGGAAGAACATGCCATGCCGACCCATGGACAGGCAGGAAGAACATGCCATGCTGACCCATGGACAGGCAGGAAGAACATGCCATGCTGACCCATGGACAGGCAGAAGAACATGCCATGCTGACCCATGGACAGGCAGGAAGAACATGTCATGCACAGCCTCGTGCTTAGCCAAGCAGCCAACATCTGATGTATGCATGAAAGACTGAAACGTACTGACTCCCTCAGTCAATGCAGAACAAAGAGCTTGCATAGATTCCAGCATCCTCCATCTGTATGAGGTTCCAGCATCCTCCATCTGAATGAGGTTCCTTTGTTGGACACACGTGTTTATTTTGAGGCTTCTTGTTTATACATGGTCTGGTTTATGTTTATGCAGTCTTGTGCTTGTTTGTTAGCCATAGTATTAGTAAAGGAGTTATCACACACTATTCTTGGAAAGAAGTTAAAAATCAAGTGACCTTGTCAATTGTACCCTCTAAGTTTAGCGATCTCAGGATTTCCTGCTTGCTCTTGCCTAAATTTCATAGCAAAATTCCGTTTCTGCAGCTGCTGCTTGGTCACTTTTTAAGCTTCCATAGAAAGCTGCACTTCAACCTTGGTGTGTTCGAGTTTGTGTCCGAGTTTTATTTTTGTAAATCTCATTGCATTTTTTTCCTATAGTGAACTAGATACCCATGTGATACCCATGTGATACCCATGTGATACCCATGTGATACCCATGTGATAGCTTCTTTAACACATCGTTCCTTTCTTTGTCAAACATTCCCTACTTCTTTAGGAGAAATATTATTGACATACAAAACAATATGATATGCAGACTTTTGATAATTCATTTCTTGTGGTTTATGTATGTGTGTGTTTGCAGGATTGACCAGTGGGACGGCGGCACCATTGAAGAGTTCCTCACGGAGAAACTCATATCATAAATCCCTCTCCCTCTGACGCTTAGTCATTCATGCTTTTTTTGTTGTTTATTTGTTTCTGGTTGCTATGATGGCTCTGAAACTAAACTGGTTTGTCCAGGGTTCAGAGCCTGATGTTTTTAACTGAAACATTATGCTACATATATATATAATGTGCAGAGAATGAAAATGAGTTTTAATTCTATAAGGACTTGGGTTTTTGTATCGTACATAAGCAGGGGTGGGTGGTCAATAAAATATAATGTTGGTCAAGCGTATTATTACATATTACTGACAAGCACGTGCATGCCCTACAAGGGAACAAGATGTGCCAAAACTGTTGGTCTTGAGGTGTGAGCAATAATAAAGCATTGTTCATTATAAGTGAGTTTGAACTACGCCACAAAACTGGTCCACTGTTTGCTGTCCAGGTCATACCTCTCCATCGAGTTGAGGAAGGAAGACCCTGTGTAACCCCCTACCACGTACACTGCCTCCCCCATCACTACTGCGGAGGCTCCAGATCGTTTGCGTGTCATGGGCTCGCCGATGCTCCACTTGTTGAGGACGGGATCGTAAATCTCCAGCGTGTCCACTGCGCTCGAGCCGTCGTAGCCACCCATGACATAGATGTGACCATCCACGGCGGCAGCACATGCATTACGTCGTGCAGTTGCCATTGGGACCACCTGAGCCCACTCGTTCGTGGATGGATCGTAACTCTCGACTGTGTTGAGGCAGCACCATGAAGATCGCTGGCCTCCCAAGACGAAGATTTTGCCACAGCAAGCAACCACTGAGGCCCCCTTCCTGGGGGTGTTCATAGGTGCTACTAGTTTCCACCTGTTCACTTTGCTGTTGAAGACTTCAGCAGATCTAAGCACGTTTGAGTAGAATGACCCACCAACGACGTACATCTGTCCATGAAGTACAGCAGCACCAAAATCACTTCTAGGGGTGATCAGTTTTGCCTGAAGTACTTGCCATTCTTTGCTGGAAGAAGAGAGTTTAAGTTCTTCCACAGAAGACAGTTCCGACTTCCCATCAGAGCCCCCAATGGCATAGATGGTGTCTTCTGTCTTGACCAGGCACATCCTTGCTCTTATACATGAGAGTCGGCCATTTGGAGACCATGAGTTAACATCAGCATTGAAGCACTCGACGTCAGATAACACTCCGCTCCGGTTGAAACCTCCCACACTCAGCATGGAATTGCCGAGAGCAACCATTCCAAACCCACTCCTTGCTCTCATCATCTGCAAGAGTAGAGGACTTCCTGTGCTTAGTGGGACACCAGTTGTGGGGCTGATAGGACAGATAGTATCAGGAGGGTCTGCAACAAGGTGTACATTCAAAATCATCAGTTCCTCCGTGGGGCTAGGACTAACGACGCACAAAGTTGCACTTGCAGTCAAATTCCTGCTGGCCACAACATGCCAGTTTTTGGTTTGTTTGCAAGGTGCACTTTTGTGATCATCCAAATCTTGATGACTCCCCAAGTGAAGCTTGCGAGCTGGAGAGGGCTTCTTCTTTGACAGATTGATATAGTCGGACATTGGCTTTTCAGGAGAAAGGAAGTTGGTAGGTTTCCTCTTGGCATTAGCCATTTCAACAGATAGATCAGACATCATGTTCATCTCCAACACACTTTCTTCTAAGACTTGAGCCTTCATAGATGAAGTGGACAACTGGTGCAGTTCTCTTACCAGAGCAGGGAGGATTCTGTCCAGGACAAAGGTGTCCGATGACCAGAGATCTTGGGAGTTTTTGCACACTTTCACGTTGACCTGTAGACGAGGAAGACTCATAATTTCTCTTTCGTTCACCATCTTACTGAAATTAGAGCTGATGAAATTGTCACAGGAAGATACCAGGTGAAATAGAGAAGCCATCGCAGCTGCTTTTCTAACAACGATGCAGCTAGAGGTGGAAAGCAGGCGCTTTAGAGACCAGTCGGGAACAGTTTCACTAGGATCATTGACTACGCCAGCAGTCAGGTCTACGAAAAGCGGCGTTCCAAACAGAACTCGGAAGAGGTCGCTTTCTCCGCCATACGAGCTGTCTTCCACGTGTTGTTTGTAGTTGTTAAGAAGTAGGCGAATCTGACCTCCGTAGGATTTGGTTGTGTTGGCGGTCAATTCGGCTGAGATGAATTCCAGGGAATTCTCCATATCATCAAATTTGCGACCCCCGTAGAGAAGGATTTCTTACGTTCTCAGTTTTTTTAAAATATTTCAAATGGCAATCAAATTTTCATTTCGAGTGCCTGGACCAGACTCACATTATACTTCTTTCTCGAGATTGCACGCTTAGAAACTTACCTAAGTGCCAGTTACCCGCCAAAAGCCCAAAATATGCCGCCCACCCCCTAATTTGTCCGCCAAAATACGCCTAATAGGTGTAATTTTAGCGCCTATTTGGAAATACAATGAACTCTATACCAATACAATAATTATGTTTAATATCAAGTTTTATTATGCTTTAGGCATACAAAAAGAAGAAAAAAAGAAGAAAAAATTTGGAGGGAAACTTGGACCGAGTAGTGGTTATTCTTTAGACGCGCGGTGACATTTAATTAGAGCGCACTACCGGGAAATTAACCAACCCCATTGTCTCTATTTTCAATTACCATCTGGCATTCACAAAGAGAACTGCTGCTGCTACAGTTTGTCCAGGTATGAAACTCGTTGCTCTGACAATGCCGCCTGGTACAACCCACGTCTAACGGTAGCATGAATGATAGTAGGTCGCTTTAGAAATGTTTTAACAAAGTGATCTTGGGTGCATTTACACAGCTGAGAATAGACAGACTTATTGTTAGTTTTCACTAGCTTGTAGCTACGATGGTTTCCTGTATATCCATTATCAGCACAGCTCAGAACTAGTGGATGTGATGGTTTTTGATAAAGATATAAGTTTTATGGAGTATGGTTGGTAAATTGTGTGGCTGGTTTAGTACCCTATTGATGTGTGCCATTAGACAACTTCTCATTTGAGGAGCACTACTTGTTGGTTAAAGTGAGATCAGAAGAAATAGACGAGATCAAGCTTTTGGTGTGTGGTCTTTTGATTAAGAATGGAATTGTGGGAATGTCCCAGTGTTTTGGACAGAAGTGAGGAAGAAAATGTTTTGGTTTGGTCAGTGACATTCAGCTACCTGGGTTCACCTTGCTGGCAGAAGACTTGGACAGCTATAAGACCTGGCACAAGTGTAATAAGTTCAGTGTGGTATTGTGAATGTTTTGTAGGTGTGGTAGTGGTCGTGCTGTTGTGGGTGTGGTGTGGGCTGGCAGGTGGAGGTTGACCCATACGTAATTACTATGCCTCTATTTGTTGTACTTGGGCTTTAGCTAATGTTTGTTAATTAACCAAAGACAAAGTGCACACTTCTAGTAGCTATTATACAGGGGCCTAGTATTCTACAGGAAATCCTGTAATGATATTCATAGAGTCTGTCTTGTATGTACATACGCATAAAGTTCATAGTTTAAAGTTTTACTAGAGCTTATGAGACAGACCAATACGGATTCCTGCAGTTTTGAGTGGAGGGAAGCTTCTGTTTGAGCAAGAATCTTAAGTAGCAGCTGCGAGTCTAAGGAGGAGCCAAGTAAGAAAGTCTCCAACATAGACTGAATGCTGTACCTTCATCAGTCAGAGGTCGCTTGATATTAGCTATTTCTTTTCAAGACTTCATATGGATGTACTGACTGGGGTGATAGAGTGGTACGATTGCTCCTTGAACTCTGTGAGTGAATTTGGTATTACCTAAGCATGGTAAAGTGTGGTCACTTTAAATAAGGTGAGCTCAGATATAGATACAATGGAATAGTCTCCTTGTAGTTCAATGCAAGGATGGACCTGTCTAAAGATACGTCACTGTAACACAAGCATTTCAATGCAAGGGTGGACCTGTCTAATACCTGAAGATACGTCACCGTAATGCAAGCATTTCAATGCAAGGATGGACCTGTCTAAAGATACGTCACTGTAATGCAAGGGTGGACCTGTCTAAAGATACGTCACTGTAACACAAGCATTTCAATGCAAGGATGGACCTGTCTAATACCTAAAGATACGTCACTGTAATGCAAGCATTTCAATGCAAGGATGGACCTGTCTAAAGATACGTCACTGTAACACAAGCATTTCAATGCAAGGGTGGACCTGTCTAAAGATACGTCACTGTAACACAAGCATTTCAATGCAAGGATGGACCTGTCTAATACCTAAAGATACGTCACTGTAATGCAAGCATTTCAATGCAAGGGTGGACCTGTCTAAAGATACGTCACTGTAACACAAGCATTTCAATGCAAGGATGGACCTGTCTAAAGATACGTCACTGTAACACAAGCATTTCAATGCAAGGATGGACCTATCTAATACCTAAAGATACGTCACTGTAACACAAGCATTTCAATGCAAGGGTGGACCTGTCTAAAGATACGTCACTGTAACACAAGCATTTCAATGCAAGGGTGGACCTGTCTAAAGATACGTCACTGTAACACAAGCATTTCAATGCAAGGATGGACCTATCTAATACCTAAAGATACGTCACTGTAACACAAGCATTTCAATGCAAGGATGGACCTGTCTAAAGATACGTCACTGTAACACAAGCATTTCAATGCAAGGATGGACCTATCTAATACCTAAAGATACGTCACTGTAACACAAGCATTTCAATGCAAGGGTGGACCTGTCTAAAGATACGTCACTGTAACACAAGCATTTCAATGCAAGGGTGGACCTGTCTAAAGATACGTCACTGTAACACAAGCATTTCAATGCAAGGATGGACCTATCTAATACCTAAAGATACGTCACTGTAACACAAGCATTTCAATGCAAGGGTGGACCTGTCTAAAGATACGTCACTGTAACACAAGCATTTCAATGCAAGGGTGGACCTGTCTAATACCTAAAGATACGTCACTGTAACACAAGCATTTCAATGCAAGGGTGGACCTGTCTAAAGATACGTCACTGTAACACAAGCATTTCAATGCAAGGATGGACCTATCTAATACCTAAAGATACGTCACTGTAACACAAGCATTTCAATGCAAGGGTGGACCTGTCTAAAGATACGTCACTGTAACACAAGCATTTCAATGCAAGGGTGGACCTGTCTAATACCTAAAGATACGTCACTGTAACACAAGCATTTCAATGCAAGGATGGACCTGTCTAAAGATACGTCACTGTAATGCAAGCATTTCAATGCAAGGATGGACCTATCTAATACCTAAAGATACGTCACTGTAACACAAGCTGGCTGGCTTCAGATTGTGAACCTTTCTATGGTATCGCTGTAGATTGTAATATTGCCTTGGCCTTACGTGGTCCTAACCTTAGCCCCTCACCCTTACGTACTGCACATTCATTTTTCTCTCTATGTATGCATGTGCCTCTCTCTTAGGATGGCAGACCAGGCGGAGTTGCCGCCCCTGTTGGGGAACATGGAGGGCTTTGGATCCGAACAGCTCTCCTCCCCTTTCAACTACGGCTCCGTGAACGATTACCTCATGCATAACGACTCACTGGAGCAGAAGCTGAGGAAGAAATACTGGAAAACGAAACAAGCGATGATCCAGAAGTTTGGCAAAGACCAAGATGAGTTTGTGGTTGCTGGTGATGCCGAGATTGACAACAAACTGGAGGTTAGTTACACTGTGTTACCTGTGTTGTGTGTTTTACCTACTTCAGTAGTCCCCCGTCCTTGCCCTAGCCCTAACCTCGTAGCCCTAACCTAGCCTTTGCCCTAGCCCTAGCCCCCTAGCCCTAGCCCCCTAGCCCTAGCCCCCTAGCCCTAACCTCGTAGCCCTAACTCTAGACCACCTCCAGTTCAGCAACACTTACCTAAACTATTATCTCCAGCCACAGGTCATGTCAAGTGCCTAACAAACCCCAATTAACACCACTTGATAATCCCCCCCCCCCCCAAACTTGCAGCTGTTCGTGGCCAGCACATTGTTTGTGCATGCAGTTGTGGGCAATTTTCAAAAACTCCCATCAGGAGAACAAAATGGCGAACATTTGAAGCATTTGAAGAGAGGGTTGGCATTTGACATTTGAAAGTGGCAATGTCATGACTATTGTGCACTATCATGCACTCACTCGCATCTTGTAAAAGCTCTGCCATGCACTTCGTGCATATAAAGTTGGCCCATCCCATTGCTCCACCCACCTCTAGTGACAAGTTGTCACCTCCTTTGAGAGGCCATTTTATTGTGGATTTGAAGCTGACCCCTCAAAAGAGGGACTACAGTTAATTTGTTAGCTTGTGATGACAGTGTGTTACATTGTGATTTCATGTTACATTGTGGTTTCAAGTAGTTACATTGTGTTATGTTGTGTACCTACAAAGTTGTTTGGATTAAGTGTGTGTTTTTCCCCTAGTAAGTTGGTCAGTGTTGAGGATTGTTTAACTTGGCTAGTTGTCGCAGCCCCTCCCCTCATGTAGAATATACTTCAGCGCGGGAGGTTGCAGTCGGACACCAGACATTTTCCGAACATCTCATATATTTGTCTGAACAAAAATCAATTTGCTCCGTCAAAATGTCCGAGCAACTCGGACAAATGTTCTAAAATACGAGCATTCGCAGAACAATGAACGCATCGGATGTCCCATCCTCTGACACAGACAGTAATGCGGAGGAAGAGGAGAAGCTGTTACTTGAGGACTGGGTACAGGATGAGTGTTTACTTGCGTTGTTCATTATAGAGCTTTGTTGTGTCCGCACTCACTACTTGATGGAAGGTGTAGTTGCAAAATAATTGATGGCAGATCAAAGTCTGAGAGTGGCAGAACGAATTTGATTGTACCTCTGGAGACAAATTGTCCAAACCTTTTTAGGTTGTAATTTCCTGCATTGCACAGGGTCTGTGATAGCTCAACGTTTGGATTGCCGGGCTCCACTGTATGGAGTGCCCAGCTGGAGAGTTCTTGGGCTCTACTGTATGCAGTGCCCAGCTGGAGAGTTCCTGGGCTCTACTATATGCAGTGCCCAGCTGGAGAGTTCTTGGGCTCCACTGTATGGAGTGCCCAGCTGGAGAGTTCCTGGGCTCTACTGTATGGAGTGCCCAGCTGGAGAGTTCCTGGGCTCTACTGTATGGAGTGCCCAGCTGGAGAGTCCCTAGGCTCTACTGTATGGAGTGCCCAGCTGGAGAGTCCCTAGGCTCTACTGTATGGAGTGCCCAGCTGGAGAGTTCCTAGGCTCCGAACCTCATGGAGTACTCAACTTGAGGGTTTCTGGGCTTCACTATATTGAGTGCTGAACTTGAGGGTTCCTGGGCCCTACTATATTGAGTGCTGAACTGGAGGGTTCCTGGGCCCTGGGGAACCGGTGGTTGCCTACCTTTCCAGGCTTCCTTATCGGACTTCCAACTCAGACTTCCATTTCGGGCTTCCATCTTTTAGTCTTTCATTCTAAGCCTTCACCTCTGGTTTCCTCTTCTGGCATTCATCTCTGACTTGCTTCTCTGCCCATGCTACGGTTATCTTGTGTGTACACATGTACAGTACAAGTACTAAATATGTTCCATGTTGCATACCGAGCATACAAGTGGTTTTCCTTTGTTTGCTCAACGTACTGCACTAACCAAATATTCTAGTAACAAATGCAAGACATGATGTTTTGAGAAGAAGCACCTTGTCAAGCCACTTGGTTTCCTTTCTTTGTTATTGTAAGTGTATTAATGTTCTTTATGTGCTCATTACTGTCAGCATGGCTGCTCAACTTAGGCATGGCTGCTCAACTTACTGCAGGCATGGCTGCTCAACTTACTGTAGGCATGGCTGCTCAACTTACTGTAGGCATGGCTGCTCAACTTAGGCATGGCTGCTCAACTTAAGCATGGCTGCTCAACTTACTGTCGGCATGGCTGCTCAACTTAGGCATGGCTGCTCAACTTACTGTCGGCATGGTTGCTCAACTAAGGCATGGCTGCTCAACTTAGGCATGGCTGCTCAACTTAGGCACGGCTGCTCAACTTACTGTGGGCATGGCTGCTTAACTTACTGTAGGCATGGCTGCTCAACTTACTGTAGGCATGGCTGCTCAACTTAGGCATGGCCGCTCAACTTACTGCAGGCATGGCTGCTCAACTTACTGTCGGCATGGCTGCTCAACTTAGGCATAGCTGCTCAACTTAGGCATGGCTGCTCAACTTAGGCATGGCCGCTCAACTTAGGCATGGCTGCTCAAGCAGATTCCACTGCCCATAATGAGCTGGCTAGTGGTGGACGAGAATTGTGCGTGTGAACTGGAGCAGGCGAGTACTCGGGAAGTATTGGCTGGCTGACAAGAGCAGTCAGAGCATTGAAGGTAAGGTCATGCAATAGCTCACAATCACTTCATGCATTCTGTTTTAAACATTATCTTGTTCTGCCCTGTTACTCAACATTGAGCTAACGGGCACCCAAACTATCAGCAGTCTCCAAAACAGGCACCTGAACTCCTTCACAACCAATAGATAGATAAGGTGGGGGGGGGGGGGGGGGGGGGGGGGGGGGGATCTGGAAAGCAGTTAATTAGTAACCACGGTTCCTGTGTATTTGAGTATATACGGCCTGCATACACATCCCTGTGTGTGCAGTGCTTCTCCAGTGCTAGGGTAGGAACCACTGTGCATGGGATCTTGTGTCGTCCAGGGTAGGAACCACTGTGCATGGGATCTTGTGTCGTCTAGGGTAAGAACCACTGTGCATGGGATCTTGTGTCGTCTAGGGTAGGAACCCCTGTGCATGGGATCTTGTCTCGTCTAGGGTAGGAACCCCTGTGCATGGGATCTTGTGTCGTCCAGGGTAGGAACCACTGTGCATGGGATCTTGTGTCGTCCAGGGTAGGAACCACTGTGCATGGGATCTTGTGTCGTCTAGGGTAAGAACCACTGTGCATGGGATCTTGTGTCGTCTAGGGTAGGAACCCCTGTGCATGGGATCTTGTCTCGTCTAGGGTAGGAACCCCTGTGCATGGGATCTTGTGTCGTCTAGGGTAGGAACCACTGTGCATGGGATCTTGTGTCGTCTGGGGTAGGAACCACTGTGCATGGGATCTTGTGTCGTCTAGGGTAGGAACCACTGTGCATGGGATCTTGTGTCGTCCAGGGTAGGAACCACTGTGCATGGGATCTTGTGTCGTCTAGGGTAAGAACCACTGTGCATGGGATCTTGTGTCGTCTAGGGTAGGAACCCCTGTGCATGGGATCTTGTCTCGTCTAGGGTAGGAACCCCTGTGCATGGGATCTTGTGTCGTCTAGGGTAAGAACCACTGTGCATGGGATCTTGTGTCGTCTAGGGTAGGAACCCCTGTGCATGGGATCTTGTGTCGTCCAGGGTAGGAACCACTGTGCATGGGATCTTGTGTCGTCTAGGGTAGGAACCACTGTGCATGGGATCTTGTGTCGTCTAGGGTAGGAACCACTGTGCATGGGATCTTGTGTCGTCCAGGGTAGGAACCACTGTGCATGGGATCTTGTGTCGTCCAGGGTAGGAACCACTGTGCATGGGATCTTGTGTCGTCCAGGGTAGGAACCACTGTGCATGGGATCTTGTGTCGTCTAGGGTAGGAACCACTGTGCATGGGATCTTGTGTCGTCTAGGGTAGGAACCACTGTGCATGGGATCTTGTGTCGTCCAGGGTAGGAACCACTGTGCATGGGATCTTGTGTCGTCCAGGGTAGGAACCACTGTGCATGGGATCTTGTGTCGTCTAGGGTAAGAACCACTGTGCATGGGATCTTGTCTCGTCTAGGGTAGGAACCCCTGTGCATGGGATCTTGTGTCGTCTAGGGTAAGAACCACTGTGCATGGGATCTTGTGTCGTCCAGGGTAGGAACCACTGTGCATGGGATCTTGTGTCGTCCAGGGTAGGAACCCCTGTGCATGGGATCTTGTGTCGTCTAGGGTAGGAACCACTGTGCATGGGATCTTGTGTCGTCTAGGGTAAGAACCACTGTGCATGGGATCTTGTGTCGTCTAGGGTAGGAACCCCTGTGCATGGGATCTTGTCTCGTCTAGGGTAGGAACCCCTGTGCATGGGATCTTGTGTCGTCTAGGGTAAGAACCACTGTGCATGGGATCTTGTGTCGTCTAGGGTAGGAACCCCTGTGCATGGGATCTTGTGTCGTCCAGGGTAGGAACCACTGTGCATGGGATCTTGTGTCGTCTAGGGTAGGAACCACTGTGCATGGGATCTTGTGTCGTCTAGGGTAGGAACCACTGTGCATGGGATCTTGTGTCGTCCAGGGTAGGAACCACTGTGCATGGGATCTTGTGTCGTCCAGGGTAGGAACCACTGTGCATGGGATCTTGTGTCGTCCAGGGTAGGAACCACTGTGCATGGGATCTTGTGTCGTCTAGGGTAGGAACCACTGTGCATGGGATCTTGTGTCGTCTAGGGTAGGAACCACTGTGCATGGGATCTTGTGTCGTCCAGGGTAGGAACCACTGTGCATGGGATCTTGTGTCGTCCAGGGTAGGAACCACTGTGCATGGGATCTTGTGTCGTCTAGGGTAGGAACCACTGTGCATGGGATCTTGTGTCGTCCAGGGTAGGAACCACTGTGCATGGGATCTTGTGTCGTCCAGGGTAGGAACCACTGTGCATGGGATCTTGTGTCGTCCAGGGTAGGAACCACTGTGCATGGGATCTTGTGTCGTCTAGGGTAGGAACCACTGTGCATGGGATCTTGTGTCGTCTAGGGTAGGAACCACTGTACATGGGATCTTGTCTCGTCTAGGGTAGGAACCCCTGTGCATGGGATCTTGTGTCGTCTAGGGTAGGAACCACTGTGCATGGGATCTTGTGTCGTCTAGGGTAGGAACCACTGTACATGGGATCTTGTCTCGTCTAGGGTAGGAACCCCTGTGCATGGGATCTTGTGTCGTCTAGGGTAGGAACCACTGTACATGGGATCTTGTCTCGTCTAGGGTAGGAACCACTGTGCATGGGATCTTGTGTCGTCTAGGGTAGGAACCACTGTACATGGGATCTTGTCTCGTCTAGGGTAGGAACCCCTGTGCATGGGATCTTGTGTCGTCTAGGGTAGGAACCACTGTACATGGGATCTTGTCTCGTCTAGGGTAGGAACCCCTGTGCATGGGATCTTGTGTCGTCTAGGGTAGGAACCACTGTACATGGGATCTTGTCTCGTCTAGGGTAGGAACCACTGTGCATGGGATCTTGTGTCGTCTAGGGTAGGAACCCCTGTGCATGGGATCTTGTGTCGTCTAGGGTAGGAACCACTGTGCATGGGATCTTGTCTCGTCTAGGGTAGGAACCACTGTACATGGGATCTTGTCTCGTCTAGGGTAGGAACCACTGTACATGGGATCTTGTGTCGTCTAGGGTAAGAACCACTGTGCATGGGATCTTGTCTCGTCTAGGGTAGGAACCACTGTACATGGGATCTTGTCTCGTCTAGGGTAGGAACCACTGTGCATGGGATCTTGTCTCGTCTAGGGTAGGAACCACTGTACATGGGATCTTGTCTCGTCTAGGGTAGGAACCACTGTACATGGGATCTTGTGTCGTCTAGGGTAGGAACCACTGTGCATGGGATCTTGTGTCGTCTAGGGTAGGAACCACTGTACATGGGATCTTGTCTCGTCTAGGGTAGGAACCACTGTGCATGGGATCTTGTCTCGTCTAGGGTAGGAACCACTGTACATGGGATCTTGTCTCGTCTAGGGTAGGAACCACTGTACATGGGATCTTGTGTCGTCTAGGGTAGGAACCACTGTGCATGGGATCTTGTCTCGTCTAGGGTAGGAACCACTGTGCATGGGATCTTGTCTCGTCTAGGGTAGGAACCACTGTACATGGGATCTTGTCTCGTCTAGGGTAGGAACCACTGTCCATGGGATCTTGTGTCGTCTAGGGTAGGAACCACTGTGCATGGGATCTTGTGTCGTCTAGGGTAGGAACCACTGTGCATGGGATCTTGTGTCGTCTAGGGTAAGAACCACTGTGCATGGGATCTTGTGTCGTCTAGGGTAGGAACCCCTGTGCATGGGATCTTGTGTCGTCCAGGGTAGGAACCACTGTGCATGGGATCTTGTGTCGTCTAGGGTAGGAACCACTGTACATGGGATCTTGTCTCGTCTAGGGTAGGAACCACTGTGCATGGGATCTTGTCTCGTCTAGGGTAGGAACCACTGTACATGGGATCTTGTCTCGTCTAGGGTAGGAACCACTGTACATGGGATCTTGTGTCGTCTAGGGTAGGAACCACTGTGCATGGGATCTTGTGTCGTCTAGGGTAGGAACCACTGTGCATGGGATCCTGTCTCGTCTAGGGTAGGAACCACTGTGCATGGGATCTTGTGTCGTCTAGGGTAAGAACCACTGTGCATGGGATCTTGTGTCGTCTAGGGTAGGAACCACTGTGCATGGGATCTTGTGTCGTCTAGGGTAGGAACCACTGTGCATGGGATCTTGTCTCGTCTAGGGTAGGAACCCCTGTGCATGGGATCTTGTGTCGTCCAGGGTAGGAACCACTGTGCATGGGATCTTGTGTCGTCTAGGGTAGGAACCACTGTGCATGGGATCTTGTGTCGTCTAGGGTAGGAACCACTGTGCATGGGATCTTGTGTCGTCTAGGGTAAGAACCACTGTGCATGGGATCTTGTGTCGTCTAGGGTAGGAACCACTGTGCATGGGATCTTGTGTCGTCTAGGGTAAGAACCACTGTGCATGGGATCTTGTGTCGTCTAGGGTAGGAACCACTGTGCATGGGATCTTGTGTCGTCTAGGGTAGGAACCACTGTACATGGGATCTTGTCTCGTCTAGGGTAGGAACCACTGTGCATGGGATCTTGTCTCGTCTAGGGTAGGAACCACTGTACATGGGATCTTGTCTCGTCTAGGGTAGGAACCACTGTACATGGGATCTTGTGTCGTCTAGGGTAGGAACCACTGTGCATGGGATCTTGTGTCGTCTAGGGTAGGAACCACTGTACATGGGATCTTGTCTCGTCTAGGGTAGGAACCACTGTACATGGGATCTTGTGTCGTCTAGGGTAGGAACCACTGTGCATGGGATCTTGTGTCGTCTAGGGTAGGAACCACTGTGCATGGGATCTTGTGTCGTCTAGGGTAGGAACCACTGTGCATGGGATCTTGTGTCGTCTAGGGTAGGAACCCCTGTGCATGGGATCTTGTGTCGTCTAGGGTAGGAACCACTGTGCATGGGATCTTGTGTCGTCTAGGGTAAGAACCACTGTGCATGGGATCTTGTGTCGTCTAGGGTAGGAACCACTGTGCATGGGATCTTGTGTCGTCAAGGGTAGGAACCACTGTACATGGGATCTTGTCTCGTCTAGGGTAGGAACCACTGTGCATGGGATCTTGTCTCGTCTAGGGTAGGAACCACTGTACATGGGATCTTGTCTCGTCTAGGGTAGGAACCACTGTACATGGGATCTTGTGTCGTCTAGGGTAGGAACCACTGTGCATGGGATCTTGTGTCGTCTAGGGTAGGAACCACTGTACATGGGATCTTGTCTCGTCTAGGGTAGGAACCACTGTACATGGGATCTTGTGTCGTCTAGGGTAGGAACCACTGTGCATGGGATCTTGTGTCGTCTAGGGTAGGAACCACTGTGCATGGGATCTTGTGTCGTCTAGGGTAAGAACCACTGTGCATGGGATCTTGTGTCGTCTAGGGTAGGAACCCCTGTGCATGGGATCTTGTGTCGTCCAGGGTAGGAACCACTGTGCATGGGATCTTGTGTCGTCTAGGGTAGGAACCACTGTGCATGGGATCTTGTGTCGTCTAGGGTAGGAACCACTGTGCATGGGATCTTGTGTCGTCTAGGGTAAGAACCACTGTGCATGGGATCTTGTGTCGTCTAGGGTAGGAACCACTGTGCATGGGTTCTTGTGTCGTCTAGGGTAAGAACCACTGTGCATGGGATCTTGTGTCGTCTAGGGTAGGAACCACTGTGCATGGGATCTTGTGTCGTCTAGGGTAGGAACCACTGTACATGGGATCTTGTCTCGTCTAGGGTAGGAACCACTGTGCATGGGATCTTGTCTCGTCTAGGGTAGGAACCACTGTACATGGGATCTTGTCTCGTCTAGGGTAGGAACCACTGTACATGGGATCTTGTGTCGTCTAGGGTAGGAACCACTGTGCATGGGATCTTGTGTCGTCTAGGGTAGGAACCACTGTGCATGGGATCTTGTGTCGTCTAGGGTAAGAACCACTGTGCATGGGATCTTGTGTCGTCTAGGGTAAGAACCACTGTGCATGGGATCTTGTGTCGTCTAGGGTAGGAACCACTGTGCATGGGATCTTGTGTCGTCTAGGGTAGGAACCACTGTGCATGGGATCTTGTGTCGTCTAGGGTAGGAACCACTGTGCATGGGATCTTGTGTCGTCTAGGGTAAGAACCACTGTGCATGGGATCTTGTGTCGTCTAGGGTAGGAACCACTGTGCATGGGATCTTGTGTCGTCTAGGGTAGGAACCACTGTGCATGGGATCTTGTGTCGTCTAGGGTAGGAACCACTGTGCATGGGATCTTGTGTCGTCTAGGGTAGGAACCACTGTGCATGGGATCTTGTGTTATCCAGGGTAGGAACCACTGTGCATGGGATCTTGTGTCGTCTAGGGTAGGAACCACTGTGCATGGGATCTTGTGTCGTCTGGGGTAGGAACCACTGTGCATGGGATCTTGTGTCGTCTAGGGTAGGAACCACTGTGCATGGGATATTGTGTCGTCTAGGGTAGGACCCACTGTGCATGGGATCTTGTGTCGTCTAGGGTAGGAACCATTGTGCATGGGATCTTGTGTCGTCTAGGGTAGGAACCACTGTGCACGGGATCTTGTCTCGTCTAGGGTAGGAACCACTGTGCGTGGAATCTTGTCTCGTCCAGGGTAGCTGTAGGCTACAGCTACAAGCCTGCAGGCTCGCCAAGTTCAGCCACAGATGAAGAGCTCACTCAGCTAGCTCTTGTGTTTCTCTCTGCTTTCTAAACTGGACACCAACTTGAGAGTAATGGTGAAGAATGTGGGGCAACGAAGAAGAAGCTGACGTGGGTGAAGAGAGGAGCTGTTCTTGTTTTTTTAAGCCGAATCTCAAGGGGTCCAGTGTAGTCACTACGGGTGTATCTTTGAATATTTAACCTCTCAAGAGAAAAAATCTCATTGCATGCTATACAGATTTTCTATTGTAGGATTGTTGGTTGGGGGGGGGGGGGGGGTGGAATTTATCAATCAGTCATTTCCAAGGGGGTGAGGGCAAACCAGATCCAAGTGGAACAGGACAGACAGATTTCAGATTTTCCTTCTTCCCCTTCCCCCCTGAAAGAAACTATTTGTTAGCCAGCTTTGAGGTTTATCTCTATCAGGTCTGGTCTAAGTATTGTACACATGCCCTCTGCAAACACCCTGGGACACTTGGTAGGAATTGAATTGCTTGTTTGGTGCAGAGTAACACCTTAGTCTTGCTGGATGGGGTGGGTGTGGCTTATCAGATAATATGGGCAGGCTGGGTGGGCATGCAGCCCTTGTTGGAGGGAAAGGTATGTGTGTGTAGGGAGGGAGGGTGTGGGTGGGTGTGTGTGTGTAGGGGGGAGGGGGGGGGGACACCTGTGCAGGGCAGGTTCGGGGTAGCCCTAGGATCATGAGCCGAACTAGGAGAGCAGGAATGTGTATGGAGAATAGCACCAGATTTTTTTGGTGAATCTGCCCAAAATTCTTCAGCGGAATTCCCATAAAGGTATCACCTGATTCTGCAGATTAGTGTGTAGCTACACAGCAGGTAACATGGCATCAGCTGGCACTAGAGTACCAGTCACTGAGTGTTAGTGTGGCTATACAGCAGGTAACATGGCATCAGCTGGCACTAGAGTACCAGTGTTAGTGTAGCTACACAGCAGGTGGCGTCACAGCAGTGTACATGGCATCAGCTGGCACTAGAGTACCAGTGTTAGTGTAGCTACACAGCAGGTAACATGGCATCAGCTGGCACTAGAGTACCAGTGTTAGTGTAGCTACACAGCAGGTAACATGGCATCAGCTGGCACTAGAGTACCAGTGTTAGTGTAGCTACATAGCAGGTAACATGGCATCAGCTGGCACTAGAGTACCAGTGTTAGTGTAGCTACACAGCAGGTAACATGGCATCAGCTGGCACTAGAGTACCAGTGTTAGTGTAGCTACACAGCAGGTAACATGGCATCAGCTGGCACTAGAGTACCAGTGTTAGTGTAGCCACACGGCAGGTAACATGGCATCAGCTGGCACTAGAGTACCAGTGTTAGTGTAGCTACACAGCAGGTAACATGGCATCAGCTGGCACTAGAGTACCAGTGTTAGTGTAGCTACATAGCAGGTAACATGGCATCAGCTGGCACTAGAGTACCAGTGTTAGTGTAGCTACACAGCAGGTAACATGGCATCAGCTGGCACTAGAGTACCAGTGTTAGTGTAGCCACACGGCAGGTAACATGGCATCAGCTGGCACTAGAGTACCAGTGTTAGTGTAGCTACACAGCAGGTAACATGGCATCAGCTGGCACTAGAGTACCAGTGTTAGTGTAGCTACACAGCAGGTAACATGGCATCAGCTGGCACTAGAGTACCAGTGTTAGTGTAGCCACACGGCAGGTAACATGGCATCAGCTGGCACTAGAGTACCAGTGTTAGTGTAGCTACACAGCAGGTAACATGGCATCAGCTGGCACTAGAGTACCAGTGTTAGTGTAGCCACACGGCAGGTAACATGGCATCAGCTGGCACTAGAGTACCAGTGTTAGTGTAGCTACACAGCAGGTAACATGGCATCAGCTGGCACTAGAGTACCAGTGTTAGTGTAGCTACATAGCAGGTAACATGGCATCAGCTGGCACTAGAGTACCAGTGTTAGTATAGCTACATAGCAGGTAACATGGCATCAGCTGGCACTAGAGTACCAGTGTTAGTGTAGCCACACGGCAGGTAACATGGCATCAGCTGGCACTAGAGTACCAGTGTTAGTGTAGCTACACAGCAGGTAACATGGCATCAGCTGGCACTAGAGTACTCAAGTTTTTAAATCACATTCCTGCAGGACAAACACGTTTAGAATGGAGTAGAATGGAGACTAAAGGTTGGTTCACAATACATCATGAGGCCTGGTCACGTCGCATCACTTCGAGCAGTTCACAATATCAGCCTGGTCACGTCGCATCACTTCAAGCAGTTCACAATATCAGCCTGGTCATGTCGCATCACTTCGAGCAGTTCACAATATCGGCCTGGTCACGTCGCATCACTTCGAGCAGTTCACAATATCAGCCTGGTCACGTCGCATAACTTCGAGCAGTTCACAATATCAGCCTGGTCACGTCGCATACTTCGAGCAGTTCACAGTATCAGCCTGGTCACGTCGCATCACTTCAAGCAGTTCACAATATCGGCCTGGTCACTTCGAGCAGTTCACAATATCAGCTTGGTCACTTCGAGCAGTTCACAATATCAGCCTGGTCACGTCGCATCACTTTAATTAAATCGAACTTTCAGCCCAAATTACAAACCCCACCCATCAATTTAATTTATGGACTTTCAACCCCTATATTACTCATGGGATGCATCATTGTTAGGATTTCCCCCAGGATTTTTCCACCTGGGGGGGGGGGGGGGGGGGGGGGGTTCAGCAGGAACGATATACAGATAGATTAGGCAGTGCTACTGTGCAGCCACCCACATTACACGACAATTGGGGGGGTTATGCCAGCAATGACTTGATTGGATGATGTGAAAGGGTCTGACTACGAGGTTTTATTATAAAATTTATGCTGTGGTCCTGACGCATATACAAATATATATATGTAGCCCATTTTCTAATGGTAATTCTGTTTTTCCGTGCATGTTGAAGGTAATTTGTTTCACTATCCCAGTGAAGAAATGGCCTTCATTGTGGTGGACTGAAAAATAGAGTTAACAATAACTGTTGCTATGGTGTGCTGTCAACTTCCTGTGTAACCAACCATTTATCTTTTGCCTACATTACTGTAACTAATGCTGCTCTACTTGTCTTTGGTCAGTTCCAGGCTAGTGGAACAGTGTTAAGCAGTTAAGCAGATCTCACCTTGATTCTATTAATGTCCATGATTGTAAAATAGAAGTTCTACAGTCAACTTGCATTTGAACTTTGGTATCAATGAAAATTACCCCCCACAGATCCTGAGGCCTGAGGGGGGAGGGGGGGTTCAACTCCCCTGGATGAAACCTGATTACACTAGGGAAATTCCTTACTGCCTCTGCCACAATCCAATCATCTCTTCCTTAAGATGCAGCCATATATTACTAGGGAAGTTCCTCACTGCCTTTGTCAACCTTTCCTCATTCATCTCTTCCTTAAGGGGGGGGGGGGGACAATGGCATTTTTTAATTAAAAAAACACACTTATATTTACCACTTTAGAACTCCGTAGATTCTGCAAACTTCATGGTATGGACTTGATATATAGTTCAAAAGATAGGTCTCTCTGTGTGCTCTCTTTTGATACTCCATAGGTACATGTATAACTATAGGCAAGTTACTAGACCTAAAGTGGAGGGACCTCAAAACCTGAATGCCTGAAATCTCCACATAAATATCTCTAGATTGCAAAGTGCTAAAGATTTGAAATTAGTACGAGTGGCTAGAGGAAGCTCTACTCTATTCAATGAGTGTTTTCATTACATACATAAGTACGCGGTCAAGCGCGTGGGTGGAAAATGAGTTTTATGGATTATTAACGAAATTCGTTTTCCACCCGCGCGCTTGACCACATACTTAACAGTGGGAGACGGTTGCATAATATATATATATATATTTTTTAACTTAGGATTACAACTTTAGAGCTCCGTAGATTCTGCAAACTTCATGGTATGGACTTGATATATAGCTCAAAAGATAGGTCTCTCTGTGTGCTCTCTTTTGATACTAAAATATGTTTCATAGGTATAACTATAGGCAAGTTACTAGACCCTAAAGTGGAGGGACCTCAAAAACCTGAATCCCAAAAACCTCAGCCAAAATAACTCCAGATTGCTAAGTGCTATATAGAGATTTGAAATTGGCACCAGTGCCTAGAGGAAGACCTGCGCTATTCAATCACCTTTTTCATTAGCGTTAAAATTTTAGTACGCGGTCAGGCGCGCGAGTGGAAAATTATTTTTAACTGTTTTTAACGTAATCAATTTTCCACCCGTGCGCTTGACCACGTACTTACAATTTAACGCCATCTCTAGCACTTAACAATCTGGAGCTGAGGTTTTTGGGATTCAGGTTTTTAGGTCCCTCCACTTTAGGGTCTAGTAACTTGCCTATAGTTATACCTATGAAACATATTTTAGTATCAAAAGAGAGCACACAGAGAGACCTATCTTTTGAGCTATATATCAAGTCCATACCATGAAGTTTGCAGAATCTACGGAGCTCTAAAGTTGTAACCACAAGTTAAATTATTATTTTTTTATGCAACTGTCTCCCCATTTTAACACCTAATGATTAACGCCTAATGAAAACACTCATTGCATAGAGTAGGGCTTCCTCTAGCCACTGGTGCTAATTTCAAATCTTTAGCACTTTGCAATCTGGAGATATTTATGTGGGCATTCAGGTTTTTTAGGTTCCCTCCACTTGTAGCTCCCGTAACTTGGCTATAGTTATACTTATAAAAAATATTTTAGTATCAACAGAGAGCACATAGAGAGACCTATCTTTTGAGCTGTATATCAAGTCCATACCATGAAGTTTACGGAATCTATGGAGTTATAAAGTGGTAACCACAACAACAACAAAAACACAAAAAACATGTGGGTCACTCCCCCCCCCCAAAATGGCATTGTCTCCCCTTTTAATAAGCTCCCCAGAAACATGTACAAAGCACACCACCACGTGTCGACCAACACGTCGCAACCGGAGCTGAAATGGAAATTGAGTCTATTTGGAGCTGGAATGGAAATCGAGTCTATTCGAGCGACGTGATGTGGCTTCATGTTTTCAATATCACAAAAATAATGAGTCGTGTCGCAAGTGCGAGCGACATATTGCAAACTGGCCTTGAGGCAGCCCTCCCCAGTCTCCCTGGATAAATAACATTGCTGCTCCTAGTAGTAATAAACTGGCCTTGAGGCAGCCCTCCCCAGTCTCCCTGGATATATAACATTGCTGCTCCTAGTAGGCCTTGAGGCAGCCCTCCCCAGTCTCCCTGGATAAATAACATTGCTGCTCCTAGTAGTAATAAACTGGTCTTGAGGCAGCCCTCCCCAGTCTCCCTGGATAAATAACATTGCTGCTCCTAGTAGTAATAAACTGGCCTTGAGGCAGCCCTCCCCAGTCTCCCTGGATAAATAACATTGCTGCTCCTAGTAGTAATAAACTGGCCTTGAGGCAGCCCTTCCTAGTCTCCCTGGATAAATAACATTGCTGCTCCTAGTAGTAATAAACTGGCCTTGAGGCAGCCCTCCCCAGTCTCCCTGGATATATAACATTGCTGCTCCTAGTAGGCCTTGAGGCAGCCCTCCCCAGTCTCCCTGGATATATAACATTGCTGCTCCTAGTAGGCCTTGAGGCAGCCCTCCCCAGTCTCCCTGGATAAATAACATTGCTGCTCCTAGTAGTAATAAACTGGTCTTGAGGCAGTCCTCCCCAGTCTCCCTGGATAAATAACATTGCTGCTCCTAGTAGTGGTAAACTGGACTCCATTCTTCAAGACCTTATATGGAAGTTACTGTTATTATTATTGTGAGCACAAAAGGCTGAGCTATGATTTCTAATTAGAGCACCCTACTCTTTACGGACCCAGTGTGCAGCATTGAGATGGTTGAATGACTTGTCTGGAGTAGGGGAAGCTGCTAACTTCCATAAGGACTTACCCAAGTGCCCAAGTGTCCATTAGCAGAGAGGGAGTGCCTCTAATGGAGAGAGTGCCTCTAATGGAGAGTGAGTGCCCCTAATAGAGAGGACTAGAGGTTCGGATAACTCCTCCTCAGGTCTTCAGCTTCTCCTTAAGGTCATGGACCAGCTCTTTTCCAACATCTCTATCCACCACTACTCTAGCCAATTCTTCATAACATCTCAGATCTTGAGCTTACATTAATGACAACTTTTTATCGTGCCAGCCATGCTCTCTGCTCTGACATGAAATATAAGAAACTGCTGGGCACGTTCCACGTTAAGAGGACGATGTCTATTTGTTATGCACAAGCGGGGGGGGGAGAACGGCGAAAGAGCCCAGCATATCTGTGGGCGCGGCCATCACTGTCATGAGTGGGACTCTGTGTAGCATTCTATTGACCAGCATGATCGGATAAATGATATTTGTATTAGTTGCGTCATATTCTCTGTGCAACTACTGATGTGCGAACATGCGCGGACACCGGTACTGATGTTCGCACATGCACGGACACCGGTACTGGGGTTCGCACATGCGCAGACACCGGTACTGAGGTTCGCACATGCGCGGACACCGGTACTGATGTTCGCACAAGCACAGACACCGGTACTGATGTTCGCACATGCACGGACACCGGTACTACTGAGGTTCGCACATGCATGGACACCAGTACTGATGTTCGCACATGCACGGACACCGGTACTACTGAGGTTCGCACATGCATGGACACCAGTACTGATGTTCGCACATGCACGGACACCGGAACTGAGGTTCGCACATGCACGGACACCGGTACTGATGTACGCACATGCACGGACACCGGTACTGAGGTTCGCACATGCGCGGACACCGGTGCTGAGGTTCGCACATGCGCAGACACGTACTGAGGCGCAGACACCAGGCACTTAAATGGCGACACATTCCAAGTGCAGCTGGTACATAACTAAGGCATTCCTAATAAGGAGCTGTGTAGTCGGTGCTGTCATTATTTTCTGGCCTGGCTACAGCTGACTGCTCAGGCCATAAGAACAGTCACAAGAAGCTCTATTTGGGGAGTGTCCATGTTTGGGCATGTTTTGGGCTTCTGTACTCTTAATTAATGAAGGTCTAATAGCTGCGAGATTCTTCCAGCTGTAGCTTGTCACAATAGCTTGGGTGGAAAGTGCTAAATTTGGGAGTTTCAAATCAGTGACCACCAAACCACACCATCTTCAAAGGGTTACCATGGTATGTCTTCCACGCTAAATGAACACTTATTGAAGCCATTGGGAACAAAAGCACTGACCAGTTGCTTTGGGGTTGCTATTGAACAAGACTACCACGATGTTGTCTCTTGTTCTAGACCTGCTCTATGCTCCTCAACCATAAGCCACAAAAGTTCCATAATTGCAGCTGCTTGGCTAATTCAAACCTTTCTCCCCCCCCCCCCCCCAAAGAAACCATTCAGCACAGGCTGGCCGGGACTCTGGGCTCCCTCGACTCCGGCAGCCAGCCAGCTGTCTTGGCAAATTTAAGCATTTCCCCCCACCCCGAAAGATGCCATTCAGCAGAGGCTGGCTGATGAGACTCTGGGCTCCGCCTACTGTGGCATCTGGGCTCTGCCTACTGTGGCATCTGGGCTCCGCCTACTGTGGCATGTGCAAAGGACTCCAAAATGTATCCAGCATTGTGAAACCTCCCATCATCACCCGACTGATTTGGTGTCGTTTTTACACCACAGCAATCTAATTCGTTGGGAATCATGTGCACCTCACGTGACCCCCTTTTTGACACGTGTTAGCTGCTGCTGAGAGGCAAGAAGATGCTGGGAGGCATAAAGATGCTGAGAGGCATAAAGATGCTGAGAGGCATAAAGATGCTGAGAGGCATAAAGATGCTGAGAGGCATAAAGATGCTGAGAGGAGTGGAAGATGCTGAGAGGCATAAAGATGCTGAGAGGCGTAGAAGATGCTGAGAGGCATAAAGATACTGGGAGGCATAAAGATGCTGAGAGGCATAAAGATGCTGAGAGGCATAAAGATGCTGAGTGCATAAAGATGCTGAGAGGCATAAAGATGCTGAGAGGCATAAAGATGCTGAGAGGCATAAAGATGCTGAGAGGCATGAAGATGCTGAGAGGCAAGAAGATGCTGAGAGGCATAAAGATGCTGAGAGGCATAAAGATGCTGAGAGGCATAAAGATGCTGAGAGGCATAAAGATGCTGAGAGGCATAAAGATGCTGAGAGGCATAAAGATGCTGAGATGCGTGGAAGATGCTGAGAGGCATAAAGATGCTGAGAGGCATAAAGATGCTGAGAGGCATAAAGATGCTGAGAGGCATAAAGATGCTGAGAGGCATAAAGATGCTGAGAGGCGTGGAAGATGCTGAGAGGCGTGGAAGATGCTGAGAGGCGTGGAAGATGCTGAGAGGCGTGGAAGATGCTGAGAGGCGTGGAAGATGCTGAGAGGCGTGGAAGATGCTGAGAGGCGAGCGAAAGTGCGGGAAGAAAGGAGAAAATATAATAGTATGTATTATTTTTAGACGGATATCTTATCGGACAACACTTGGATCTTGTTGTTCTAGTTTTAGTATAGTTGAAGTTCTAATATATTATTGATTATCGTATTGTTAACCCTAGCATAACTAAAGCCCTAATACATTACTGATCATTGTATTGCTCTAGCCATTGTCCTAGCCCTAGCATCGCTAAAGGCCCAATACATTACTGATCATTGTATTGCTCTAGCCATTGTCCTAGCCCTAGCATAGCTGAGGCCTAATACATTAATGATCATTGTATTGCTCTAGCCATTGTCCTAGCCCTAGCATAGCTGAAGGCCTAATACATTACTGATCACTGTAATGCTCTAGCCATTGTCCTAGCCCTAGCATAGCTGAAGGCCCAATACATTACTGATCATTGTATTGCTCTAGCCATTGTCCTAGCCCTAGCATAGCTGAAGGCCCAATACATTACTGATCATTGTATTGCTCTAGCCATTGTCCTAGCCCTAGCATAGCTGAAGCCCTAATACATTACTGATCATTGTATTGCTCTAGACATTGTCCTAGCCCTAGCATAGCTGAAGGCCCAATACATTACTGATCATTGTATTGCTCTAGCCATTATCCTAGCCCTAGCATAGTTGAAGGCCCAATATTGCTCTAGCCATTGTCCTAGCCATAGCATAGCTGAAGGCCTAATACATTACTGATCATTGTATTGCTCTAGCCATTGTCCTAGCCCTAGCATAGCTGAAGGCCCAATACATTACTGATCATTGTATTGCTCTAGCCATTGTCCTGGCCCTAGCATAGCTGAAGGCCCAATACATTACTGATCATTGTATTGCTCTAGCCATTGTCCTACTAGCATAGCTGAAGGCACAATACATTACTGATCATTGTATTGCTCTAGCCATTGTCCTAGCCCTAGCATAGCTGAAGGCCTAATACATTACTGATCATTGTATTGCTCTAGCCATTGTCCTAGCCCTAGCATAGCTGAAGGCCTAATACATTACTGATCATTGTATTGCTCTAGCCATTGTCCTAGCCCTAGCATAGCTGAATACTGCATACTGATCTGTACATTATAATGTGTGATAAGGGAAGTATACATGTACATGTATGTAGCTATGAATTGCATGTACCTTGCTAATCCAATAGGCCTGTGCCTAGGGGTGATTGGATTGGTGAATTTGTTCGGAATACACAAACTGTATAATTTGTGCTGTAGTTGTAATAATTTATACAGCACTGCCTGTGTGCATGTACAGTTCCTTAGCATTTCTGAGTAATGGTGGTGAGCTGGTTCTCTCATATGGTACACTGCACTGTAGGCTGGGTTCTAAACAGTGTACACTGCACTGTAGGCTGGGTTCTGAACAGTGTACACTGCACTGTAGGCTGGGTTCTGAACAGTGTACACTGCACTGTAGGCTGTGTTCTAAACAGTGTACACTGCACTGTAGGCTGGGTTCTAAACAGTGTACACTGCACTGTAGGCTGGGTTCTGAACAGTGTACACTGTACTGTAGGCTGGGTTCTAAACAGTGTACACTGCACTACTGTAGGCTGGGTTCTAAACAGTGTACACTGTACTGAGCTGGGTTCTGAACAGTGTACACTGCACTACTGTAGGCTGGGTTCTAAACAGTGTACACTGCACTGTAGGCTGGGTTCTGAACAGTGTACACTGCACTACTGTAGGCTGGGTTCTAAACAGTGTACACTGTACTGTAGGCTGGGTTCTAAACAGTGTACACTGCACTGTAAATAAGAATTACTTGTACAAACCCCAAACAGCTGCTTGGGTTGGTAATGTGTATATTTGGTAGAGTCATTGGAACATTATTATGTATTCCTTACAAATTCCTTACTTGTCCTTGTGAAGTGGGAGAGCCCACTCAGACTTTCTCCAGATTCAGTTTAGCAAAACCATTTTGTATTTATGGCATCACAGCTATACCTAAAGCTTGTTGATGAAATTAGCCGTGTCAGACTAAAGTCCAGCATCCTTTCCTCTGCAGCTATTAACCATGTATGTATGGATGTGGCACACTCTCACTTCCCTGTGCAGCCAGGTCTCCTCCTCGAGCTTTTAAATCAATTTCTTGATTGTTGCAATCTTGGCACTGTGATGAGGTTTTCTGGTTTATATACGCTCGCATTTTTAAGGTGGGAGATGCCTTCATTTTTTAAATTTTTATACAGGTGAACGTACATACATGTACATGTACATACATACAACCAAGTGCCTCAATAGGTCTTCCTCCATGTGCCTCAATACCAGGTCTTCCACCCTGTGCCTCAATACCTGGTCTTCCACCATGTGCCTCAATACCAGGTCTTCCACCATGTGCCTCAATACCTGGTCTTCCACCATGTGCCTCAATACCTGGTCTTCCACCCTGTGCCTCAATACCAGGTCTTCCACCCTGTGCCTCAATACCAGGTCTTCCACCATGTGCCTCAATATCAGGTCTTCCACCATGTGCCTCAATACCAGGTCTTCCACCCTGTGCCTCAATACCAGGTCTTCCACCATGTGCCTCAATACCTGGTCTTCCACCCTGTGCCTCAATACCTGGTCTTCCACCATGTGCATCAATACCTGGTCTTCCACCATGTGCATCAATACCTGGTCTTCCACCATGTGCCTCAATACCAGGTCTTCCACCATGTGCCTCAATACCTGGTCTTCCACCCTGTGCCTCAATACCAGGTCTTCCACCATGTGCCTCAATACCTGGTCTTCCACCCTGTGCCTCAATACCAGGTCTTCCACCATGTGCCTCAATACCAGGTCTTCCACCATGTGCCTCAATACCTGGTCTTCCACCCTGTGCCTCAATACCAGGTCTTCCACCATGTGCCTCAATACCTGGTCTTCCACCCTGTGCCTCAATACCAGGTCTTCCACCATGTGCCTCAATACCTGGTCTTCCACCATGTGCCTCAATACCTGGTCTTCCACCCTGTGCCTCAATACCAGGTCTTCCACCATGTGCCTCAATACCAGGTCTTCCACCATGTGCCTCAATACCTGGTCTTCCACCATGTGCCTCAATACCAGGTCTTCCACCCTGTGCCTCAATACAAGGTCTTCCACCATGTGCCTCAATACCAGGTCTTCCACCATGTGCATCAATACCTGGTCTTCCACCATGTACCTCAATACCTGGTCTTCCACCATGTGCCTCAATACCTGGTCTTCCACCATGTGCCTCAATACCTGGTCTTCCACCCTGTGCCTCAATACCAGGTCTTCCACCCTGTGCCTCAATACCAGGTCTTCCACCATGTGCCTCAATACCTGGTCTTCCACCATGTGCATCAATACCAGGTCTTCCACCATGTGCCTCAATACCAGGTCTTCCACCCTGTGCCTCAATACCAGGTCTTCCACCCTGTGCCTCAATACCAGGTCTTCCACCCTGTGCCTCAATACCAGGTCTTCCACCATGTGCCTCAATACCAGGTCTTCCACCCTGTGCCTCAATACCAGGTCTTCCACCATGTGCCTCAATACCTGGTCTTCCACCATGTGCCTCAATACCTGGTCTTCCACCCTGTGCATCAATACCTGGTCTTCCACCATGTGCCTCAATACCAGGTCTTCCACCATGTGCCTCAATAGGTCTTCCACCCTGTGCCTCAATACCAGGTCTTCCACCATGTGCCTCAATACCAGGTCTTCCACCATGTGCCTCAATACCAGGTCTTCCACCCTGTGCCTCAATACCTGTCTTCCACCATGTGCCTCAATACCTGGTCTTCCACCATGTGCCTCAATAGGTCTTCCACCCTGTGCCTCAATACCAGGTCTTCCACCATGTGCCTCAATACCAGGTCTTCCACCATGTGCCTCAATACCAGGTCTTCCACCCTGTGCCTCAATACCAGGTCTTCCACCATGTGCCTCAATACCAGGTCTTCCACCATGTGCCTCAATACCAGGTCTTCCACCATGTGCCTCAATACCAGGTCTTCCACCCTGTGCCTCAATACCAGGTCTTCCACCATGTGCCTCAATACCTGGTCTTCCACCATGTGCATCAATACCTGGTCTTCCACCATGTGCATCAATACCTGGTCTTCCACCATGTGCCTCAATACCAGGTCTTCCACCATGTGCCTCAATACCTGGTCTTCCACCATGTGCCTCAATACCTGGTCTTCCACCCTGTGCATCAATACCTGGTCTTCCACCATGTGCCTCAATACCAGGTCTTCCACCATGTGCCTCAATAGGTCTTCCACCCTGTGCCTCAATACCAGGTCTTCCACCATGTGCCTCAATACCAGGTCTTCCACCCTGTGCCTCAATACCAGGTCTTCCACCATGTGCCTCAATACCAGGTCTTCCTCCCTGGATGAGGGAAGTTTAATGTACTTGCCCACATGAAACTAGCTAGTGATAAAATTTTCGGATATTCCTGGCTGACCCCCAGGAATCATCATGGCTACCAAGGGATCAGCATGACACCCATGGATTGGTGCAGCAAAGTATTATTTGATGGAAACTGGCGCAGTAAAGTATTATTTGAGGGAAACTGGTGCAGCAAAGTATTATTTGATGGAAACTGGTGCAGCAAAGTATTATTTGATGGAAACTGGTGCAGCAAAGTATTATTTGATGGAAACTGGTGCAGCAAAGTATTATTTGAGGGAAACTGGTGCAGTAAAGTATTATTTGATGGAAACTGGTGCAGCAAAGTATTATTTGAGGGAAACTGGTGCAGCAAAGTATTATTTGAGGGAAACTGGTTCAGTAAAGTATTATTTGAGGGAAACTGGTGCAGCAAAGTATTATTTGAGGGAAACTGGTGCAGCAAAGTATTATTTGATGGAAACTGGCGCAGTAAAGTATTATTTGAGGGAAACTGGTGCAGCAAAGTATTATTTGATGGAAACTGGCGCAGTAAAGTATTATTTGAGGGAAACTGGTGCAGCAAAGTATTATTTGAGGGAAACTGGTGCAGCAAAGTATTATTTGATGGAAACTGGTGCAGCAAAGTATTATTTGATGGAAACTGGTGCAGCAAAGTATTATTTGATGGAAACTGGTGCAGCAAAGTATTATTTGAGGGAAACTGGTGCAGTAAAGTATTATTTGAGGGAAACTGGCGCAGTAAAGTATTATTTGAGGGAAACTGGTGCAGCAAAGTATTATTTGATGGAAACTGGTGCAGCAAAGTATTATTTGAGGGAAACTGGTGCAGTAAAGTATTATTTGAGGGAAACTGGTGCAGCAAAGTATTATTTGAGGGAAACTGGTGCAACAAAGTATTATTTGATGGAAACTGGTGCAGCAAAGTATTAATTGAGGGAAAGTGGTGCAACAAAGTATTATTTGAGGGAAACTGGTGCAACAAAGTATTATTTGAGGGAAACTGTTGCAGCAAAGTATTATTTGAGGGAAACTGGTTCAGTAAAGTATTATTTGAGGGAAACTGGCGCAGTAAAGTATTATTTGAGGGAAACTGGTGCAGCAAAGTATTATTTGAGGGAAACTGGCGCAGTAAAGTATTATTTGAGGGAAACTGGTGCAGCAAAGTATTATTTGATGGAAACTGGTTCAGCAAAGTATTATTTGAGGGAAACTGGTGCAGTAAAGTATTATTTGATGGAAACTGGTGCAGCAAAGTATTATTTGAGGGAAACTGGTGCAGCAAAGTATTATTTGAGGGAAACTGGCGCAGTAAAGTATTATTTGAGGGAAACTGGTGCAGCAAAGTATTATTTGATGGAAACTGGCGCAGTAAAGTATTATTTGAGGGAAACTGGTGCAGTAAAGTATTATTTGATGGAAACTGGTGCAGCAAAGTATTATTTGAGGGAAACTGGTGCAGCAAAGTATTATTTGAGGGAAACTGGTGCAGCAAAGTATTATTTGATGGAAACTGGTGCAGCAAAGTATTATTTGATGGAAACTGGTGCAGCAAAGTATTATTTGATGGAAACTGGTGCAGTAAAGTATTATTTGAGGGAAACTGGTGCAGCAAAGTATTATTTGAGGGAAACTGGTGCAGTAAAGTATTATTTGAGGGAAACTGGCGCAGTAAAGTATTATTTGAGGGAAACTGGTGCAGCAAAGTATTATTTGATGGAAACTGGTGCAGCAAAGTATTATTTGAGGGAAACTGGTGCAGTAAAGTATTATTTGATGGAAACTGGTGCAGCAAAGTATTATTTGAAGGAAACTGGTGCAGCAAAGTATTATTTGAGGGAAACTGGTCCAGCAAAGTATTATTTGAGGGAAACTGGCGCAGTAAAGTATTATTTGATGGAAACTGGTGCAGCAAAGTATTATTTGAGGGAAACTGGTCCAGCAAAGTATTATTTGAGGGAAACTGGTTCAGTAAAGTATTATTTGAGGGAAACTGGTGCAGCAAAGTATTATTTGATGGAAACTGGTGCAGCAAAGTATTATTTGAGGGAAACTGGTGCAGTAAAGTATTATTTGATGGAAACTGGTGCAGCAAAGTATTATTTGAGGGAAACTGGTGCAGAGTATTATTTGATGGAAACTTTGCTGAGGGAAGTGATAACGTCCGATACATTAGATTATTAAAGAGTCTCACACACTCCTAGTGTTTTGAGTTCGCAGTGTGGCCCGGGCTACTAAAAGAACTTGGTGGGCATTATCTAGATACAGTTAGGTATAGTATGTGTTTAGTAATCTATAGAAGTAGGCCCTATTGGTGCATATTTGCTGTACATGTTAATTGCAAGAAGTGTTACATATTTGCAGTTGGTGGTGTTGATTTGCTGAAGGTATTTAATACTACAAATGCTGACAACAGGTGCGTATCCTAGTAATAATATGACCAATGTACTGCGTAGCAAGCTGGAGAGGGAGAGCCTTGCCTAACCTGATACTCCAGCCCTGGTGGCCAGCACGGTTGTCTAGAGCAAGCCTAACCTGCTACCCTATCCCTGGTGGCCTGCATGGTTTGTCTAGACTCTAGAGCAAGCCTAACCTGATACTCCAGCCCTGGTGGCCAGCATGGTTGTCTAGAGCAAGCCTAACCTGATACTCCAGCCCTGGTGGCCAGCATGGTTGCCTAGAGCAAGCCTAACCTGATACTCCACCCTGGTGGCCAGCATGGTTGTCTAGAGCCAGCCTAACCTGATACTCCAGCCCTGGTGGCCAGCATGGTTGTCTAGACTCTAGAGCCAGCCTAACCTGATACTCCAGCCCTGGTGGCCAGCATGGTTGTCTAGAGCAAGCCTAACGTGGTACTCCAGCCCTGGTGGCCAGCACGGTTGTCTAGAGCAAGCCTAACCTGCTACCATATCCCTGGTGGCCAGCATGGTTTGTCTAGACTCTAGAACCTGATACTCCAGCCCTGGTGGCCAGCATGGTTGTCTAGAGCAAGCCTAACCTGATACTCCAGCAGCATGGTTGTCTAGAGCAAGCCTAACCTGATACTCCACCCTGGTGGCCTGCATGGTTCTACAGCAAGCCTAACCTGATACTCCAGCCCTGGTGGCCAGCACGGTTCTACAGCAAGCCTAACCTGATACTCCAGCCTGGTGGCCAGCATAGTTGTCTAGAGCAAGCCTAACCTGATACTCCAGCCTGGTGGCCAGCATGGTTGTCTAGAGCAAGCCTAACCTGATACTCCAGCCTGGTGGCCAGCATGGTTGTCTAGAGCAAGCCTAACCTGATACTCCAGCCCTGGTGGCCAGCATGGTTGTCTAGAGCAAGCCTAACCTGATACTCCACCCTGGTGGCCAGCATGGTTGTCTAGAGCAAGCCTAACCTGATACTCCAGCCTGGTGGCCAGCATGGTTGTCTAGAGCAAGCCTAACCTGATACTCCAGCCTGGTGGCCAGCATGGTTGTCTAGAGCAAGCCTAACCTGATACTCCAGCCCTGGTGGCCAGCATGGTTGTCTAGAGCAAGCCTAACCTGATACTCCACCCTGGTGGCCAGCATGGTTGTCTAGAGCAAGCCTAACCTGATACTCCAGCCCTGGTGGCCAGCATGGTTGTCTAGAGCAAGCCTAACCTGATACTCCAGCCCTGGTGGCCAGCATGGTTGTCTAGAGCAAGCCTAACCTGATCTCCTGTTCTGTCACTACTTAAAAGTGAAGAAGCTAAAACTAGTAGGAATCAACAGCATTTTGATTTTGAATTAAAACACACCCGCTTTGATAAATGCAGCATGTTAGCTATAGTTGCATAACAAGACAACCCTCCTTGCTGAACACAGCCTTATAAAAACATTCCATGCCTTAGTTACAATAGCTTTGATACTGTCTGGCTACTACAAGACAAAGAATAGACTTTTGAAACACCTAAATGCATCCAGGACACATCGAGCGAAGCCATCCCTCACAGTAGAGGGGGGTAGAAAGCTTGGAATTGCCGCATGGTATATGTGTATGTACTCACTCCACGTTCACCCCCCAAAATATATATGAACGGGTCACCTGCCTTGTGTAAACCTGGAATGGTCGTCATAGTGAAAGAGAGTGATTGAGAGAATGCCCGGCAGTAGCTAGACTGGCCTGTGCATGTGAGGTGAAGTGCATGGTTAATAGCTGATGAAACCCCTTACCAGATAGCCAAACCAGCCAGCCAGAAATATGCCAAGGCCCTAATAACCCCTCCCCCCATAGGCTTGCAGCACGGGCAGGTGGGAATGGGCTGCATGGTTGACAGGAAAGGAAGATGCACATAGTTAATTGGTTCTTTTTCTTTTTTTCTTCGCTCGCCACTCAATGCCTAGCGTCCATTTTTAGTGTAGCCTAGCAACCATTACTAGTGTAGCCTAGCGTCCATTGCTAGTGTAGCCTAGCATCCATTGCTAGTGCAGCCTAGCAACCATTGCTAGTGCAACCTAGCAACCATTGCTAGTACAGCCTAGCATCCATTGCTAGTGCCGCCTAGCAACCATTGCTAGTACAGCCTAGCATCCATTGCTAGTGCAGCCTAGCAACCATTGCTAGTGTAGCCTAGCAACCATTACTAGTACAGCCTAGCATCCATTGCTAGTGCAGCCTAGCAACCATTACTGGTGTAGCCTAGCAACCATTACTAGTGCACCTAGCATCCATTGCTAGTGCAGCCTAGCAACCATTACTAGTGCAGCCTAGCAACCATTACTAGTGCAGCCTAACAACCATTACTAGTGCAGCCTAGCATCCATTGCTAGTGCAGCCTAGCAACCATTACTAGTGTAGCCTAGCAACCATTACTAGTGTAGCCTAGCAACCATTACTAGTGCAGCCTGGCAACCATTACTAGTGCAGCCTAGCATCCATTGCTAGTACAGCCTAGCAACCATTATACTAGTGCAGCCTAGCATCCATTGCTAGTGCAGCCTAGCAACCATTACTAGTGTAGTGTAGCCTAGCAACCACTACTAGTGTAGCCTAGCAACCATTACTAGTGTAGCCTAGCAACCATTACTAGTCAGCCTAGCAACCTTAACTAGTCAGCCTAGCAACCATTACTAGTGCAGCCTAGCAACCATTACTAGTGCAGCCTAGCATCCATTTTTAGTGCAGCCTAGCAACCATTTACTAGTGCAGCCTAGCAACCATTGCTAGTACAGCCTAGCATTCATTACTAGTGCAGCCTAGCAACCATTACTAGTGCAGCCTAGCAACCATTGCTAGTACAGCCTAGCAACCATTGCTAGTGCAGCCTAGCAACCATTGCTAGTGCAGCCTAGCATCCATTACTAGTGTAGCCTAGCATCCATTACTAGTGCAGCCTAGCAAGCATTACTAGTGCAGCCTAGCAAGCATTACTAGTGCAGCCTAGCAACCATTACTAGTACAGCCTAGCAACCATTACTAGTACAGCCTAGCAACCATTACTAGTGCAGCCTAGCAACCATTACTAGTGCAGCCTAGCAACCATTACTAGTGCAGCCTAGCAACCATTACTAGTGCAGCCTAGCAACCATTACTAGTGCAGCCTAGCAACCATTACTAGTGCAGCCTAGCAACCATTACTAGTGCAGCCTAGCAACCATTACTAGTGCAGCCTAGCAACCATTACTAGTGCAGCTTAGCATCCATTACTAATGTAGGACTGTCCTGAACAGTTGGAGCACAGGCATCCTACCAGTCTGGTACGGCTGGAACCACTGCCATCAAGTCACCACTCACACCTAACCCCCTAAGCTTGGCCGGCTGGAACCACTGCCATCAAGTCAGCTGAGCTAGGAGTCAAAGTGGAAGGCTGCTGGTGTGGGGCACTCATGTATGCAGATGATGTCACCACTCACACCTAACCTCCTAAGCTTGGCCGGCTGGAACCACTGCCATCAAGTCACCACTCACACCTAACCTCCTACGCTTGGCCGGCTGGAACCACTGCCATCAAGTCACCACTCACACCCAACCTCCTACGCTTGGCCGGCTGGAACCACTGCCATCAAGTCACCACTCACACCTAACCTCCTACGCTTGGCCGGCTGGAACCACTGCCATCAAGTCACCACTCACACCCAACCTCCTACGCTTGGCCGGCAGGTCACTGGGAGTGGCGCTATTTAAAGCTATGGCAAAACTGAATGTTGCATGTGTTGGAGAGTTGCACTTGCACACTTGAAGATTCCAGCAGGAAAGCGAGTGGTTGTTGCAGAGAAGAGGGGAGTGGTTCATGACAAGGGAAAAAATTACTGGTGAGAAGAACGGAGGGAGTCAGTTATTCAGAAGACTCGTCATAATTATACCAGTCATTCTAGTACTTCAGATGTGGTGCAGAGTTGGGGGGGGGGGGGAGAGATGATCTGCAGATAGCAACAGAAGCTTGTGTGGTCTCCTGTTTAGTGGTTGGGTAAATTTGTGAATTTGCCGTTCCTCCAGGGGTTGGTGGTGAGAATGTGGTTGACTGGGATGATGTCATGGTTCGCAAGGAGCATCACGCAAAGCTTCCAAGCGCCCCCTGACTTTTGATGTATCCAATGTCAGCAATATCTTGTGCACATCGGGTTCTCCAAAATCTCTTCGAGATATTTATTTCTGATTTGAAGTGTCCATTAATGGAAAGCTAAAAGACTCTTTTGAACAGAGTGGAAGTATTTGGTGTAGTACAGCTCTCTCAGGAGCACAAGTAGTTTGGGTTGAGCCTGTGTGGAGAGATGAGGTTCTGCTCTGTTTACAGATAGTGCAATTTTTTGTGCACTGAAGAGCTGACAGAAGAACAACTAGCAAGTTCAGTCCAGACGTGGTCATTGGGCTGTTCTCAGAGTAGCTTAAGTTCAGACATGGTCATTGGGCTGTTCTCAAAGTAACTTTAAGTTCAGACGTGGCGCTGTTCTCAGAGTAACTTTAAGTTCAGACATGGTCATTGGGCTGTTCTCAGAGTAGCTTTAAGTTCAGACATGGTCATTGGGCTGTTCTCAGAGTAACTTTAAGTTCAGACATGGTCATTGGGCTGTTCTCAGAGTAGCTTAAGTTCAGACATGGTCATTGGGCTGTTCTCAGAGTAACTTTAAGTTCAGACGTGGTCATTGGGCTGTTCTCAGAGTAGCTTTAAGTTCAGACATGGTCATTGGGCTGTTCTCAGAGTAGCTTTAAGTTCAGACATGGTCATTGGGCTGTTCTCAGAGTAGCTTTAAGTTCAGACGTGGTCATTGGCCTGTTCTCAGAGTAGCTTTAAGTTCAGACGTGGTCATTGGGCTGTTCTCAGAGTAACTTTAAGTTCAGACATGGTCATTGGGCTGTTCTCAGAGTAGCTTTAAGTTCAGACGTGGTCATTGGCCTGTTCTCAGAGTAGCTTTAAGTTCAGACGTGGTCATTGGGCTGTTCTCAGAGTAGCTTTAAGTTCAGACATGGTCATTGGGCTGTTCTCAGAGTAGCTTAAGTTCAGACATGGTCATTGGGCTGTTCTCAGAGTAACTTTAAGTTCAGACGTGGTCATTGGGCTGTTCTCAGAGTAGCTTTAAGTTCAGACATGGTCATTGGGCTGTTCTTAGAGTAGCTTTAAGTTCAGACGTGGTCATTGGCCTGTTCTCAGAGTAGCTTTAAGTTCAGACGTGGTCATTGGGCTGTTCTCACAGTAGCTTTAAGTTCAGACATGGTCATTGGGCTGTTCTCAGAGTAGCTTTAAGTTCAGACGTGGCGCTGTTCTCAGAGTAACTTTAAGTTCAGACATGGTCATTGGGCTGTTCTCAGAGTAGCTTTAAGTTCAGACATGGTCATTGGGCTGTTCTCAGAGTAACTTTAAGTTCAGACATGGTCATTGGGCTGTTCTCAGAGTAACTTTAAGTTCAGACATGGTCATTGGGCTGTTCTCAGAGTAACTTTAAGTTCAGACATGGTCATTGGGCTGTTCTCAGAGTAACTTTAAGTTCAGACATGGTCATTGGGCTGTTCTCAGAGTAACTTTAAGTTCAGACGTGGTCATTGGGCTGTTCTCAAAGTAGCTTTAAGTTCAGACATGGTCATTGGGCTGTTCTCAGAGTAACTTTAAGTTCAGACGTCATTGGGCTGTTCTCAGAGTAGCTTTAAGTTCAGACATGGTCATTGGGCTGTTCTCAGAGTAACTTTAAGTTCAGACATGGTCATTGGGCTGTTCTCAGAGTAACTTTAAGTTCAGACATGGTCATTGGGCTGTTCTCAGAGTAGCTTTAAGTTCAGACATGGTCATTGGGCTGTTCTCAGAGTAACTTTAAGTTCAGACGTGGTCATTGGGCTGTTCTCAGAGTAACTTTAAGTTCAGACATGGTCATTGGGCTGTTCTCAGAGTAACTTTAAGTTCAGACATGGTCATTGGGCTGTTCTCAGAGTAACTTTAAGTTCAGACATGGTCATTGGGCTATTCTCAGTAAGCAAGGGAGTTGTAACCTGAAGGCTTGGGTAAGGGGTTGGGGCCATTGTATTTTTTACTTTTTTAAATTTTACTTGTGGTTACAACTTTAGAGCTCCGTAGATTCTTCGAACTTCATGGTATGGACTTGATATATAGCTCAAAAGATAGGTCTCTCTGTGTGCTCTCTTTTGATACTAAAATATGTTTCATAGGTATAACTATAGGCAAGTTACTAGACCCTAAAGTGGAGGGACCTGAAAAACCTGCATCCCAAAAACCTCATCCCAGATTGCTAAGTGCAAAAAAAATTGAAATTGGTTAGAGGAAGCCCTAGAGCATGCAATCACCTTTTTCATTAGGCGTTAAAATTTTAGTATGTGGTCAAGCACGGGTGGAAAATTGATTACGTTGAAAAATTAAAAATAATTTTGCACCCATGCGCTTTACCATGTACTAAAATTTTAACGCCTAATGAAAAAGGTGATTGCATGCTCTAGGGCTTCCTCTAGCCACTCGTACCAATTTCAAATTTTTTGCACTTAGCAATCTGGGATGAGGTTGCCGGGATTCAGGTTTTTGAGGTCCCTCCACTTTGGGGTCAAGTAACTTGCCTATAGTTATGAAACATATTTTAGTATCAAAAGAGAGCACACAGAGAGACCTATCTTTTGAGCTATATATATCAAGTCCATACCATGAAGTTTGCAGAATCTATGAGCTCTAAAGTTGTAAACACAAGTTTAAAAAAAAATTAATGCATCGTCTTCCCCTTAAGCAAGGAAGTTGTAACCGGAAGGCTTGGATAAGCAAGGGAGTTGTAACCTGAGGGCTTGGATAAGCAAGGGAGTTGTAACCTGAGGGCTTGGATAAGCTAGGGAGTTGTAACCTGAGGGCTTGGATAAGCAAGGGAGTTGTAACCTGAGGGCTTGGATAAGCTAGGGAGTTGTAACCTGAGGGCTTGGATAAGCAAGGGAGTTGTAACCTGAGGGCTTGGGTAAGCTAGGGAGTTGTAACCTGAGGGCTGCTAGGGAGTTGTAACCTGAGGGCTTGGATAAGCTACGGAGTTGTAACCTGAGGGCAAGAGAGTTGTTGTAACCCGAGGGCTTGCACTTAGACTACGAATATTTTATTTAACATTTAATAGGAAGCCTGAGAGTTCTGATGCTGGTCAGACTGTTAATCCTGTTTGGCTGACCTCTGGATGTGTCGGGTGGGGAGGAGGAGGAAGGCTAGACTCCTTTGCTATGAGACACATACCATGTGTGCTTGTGTGTAGTGGCTTGGACTGTGTGATGGGTGTGTAGCTACATGTGTAGGAATTGTCTTATGTGAGAAGGGGGAGCCCCACAGAGAGGGGATTTCCCTTTAAGTTAAGTTGCACTTCATCATGTTCTGTGTCTGCTCTCTGCAGAACGCCTACCACCTGCGCTCCTCCTGCACAGACCTCCTGCATTCTATCGACAGATACATGGCGAGACTGAAAAGTAAGGACTGCGAACATGTCTTGTGGCCGCTTGTTGGTGTGTGTGTGAAATGAATAAATTAATCATCTTTCTTTTGGTTGGTCAGCTCGAATTGCTTTGAGCTTTGTCAGAGCTGCCAAGAAATCGTGATCATTTTAAGTACATTGTTGTTGTTGTTGATGTGTTGTTGTTGTGTTGTTGATGTGTTGTTGTTGTTGTGTTGTTGATGTGTTGTTGTGTTGCTCTTGTTGGAAATTTGTTGACACTAACTTATCTGGATCCTTTGATCTGAAACCTCGCAAATCCGTATCGCTATTGCGCATGTGCTAAACGCACCTCCCGATAATCATAGAAGTTATGCACATGCTTTATATAGGCAGCTGCTGCAAAATGGCCGCCATGAAGAAGAAAGAGACTAGGAGCACACTGAAGCTTTAACAACCCAGCAGAGAGTCGAGGCTCTAGACCAGATTGGAAAGAAGAGCTGCGAGCCTCTGTCTGAACAGTGTGGAGTGGGAGCTTCCTCAGTGTCAGGCAGAGAGAGAAAGAACAGTGGGTTGAGAGCTTGCAAGGGAAAGTTGACAGAGATGAGATGCAGTGGAGAAGAGAAGATTAGGAGAGATCAGGAGTTGGAACAAGCAGTTTTTCTGTAAGGTTTCGTTTAGTATATATTGCATGCAGCAACCTAGCAACAACTATATGCTGAGCAACCTAGCAACAACTACATGCTGAGCAACCTAGCAACAACTATGCTGAGCAACCTAGCACCAACTATATGCTGAGCAACCTAGCAACAACTATATGCTGAGCAACCTAGCAACAACTATATGCTGAGCAACCTAGCAACAACTATGCTGAGCAACCTAGCACCAACTATATGCTGGTCAACCTAGCTATATGCTGAGCAACCTAGCACCAACTATATGCTGAGCACCAACTATATGCTGGTCAACCTAGCAACAACTATATGCTGAGCAACCTAGCAACAACTACATGCTGAGCAACCTAGCAACAACTATGCTGAGCAACCTAGCACCAACTATATGCTGAGCAACCTAGCAACAACTATATGCTGAGCAACCTAGCAACAACTATATGCTGAGCAACCTAGCAACAACTATGCTGAGCAACCTAGCACCAACTATATGCTGGTCAACCTAGCTATATGCTGAGCAACCTAGCACCAACTATATGCTGAGCACCAACTATATGCTGGTCAACCTAGCAACAACTATATGCTGAGCAACCTAGCAACAACTATATGCTGAGCAACCTAGCAACAACTATATGCTGAGCAACCTAGCAACAACTATGCTGAGCAACCTAGCAACAACTATATGCTGGTCAACCTAGCTATATGCTGAGCAACCTAGCACCAACTATATGCTGAGCACCAACTATATGCTGGTCAACCTAGCAACAACTATATGCTGAGCAACCTAGCAACAACTATATGCTGAGCAACCTAGCAACAACTATGCTGAGCAACCTAGCACCAACTATATGCTGGTCAACCTAGCTATATGCTGAGCAACCTAGCACCAACTATATGCTGAGCACCAACTATATGCTGGTCAACCTAGCAACAACTATATGCTGAGCAACCTAGCACCAACTATATGCTGGTCAACCTAGCAACAACTATATGCTGAGCAACCTAGCAACAACTATATGCTGAGCAACCTAGCAACAACTATATGCTGAGCAACCTAGCAAACAACTATATGCTGAGCAACCTAGCACCAACTATATGCTGAGCAACCTAGCAACAACTATATGCTGAGCAACCTAGAACCAACTATATGCTGAGCAACCTAGCAACAACTATATGCTGAGCAACCTAGCAACAACTATATGCTGAGCAACCTAGCAACAACTATGCTGAGCAACCTAGCACCAACTATATGCTGAGCAACCTAGCAACAACTATATGCTGAGCAACCTAGCAACAACTATATGCTGAGCAACCTAGCAACAAATATGCTGAGCAACCTAGCAACAAATATGCTGAGCAACCTAGCACCTACTATATGCTGAGCAACCTAGCAACAACTATATGCTGAGCAACCTAGCAACAACTATATGCTGAGCAACCTAGCAACAACTATATGCTGAGCAACCTAGCAACAAATATGCTGAGCAACCTAGCACCTACTATATGCTGAGCAACCTAGCACCAACTATATGCTGAGCAACCAAGCAACAACTATATGCTGAGCAACCTAGCAACAACTCTATGCTGAGCAACCTAGCAACAACTATATGCTGAGCATCTTAGCACCAACTATCAAGATCAACCATGCAATAATAAGTTTAATGATAAAGATATTCATGCCTCGTAATAATGTTCATAAACATTCGAATATCTTACTAATCTGGAAGTAGCTCGAGTCGCATGCTATTTTGTATAGTGCTTGAGAGAGCAGACCAGCTGTTCTCTTAGAAGCAGTGGTTAGGAATAGAGACATCCTAGCAGTGGTTATGTAGGAATAGAGACATCCAAGCAGTGGTTATGTAGGAATAGAGACATCCAAGCAGTGGTTATGTAGGAATAGAGACATCCTAGCAGTGGTTATGTAGGAATAGAGACATCCTAGCAGTGGTTATGTAGGAATAGAGACATCCAAGCAGTGGTTATGTAGGAATAGAGACATCCAAGCAGTGGTTATGTAGGAATAGAGACATCCAAGCAGTGGTTATGTAGGAATAGAGACATCCAAGCAGTGGTTATGTAGGAATAGAGACATCCAAGCAGTGGTTATGTAGGAATAGAGACATCCAAGCAGTGGTTATGTAGGAATAGAGACATCCTAGCAGTGGTTATGTAGGAATAGAGACATCCTAGCAGTGGTTATGTAGGAATAGAGACATCCAAGCAGTGGTTATGTAGGAATAGAGACATCCAAGCAGTGGTTATGTAGGAATAGAGACATCCAAGCAGTGGTTATGTAGGAATAGAGACATCCTAGCAGTGGTTATGTAGGAATAGAGACATCCTAGCAGTGGTTATGTAGGAATAGAGACATCCAAGCAATGGTTATGTAGGAATAGAGACATCCTAGCAGTGGTTATTAGGAATAGAGACATCCAAGCAGTGGTTATGTAGGAATAGAGACATCCAAGCAGTGGTTATGTAGGAATAGAGACATCCAAGCAGTGGTTATGTAGGAATAGAGACATCCAAGCAGTGGTTATGCAGGAATAGAGACATCCAAGCAGTGGTTATGTAGGAATAGAGACATCCAAGCAGTGGTTATGTAGGAATAGAGACATCCAAGCAGTGGTTATGTAGGAATAGAGACATCCTAGCAGTGGTTATGTAGGAATAGAGACATCCTAGCAGTGGTTATGTAGGAATAGAGACATCCAAGCAGTGGTTATGTAGGAATAGAGACATCCAAGCAGTGGTTATGTAGGAATAGAGACATCCAAGCAGTGGTTATGTAGGAATAGAGACATCCTAGCAGTGGTTATGTAGGAATAGAGACATCCAAGCAGTGGTTATGTAGGAATAGAGACATCCAAGCAGTGGTTATGTAGGAATAGAGACATCCAAGCAGTGGTTATGTAGGAATAGAGACATCCAAGCAGTGGTTATGTAGGAATAGAGACATCCAAGCAGTGGTTATGTAGGAATAGAGACATCCTAGCAGTGGTTATGTAGGAATAGAGACATCCAAGCAGTGGTTATGTAGGAATAGAGACATCCAAGCAGTGGTTATGTAGGAATAGAGACATCCAAGCAGTGGTTATGTAGGAATAGAGACATCCAAGCAGTGGTTATGTAGGAATAGAGACATCCTAGCAGTGGTTATGTAGGAATAGAGACATCCTAGCAGTGGTTATGTAGGAATAGAGACATCCAAGCAGTGGTTATGTAGGAATAGAGACATCCAAGCAGTGGTTATGTAGGAATAGAGACATCCAAGCAGTGGTTATGTAGGAATAGAGACATCCAAGCAGTGGTTATGTAGGAATAGAGACATCCTAGCAGTGGTTATGTAGGAATAGAGACATCCAAGCAGTGGTTATGTAGGAATAGAGACATCCAAGCAGTGGTTATGTAGGAATAGAGACATCCTAGCAGTGGTTATGTAGGAATAGAGACATCCAAGCAGTGGTTATGTAGGAATAGAGACATCCTAGCAGTGGTTATGTAGGAATAGAGACATCCAAGCAGTGGTTATGTAGGAATAGAGACATCCAAGCAGTGGTTATGTAGGAATAGAGACATCCAAGCAGTGGTTATGTAGGAATAGAGACATCCAAGCAGTGGTTATGTAGGAATAGAGACATCCAAGCAGTGGTTATGTAGGAATAGAGACATCCTAGCAGTGGTTATGTAGGAATAGAGACATCCAAGCAGTGGTTATGTAGGAATAGAGACATCCAAGCAGTGGTTATGTAGGAATAGAGACATCCAAGCAGTGGTTATGTAGGAATAGAGACATCCAAGCAGTGGTTATGTAGGAATAGAGACATCCTAGCAGTGGTTATGTAGGAATAGAGACATCCAAGCAGTGGTTATGTAGGAATAGAGACATCCAAGCAGTGGTTATGTAGGAATAGAGACATCCTAGCAGTGGTTATGTAGGAATAGAGACATCCAAGCAGTGGTTATGTAGGAATAGAGACATCCTAGCAGTGGTTATGTAGGAATAGAGACATCCAAGCAGTGGTTATGTAGGAATAGAGACATCCAAGCAGTGGTTATGTAGGAATAGAGACATCCTAGCAGTGGTTATGTAGGAATAGAGACATCCAAGCAGTGGTTATGTAGGAATAGAGACATCCAAGCAGTGGTTATGTAGGAATAGAGACATCCTAGCAGTGGTTATGTAGGAATAGAGGCATCCAAGCAGTGGTTATATAGGAATAGAGACATCCTAGCAGTGGTTATGTAGGAATAGAGACATCCAAGCAGTGGTTATGTAGGAATAGAGACATCCAAGCAGTGGTTATGTAGGAATAGAGACATCCTAGCAGTGGTTATGTAGGAATAGAGACATCCAAGCAGTGGTTATGTAGGAATAGAGACATCCAAGCAGTGGTTATGTAGGAATAGAGACATCCTAGCAGTGGTTATGTAGGAATAGAGGCATCCAAGCAGTGGTTATGTAGGAATAGAGACATCCTAGCAGTGGTTATGTAGGAATAGAGACATCCTAGCAGTGGTTATATAGGAATAGAGACATCCTAGCAGTGGTTATGTAGGAATAGAGACATCCAAGCAGTGGTTATGTAGGAATAGAGACATCCAAGCAGTGGTTATGTAGGAATAGAGACATCCAAGCAGTGATTATGTAGGAATAGAGACATCCAAGCAGTGATTATGTTGGAATAGAGACATCCAAGCAGTGGTTATGTAGGAATAGAGACATCCTAGCAGTGGTTATGTAGGAATAGAGACATCCAAGCAGTGGTTATGTAGGAATAGAGACATCCTAGCAGTGGTTATGTAGGAATAGAGACATCCAAGCAGTGGTTATGTAGGAATAGAGACATCCAAGCAGTGGTTATGTAGGAATAGAGACATCCAAGCAGTGGTTATGTAGGAATAGAGACATCCAAGCAGTGGTTATGTAGGAATAGAGACATCCAAGCAGTGGTTATGTAGGAATAGAGACATCCTAGCAGTGGTTATGTAGGAATAGAGACATCCTAGCAGTGGTTATGTAGGAATAGAGACATCCTAGCAGTGGTTATGTAGGAATAGAGACATCCAAGCAGTGGTTATGTAGGAATAGAGACATCCTAGCAGTGGTTATGTAGGAATAGAGACATCCAAGCAGTGGTTATGTAGGAATAGAGACATCCTAGCAGTGGTTATGTAGGAATAGAGACATCCTAGCAGTGGTTATGTAGGAATAGAGACATCCTAGCAGTGGTTATGTAGGAATAGAGACATCCTAGCAGTGGTTATATAGGAATAGAGACATCCTAGCAGTGGTTATGTAGGAATAGAGACATCCAAGCAGTGGTTATGTAGGAATAGAGACATCCTAGCAGTGGTTATGTAGGAATAGAGACATCCAAGCAGTGGTTATGTAGGAATAGAGACATCCTAGCAGTGGTTATGTAGGAATAGAGACATCCTAGCAGTGGTTATGTAGGAATAGAGACATCCTAGCAGTGGTTATGTAGGAATAGAGACATCCTAGCAGTGGTTATATAGGAATAGAGACATCCTAGCAGTGGTTATGTAGGAATAGAGACATCCTAGCAGTGGTTATGTAGGAATAGAGACATCCAAGCAGTGGTTATGTAGGAATAGAGACATCCAAGCAGTGGTTATGTAGGAATAGAGACATCCAAGCAGTGGTTATGTAGGAATAGAGACATCCAAGCAGTGGTTATGTAGGAATAGAGACATCCTAGCAGTGGTTATGTAGGAATAGAGACATCCAAGCAGTGGTTATGTAGGAATAGAGACATCCTAGCAATGGTTATGTAGGAATAGAGACATCCTAGCAGTGGTTATGTAGGAATAGAGACATCCAAGCAGTGATTATGGCTTGGATTATGTAGGAATAGAGACATCCTAGCAGTGGTTATGTAGGAATAGAGACATCCAAGCAGTGGTTATGTAGGAATAGAGACATCCTAGCAGTGGTTATGTAGGAATAGAGACATCCTAGCAGTGGTTATGTAGGAATAGAGACATCCAAGCAGTGGTTATGTAGGAATAGAGACATCCAAGCAGTGGTTATGTAGGAATAGAGACATCCAAGCAGTGGTTATGTAGGAATAGAGACATCCAAGCAGTGGTTATGTAGGAATAGAGACATCCAAGCAGTGGTTATGTAGGAATAGAGACATCCAAGCAGTGGTTATGTAGGAATAGAGACATCCAAGCAGTGGTTATGTAGGAATAGAGACATCCTAGCAGTGGTTATGTAGGAATAGAGACATCCTAGCAGTGGTTATGTAGGAATAGAGACATCCAAGCAGTGGTTATGTAGGAATAGAGACATCCAAGCAGTGGTTATGTAGGAATAGAGACATCCAAGCAGTGGTTATGTAGGAATAGAGACATCCTAGCAGTGGTTATGTAGGAATAGAGACATCCTAGCAGTGGTTATGTAGGAATAGAGACATCCAAGCAATGGTTATGTAGGAATAGAGACATCCTAGCAGTGGTTATTAGGAATAGAGACATCCAAGCAATGGTTATGTAGGAATAGAGACATCCTAGCAGTGGTTATGTAGGAATAGAGACATCCAAGCAGTGGTTATGCAGGAATAGAGACATCCAAGCAGTGGTTATGTAGGAATAGAGACATCCAAGCAGTGGTTATGTAGGAATAGAGACATCCAAGCAGTGGTTATGTAGGAATAGAGACATCCTAGCAGTGGTTATGTAGGAATAGAGACATCCTAGCAGTGGTTATGTAGGAATAGAGACATCCAAGCAGTGGTTATGTAGGAATAGAGACATCCAAGCAGTGGTTATGTAGGAATAGAGACATCCAAGCAGTGGTTATGTAGGAATAGAGACATCCTAGCAGTGGTTATGTAGGAATAGAGACATCCAAGCAGTGGTTATGTAGGAATAGAGACATCCAAGCAGTGGTTATGTAGGAATAGAGACATCCAAGCAGTGGTTATGTAGGAATAGAGACATCCAAGCAGTGGTTATGTAGGAATAGAGACATCCAAGCAGTGGTTATGTAGGAATAGAGACATCCTAGCAGTGGTTATGTAGGAATAGAGACATCCAAGCAGTGGTTATGTAGGAATAGAGACATCCAAGCAGTGGTTATGTAGGAATAGAGACATCCAAGCAGTGGTTATGTAGGAATAGAGACATCCAAGCAATGGTTATGTAGGAATAGAGACATCCAAGCAATGGTTATGTAGGAATAGAGACATCCAAGCAATGGTTATGTAGGAATAGAGACATCCTAGCAGTGGTTATGTAGGAATAGAGACATCCTAGCAGTGGTTATGTAGGAATAGAGACATCCAAGCAGTGGTTATGTAGGAATAGAGACATCCAAGCAGTGGTTATGTAGGAATAGAGGCATCCAAGCAGTGGTTATGTAGGAATAGAGACATCCAAGCAGTGGTTATGTAGGAATAGAGACATCCTAGCAGTGGTTATGTAGGAATAGAGACATCCTAGCAGTGGTTATGTAGGAATAGAGACATCCAAGCAATGGTTATGTAGGAATAGAGACATCCTAGCAGTGGTTATGTAGGAATAGAGACATCCAAGCAGTGGTTATGTAGGAATAGAGACATCCTAGCAGTGGTTATGTAGGAATAGAGACATCCAAGCAGTGGTTATGTAGGAATAGAGACATCCAAGCAGTGGTTATGTAGGAATAGAGACATCCTAGCAGTGGTTATGTAGGAATAGAGACATCCAAGCAGTGGTTATGTAGGAATAGAGACATCCAAGCAGTGGTTATGTAGGAATAGAGACATCCTAGCAGTGGTTATGTAGGAATAGAGGCATCCAAGCAGTGGTTATGTAGGAATAGAGACATCCTAGCAGTGGTTATGTAGGAATAGAGGCATCCAAGCAGTGGTTATGTAGGAATAGAGACATCCTAGCAGTGGTTATGTAGGAATAGAGACATCCTAGCAGTGGTTATATAGGAATAGAGACATCCTAGCAGTGGTTATGTAGGAATAGAGACATCCAAGCAGTGGTTATGTAGGAATAGAGACATCCAAGCAGTGGTTATGTAGGAATAGAGACATCCAAGCAGTGATTATGTAGGAATAGAGACATCCAAGCAGTGATTATGTTGGAATAGAGACATCCAAGCAGTGGTTATGTAGGAATAGAGACATCCTAGCAGTGGTTATGTAGGAATAGAGACATCCAAGCAGTGGTTATGTAGGAATAGAGACATCCTAGCAGTGGTTATGTAGGAATAGAGACATCCAAGCAGTGGTTATGTAGGAATAGAGACATCCAAGCAGTGGTTATGTAGGAATAGAGACATCCAAGCAGTGGTTATGTAGGAATAGAGACATCCAAGCAGTGGTTATGTAGGAATAGAGACATCCAAGCAGTGGTTATGTAGGAATAGAGACATCCTAGCAGTGGTTATGTAGGAATAGAGACATCCTAGCAGTGGTTATGTAGGAATAGAGACATCCTAGCAGTGGTTATGTAGGAATAGAGACATCCAAGCAGTGGTTATGTAGGAATAGAGACATCCTAGCAGTGGTTATGTAGGAATAGAGACATCCAAGCAGTGGTTATGTAGGAATAGAGACATCCTAGCAGTGGTTATGTAGGAATAGAGACATCCTAGCAGTGGTTATGTAGGAATAGAGACATCCTAGCAGTGGTTATGTAGGAATAGAGACATCCTAGCAGTGGTTATATAGGAATAGAGACATCCTAGCAGTGGTTATGTAGGAATAGAGACATCCAAGCAGTGATTATGTAGGAATAGAGACATCCAAGCAGTGGTTATGTAGGAATAGAGACATCCTAGCAGTGGTTATGTAGGAATAGAGACATCCAAGCAGTGGTTATGTAGGAATAGAGACATCCTAGCAATGGTTATGTAGGAATAGAGACATCCAAGCAGTGGTTATGTAGGAATAGAGACATCCAAGCAGTGGTTATGTAGGAATAGAGACATCCTAGCAGTGGTTATGTAGGAATAGAGACATCCAAGCAGTGGTTATGTAGGAATAGAGACATCCTAGCAATGGTTATGTAGGAATAGAGACATCCTAGCAGTGGTTATGTAGGAATAGAGACATCCAAGCAGTGATTATGGCTTGGATTATGTAGGAATAGAGACATCCTAGCAGTGGTTATGTAGGAATAGAGACATCCAAGCAGTGGTTATGTAGGAATAGAGACATCCTAGCAGTGGTTATGTAGGAATAGAGACATCCAAGCAGTGGTTATGTAGGAATAGAGACATCCTAGCAGTGGTTATGTAGGAATAGAGACATCCAAGCAGTGGTTATTAGGAATAGAGACATCCAAGCAGTGGTTATGTAGGAATAGAGACATCCAAGCAGTGGTTATGTAGGAATAGAGACATCCAAGCAGTGGTTATGTAGGAATAGAGACATCCAAGCAGTGGTTATGTAGGAATAGAGACATCCTAGCAGTGGTTATGTAGGAATAGAGACATCCAAGCAGTGGTTATGTAGGAATAGAGACATCCAAGCAGTGGTTATGTTGGAATAGAGACATCCAAGCAGTGGTTATGTAGGAATAGAGACATCCAAGCAATGGTTATGTAGGAATAGAGACATCCAAGCAGTGGTTATGTAGGAATAGAGACATCCTAGCAGTGGTTATGTAGGAATAGAGACATCCAAGCAGTGGTTATGTAGGAATAGAGACATCCTAGCAGTGGTTATGTAGGAATAGAGACATCCTAGCAGTGGTTATGTAGGAATAGAGACATCCAAGCAGTGGTTATGTAGGAATAGAGACATCCAAGCAGTGGTTATGTAGGAATAGAGACATCCAAGCAGTGGTTATGTAGGAATAGAGACATCCAAGCAGTGGTTATGTAGGAATAGAGACATCCTAGCAGTGGTTATGTAGGAATAGAGACATACTAGCAGTGGTTATATAGGAATAGAGACATCCAAGCAGTGGTTATGTAGGAATAGAGACATCCTAGCAGTGGTTATGTAGGAATAGAGACATCCTAGCAGTGGTTATATAGGAATAGAGACATCCTAGCAGTGGTTATGTAGGAATAGAGACATCCAAGCAGTGGTTATGTAGGAATAGAGACATCCAAGCAGTGGTTATGTAGGAATAGAGACATCCAAGCAGTGGTTATGTAGGAATAGAGACATCCTAGCAGTGGTTATGTAGGAATAGAGACATCCTAGCAGTGGTTATGTAGGAATAGAGACATCCAAGCAGTGGTTATGTAGGAATAGAGACATCCAAGCAGTGGTTATGTAGGAATAGAGACATCCAAGCAGTGGTTATGTAGGAATAGAGACATCCAAGCAGTGGTTATGTAGGAATAGAGACATCCAAGCAGTGGTTATGTAGGAATAGAGACATCCTAGCAGTGGTTATGTAGGAATAGAGACATCCAAGCAGTGGTTATGTAGGAATAGAGACATCCAAGCAGTGGTTATGTAGGAATAGAGACATCCAAGCAGTGGTTATGTAGGAATAGAGACATCCTAGCAGTGGTTATGTAGGAATAGAGACATCCAAGCAGTGGTTATGTAGGAATAGAGACATCCAAGCAGTGGTTATGTAGGAATAGAGACATCCAAGCAGTGGTTATGTAGGAATAGAGACATCCAAGCAGTGGTTATGTAGGAATAGAGACATCCAAGCAGTGGTTATGTAGGAATAGAGACATCCAAGCAGTGGTTATGTAGGAATAGAGACATCCAAGCAGTGATTATGTAGGAATAGAGACATCCAAGCAGTGGTTATGTAGGAATAGAGACATCCTAGCAGTGGTTATGTAGGAATAGAGACATCCTAGCAGTGGTTATGTAGGAATAGAGACATCCAAGCAGTGGTTATGTAGGAATAGAGACATCCTAGCAGTGGTTATGTAGGAATAGAGACATCCAAGCAGTGGTTATGTAGGAATAGAGACATCCTAGCAGTGGTTATGTTGGAATAGAGACATCCAAGCAGTGGTTATGTAGGAATAGAGACATCCTAGCAATGGTTATGTAGGAATAGAGACATCCAAGCAGTGGTTATGTAGGAATAGAGACATCCAAGCAGTGGTTATGTAGGAATAGAGACATCCTAGCAGTGGTTATGTAGGAATAGAGACATCCAAGCAGTGGTTATGTAGGAATAGAGACATCCAAGCAGTGGTTATGTAGGAATAGAGACATCCAAGCAGTGGTTATGTAGGAATAGAGACATCCTAGCAGTGGTTATGTAGGAATAGAGACATCCAAGCAATGGTTATGTAGGAATAGAGACATCCAAGCAGTGGTTATGTAGGAATAGAGACATCCTAGCAGTGGTTATGTAGGAATAGAGACATCCAAGCAGTGGTTATGTAGGAATAGAGACATCCTAGCAGTGGTTATGTAGGAATAGAGACATCCAAGCAGTGGTTATGTAGGAATAGAGACATCCAAGCAGTGGTTATGTAGGAATAGAGACATCCTAGCAGTGGTTATGTTGGAATAGAGACATCCAAGCAGTGGTTATGTAGGAATAGAGACATCCAAGCAGTGGTTATGTAGGAATAGAGACATCCAAGCAGTGGTTATGTAGGAATAGAGACATCCAAGCAGTGGTTATGTAGGAATAGAGACATCCAAGCAGTGGTTATGTAGGAATAGAGACATCCTAGCAGTGGTTATGTAGGAATAGAGACATCCAAGCAGTGGTTATGTAGGAATAGAGACATCCAAGCAATGGTTATGTAGGAATAGAGACATCCAAGCAGTGGTTATGTAGGAATAGAGACATCCTAGCAGTGGTTATGTAGGAATAGAGACATCCAAGCAGTGGTTATGTAGGAATAGAGACATCCTAGCAGTGGTTATGTAGGAATAGAGACATCCAAGCAGTGGTTATGTAGGAATAGAGACATCCTAGCAGTGGTTATGTAGGAATAGAGACATCCAAGCAGTGGTTATGTAGGAATAGAGACATCCTAGCAGTGGTTATGTAGGAATAGAGACATCCAAGCAGTGGTTATGTAGGAATAGAGACATCCAAGCAGTGGTTATGTTGGAATAGAGACATCCAAGCAGTGGTTATGTAGGAATAGAGACATCCTAGCAGTGGTTATGTAGGAATAGAGACATCCAAGCAGTGGTTATGTAGGAATAGAGACATCCAAGCAATGGTTATGTAGGAATAGAGACATCCAAGCAGTGGTTATGTAGGAATAGAGACATCCTAGCAGTGGTTATGTAGGAATAGAGACATCCAAGCAGTGGTTATGTAGGAATAGAGACATCCTAGCAGTGGTTATGTAGGAATAGAGACATCCAAGCAGTGGTTATGTAGGAATAGAGACATCCAAGCAGTGGTTATGTAGGAATAGAGACATCCTAGCAGTGGTTATGTAGGAATAGAGACATCCAAGCAGTGGTTATGTAGGAATAGAGACATCCTAGCAGTGGTTATGTAGGAATAGAGACATCCAAGCAGTGGTTATGTAGGAATAGAGACATCCAAGCAGTGGTTATGTAGGAATAGAGACATCCAAGCAATGGTTATGTAGGAATAGAGACATCCAAGCAATGGTTATGTAGGAATAGAGACATCCAAGCAGTGGTTATGTAGGAATAGAGACATCCTAGCAGTGGTTATGTAGGAATAGAGACATCCAAGCAATGGTTATGTAGGAATAGAGACATCCAAGCAGTGGTTATGTAGGAATAGAGACATCCTAGCAGTGGTTATGTAGGAATAGAGGCATCCAAGCAGTGGTTATGTAGGAATAGAGACATCCAAGCAGTGGTTATGTAGGAATAGAGACATCCAAGCAGTGGTTATGTAGGAATAGAGACATCCTAGCAGTGGTTATGTAGGAATAGAGACATCCTAGCAGTGGTTATGTAGGAATAGAGACATCCAAGCAGTGGTTATGTAGGAATAGAGACATCCAAGCAGTGGTTATGTAGGAATAGAGACATCCAAGCAGTGGTTATGTAGGAATAGAGACATCCAAGCAATGGTTATGTAGGAATAGAGACATCCAAGCAGTGGTTATGTAGGAATAGAGACATCCAAGCAGTGGTTATGTAGGAATAGAGACATCCTAGCAGTGGTTATGTAGGAATAGAGACATCCAAGCAGTGGTTATGTAGGAATAGAGACATCCAAGCAGTGGTTATGTAGGAATAGAGACATCCTAGCAGTGGTTATGTAGGAATAGAGACATCCAAGCAGTGGTTATGTAGGAATAGAGACATCCAAGCAGTGGTTATGTAGGAATAGAGACATCCTAGCAGTGGTTATGTAGGAATAGAGACATCCAAGCAGTGGTTATGTAGGAATAGAGACATCCAAGCAGTGGTTATGTAGGAATAGAGACATCCTAGCAGTGGTTATGTAGGAATAGAGACATCCTAGCAGTGGTTATGTAGGAATAGAGACATCCTAGCAGTGGTTATGTAGGAATAGAGACATCCTAGCAGTGGTTATGTAGGAATAGAGACATCCAAGCAGTGGTTATGTAGGAATAGAGACATCCAAGCAGTGGTTATGTAGGAATAGAGACATCCTAGCAGTGGTTATGTAGGAATAGAGACATCCTAGCAGTGGTTATGTAGGAATAGAGACATCCTAGCAGTGGTTATGTAGGAATAGAGACATCCTAGCAGTGGTTATGTAGGAATAGAGACATCCAAGCAGTGGTTATGTAGGAATAGAGACATCCAAGCAGTGGTTATGTAGGAATAGAGACATCCAAGCAATGGTTATGTAGGAATAGAGACATCCTAGCAGTGGTTATGTAGGAATAGAGACATCCTAGCAGTGGTTATGCAGGAATAGAGACATCCTAGCAGTGGTTATGTAGGAATAGAGACATCCAAGCAGTGGTTATGTAGGATTAGAGACATCCTAGCAGTGGTTATGTAGGAATAGAGACATCCTAGCAGTGGTTATGTAGGAATAGAGACATCCAAGCAGTGGTTATGTAGGAATAGAGACATCCAAGCAGTGGTTATGTAGGAATAGAGACATCCAAGCAGTGGTTATGTAGGAATAGAGACATCCAAGCAGTGGTTATGTAGGAATAGAGACATCCAAGCAGTGGTTATGTAGGAATAGAGACATCCAAGCAGTGGTTATGTAGGAATAGAGACATCCAAGCAGTGGTTATGTAGGAATAGAGACATCCAAGCAGTGGTTATGTAGGAATAGAGACATCCAAGCAGTGGTTATGTTGGAATAGAGACATCCAAGCAGTGGTTATGTAGGAATAGAGACATCCAAGCAGTGGTTATGTAGGAATAGAGACATCCAAGCAGTGGTTATGTAGGAATAGAGACATCCAAGCAGTGGTTATGTAGGAATAGAGACATCCTAGCAGTGGTTATGTAGGAATAGAGACATCCAAGCAGTGGTTATGTAGGAATAGAGACATCCAAGCATGATATGCACACACACACTCTCACACACACACACACATGATGTGCGCACACACACACACATGATGTGCGCGCACACACACATGAAGGCTGTGAGCTATATATTATACAATGTGATTCCTTGCCTACCTGTGTGGTGTGTGTGTGTAGTTGACTGTTGGGGTGCTCTGTGTGTGTGTGTGTGTGTTATAGATGTGTCCAGGCAAGAGTCGCTGATGGGGGAGTTTCTGAGGACATGGAGTGAAACTGAGTACACGAATGCTGGAGAAGTGATGCAGAAAGTGGGAAGCTGCAGGAGAGCGATGGCAAGAACAGGTGAGTGGGAGTAGGAGATGTTCCTCTCGTGAACCCCTTTACCTAATGTATCATCATCACGGGGCAGCAGGGACTCTCCCGAGGTGTCCCTAGCGAGGGTGGCTGACTTAGCACAATACCTACGCTGATCACAATTGAATGTCCTAGCCCTAGAAAGACCCTGGCCCTCTTCCTAGATCCTAGCCTTTGTTAACCTAGAATACCCCTAACCCTTGAGTCCCCCTAACCTAGATACCCCTAACCCTAGATACCCCTAACCCTAGATACCCCTAACCCTAGATACCCTAACCCTAGATACCCCTAACCCTAGATAACCCTAACCCTAGCCATAGTCCTAACCTCTAGTCAAAGTCTTAGATATCTCTAGCCCTAACCTGATTTTGGGGCTTCATGCCTCCAGGGACATTCCCAAGTATCCCAGGACATTCCTGGGTATTCCTGGGTGCTCCAGGAACTCTCTAGGTGCTCCAGGAACTCTCTGGGTTCTCCAGGAAAGAGTCTGGTCACATGTGTGAATAAAATGTGGGAGAGTTTGACACAAGTGTGTGGGAAGTGGAGGGAGGTGGGGGAGTCAGGTGGAGAAAATGTCAATGGTGAGAATCTTTCTTCCACGCTCTTTCTCTCCTTCCCCAGGCAGACTATCGTGTCCCCGCTAGTGAGGATGAGCAGTGAGTTCCGTGTCTTTCGAGACAGTGCGGTCCGTGATCTCGACCTCTCCATCCAGAGGCTTGAGAAGTGTAGGATGGAATACCGCGCTGCTCTGCTCTGGATGAAGGATGTCTCGGACAAGCTTCACAACCCTGACTACAAAGACCAGCTTGTTCGCTTCAGAGAGGTACGTCCGTGCGTGCGTACACTGCACGCTCTTCCGTGAGTGGGTTGTGTGCACGCTTGTGTAGCTGCCCAACGTTGCCATGGGTCCTTGCATGTGATGGGAGCAGCTGCTACTCGCGATGGGTTGACCTCTATACCTGTGAGGTGGTCGTAATGGTGGGATTAGTTGGGGGTTTTAATTCTGTTGTTGCTACTTTCTTCGGTTTCTCTGTGCCCTCTTGCTGTGTTGGCATGCAGCCTCTTGCTGTGTTGGCATGCAGCCTGTGACATGGACTCTTGCAGGGTCTTAAAAAATTGACCTTTGCATTATTACATATACGTGATTCCTGGTGTAAGAAGGTGTGCTAAGTTGTCACCTTGACACCCTCCTCCTCCTGCCCAAGCTAGTGACCTGAGGGTTCAAAACCGGGTGGGACTCCCCCTCCCTTCCTCTCCATACTTTTACCAAGCATCATTTTTTCCCACCCTTGGTAATTTTTCTGGATGAAGGCCCCACATGCATGCTGGATGAAGCCCCCACATGTGCATGCTGGATGAAGCCCCCACATGCATGCTGGATGAAGTCCCCACATGCATGCTGGATGAAGCCCCCACATGCATGCTGGATGAAGTCCCAACATGCATGCACATGCACACAAACAGGCTCCCTTCCTTCCGATGTTGATAGTCTACATGTATTGGCCTAACTGACTCTGTATTGACCTAAGGTTGTGGTAATGATCATACATACATACATAGATACATACATATATATATACATACATATATATATATACATATATACATACATATATATATATACTGTATATATAGTATTCTCAATGAACTCTCAGTTGACATGGTCTAGATGTAATGACTTTCTCGATAATCAATTCACTTGAAATTTTGGCCAAGATGCTCTGGCCTTCATCAGGAATGATATGATGACCGCTAGAGCATCAGCCAGAGCATCGAGTAAGTAAATTTAATTCAGTTGATCATCAAGAAAGTCGTTGAATATGTATAATATATTGTCACTCTATTAATCCAGACATTGTAATGATCACGGAAGGAAAAAATATCATATTAACAACAACAACTAAGTTCTCTGTGCGCGTAACACCAATTTAGGTTGGAGTAGATGAGATATCTCTTGAAAGGAAGTCTGGAGAGCAAGTGAATACTTCTCCTCTGACCAGGAGCTGTGAGGGAAGCAGCTGTTGCTGTGGAGGGCATACAGCAGGAGAGCCAGTCAGGAGCTGTGAGGGAGGCAGCTGTTGCTGTGGAGGGCATACAGCAGACAGGAGCTGTGAGGGAAGCAGCTGTTGCTGTGGAGGGCATACAGCAGGAGAGCCAGACAGAAGCTGTGAGGGAAGCAGCTGTTGCTGTGGAGGGCATACAGCAGGAGAGAACATTGAATGTACTGTCAAGATTAATGACTACACTCATACAGGTTACAAAGGTCAATAATTGACTGGATATTGCATAAATACTTCTGCTGCTAGGAGTCTGTAAATTGTTATAGTGTGAACAAAACTTGATTGTCGGTCATCCTACCTGGCCTAGCTACATAGCTAGATGCTCACTCCTAGCTGGCCTAGCTACATAGATGCTCAGCCTAGCTAGATGCTCACTCCTATCTGGCAGGCTAGATGCTCACTCCTACCTGGCAGGCTAGATGCTCACTCCTACCTGGCCTAGCTAGATGCTCACTCCTACCTGGCAGGCTAGATGCTCACTCCTACACCTGGCCTAGCTAGATGCTCACTCCTACCTGGCCTGGCTAGATGCTCACTCCTAGCTGGCCTACACTCCTACCTGGCCTGGCTAGATGCTCACTCCTAGCTGGCCTAGCACTCCTAGCTGGCCTAGCTAGATGCTCACTCCTAGCTGGCCTGGCTAGATGCTCACTCCTACCTGGCCTAGCTAGATGCTCACTCCTAGCTGGCCTAGCTAGATGCTCACTCCTACCTGGCCTAGCTAGATGCTCACTCCTACCTGGCAGGCTAGATGCTCACTCCTACCTGGCCTAGCTAGATGCTCACTCCTACCTGGCCTAGCTAGATGCTCACTCCTACAGTAGCTGGCCTAGCTAGATGCTCACTCCTACCTGGCCTGGCTAGATGCTCACTCCTACCTGGCCTAGCTAGATGCTCACTCCTAGCTGGCCTAGCTAGATGCTCACTCCTAGCTGGCCTAGCTAGATGCTCACTCCTAGCTGGCCTAGCTAGATGCTCACTCCTAGCTGGCAAGGCTAGATGCTCACTCCTAACTGGCCTAGCTAGATGCTCACTCCTAGCTGGCCTAGCTAGATGCTCACTCCTACCTGGCCTAGCTAGATGCTCACTCCTAGCTGGCCTAGCTAGATGCTCACTCCTAGCTAGCCTAGCTAGATGCTCACTCCTAGCTGGCCTAGCTAGATGCTCACTCCTAGCTGGCCTAGCTAGATGCTCACTCCTAGCTGGCCTGGCTAGATGCTCACTCCTACCTGGCCTGGCTAGATGCTCACTCCTACCTGGCAGAGCTAGATGCTCACTCCTACCTGGCAGAGCTAGATGCTCACTCCTACCTGGCAGAGCTAGATGCTCACTCCTACCTGGCCTGGCTAGATGCTCACTCCTACCTGGCCTAGCTAGATGCTCACTCCTACCTGGCCTGGCTAGATGCTCACTCCTACCTGGCAGAGCTAGATGCTCACTCCTAGCTGGCCTAGCTAGATGCTCACTCCTAGCTGGCCTAGCTACAGTAGATGCTCACTCCTAGCTGGCTGAGCTAGATTCTCAATCATACCTGGCCTAGCTTCTTGATGAAGGCTAGAGCATAACGAGCAGCAAGCTTATGCTGATTGTTAGGAAGTTGTTATATACACCATGTTAAGTGAGAGTTGATTCAGAGAGGAGAGGATATAGGGCTGATGTGAACACTTCATCCGAATCTACTACACTCTGAATGATGGTAGAGGGAGGCTATTATTCATGTGTGTGGTCCTTGCATGGTAGAGGAAGGCTGGTGTTCATGTCTGTGGTCCTTGCATGGTAGAGGGAGGCTGGTGTTCATGTCTGTGGTCCTTGCATTGTAGAGGAAGGCTGGTGTTCATGTCTCCTTGCATGGTAGATGGAGGCTGGTGTTCATGTGTGTGGTCCTTGCATGGTAGAGGAAGGCTAGTGTTCATGTCTGTGGTCCTTGCATGGTCGAGGGAGGCTGGTGTTCATGTCTGTGGTCCTTGCATGGTAGAGGGAGGCTGGTGTTCATGTCTGTGATCCTTGCATGGTAGAGGTAGGCTGGTGTTCATGTCTGTGGTCCTTGCATGGTAGAGGTAGGCTGGTGTTCATGTCTCCTTGCATGGTAGATGGAGGCTGGTGTTCATGTGTGTGGTCCTTGCATGGCAGGGGGAGGCTGGTGTTCATGTCTGTGGTCCTTGCATGGTAGAGGGAGGCTGGTGTTCATGTCTGTGGTCCTTGCATGGTAGAGGGAGGCTGGTGTTCATGTCTGTGGTCCTTGCATGGTAGAGAGAGGCTGGTGTTCATATCTGTGGTCCTTGCATGGTAGAGGAAGGCTGGTGTTCATGTCTGTGGTCCTTGCATGGTAGAGGGAGGCTGATGTTCATGTCTGTGGTCCTTGCATGGTAGAGAGAGGCTGGTGTTCATGTCTGTGGTCCTTGCATGGTAGAGGGAGGCTGGTGTTCATGTCTGTGGTCCTTGCATGGTAGAGGAAGGCTGGTGTTCATGTCTGTGGTCCTTGCATGGTAGAGGGAGGCTGGTGTTCATGTCTGTGGTCCTTGCATGGTAGAGGAAGGCTGGTATTCATGTCTGTGGTCCTTGCATGGTAGAGGGAGGCTGGTGTTCATGTCTGTGGTCCTTGCATGGTAGAGGGAGGCTGGTGTTCATGTCTGTGGTCCTTGCATGGTAGAGGGAGGCTGTCTGTGGTCCTTGCATGGTAGAGAGAGGCTGGTGTTCATGTCTGTGGTCCTTGCATGGTAGAGGAAGGCTGGTGTTCATGTCTGTGGTCCTTGCATGGTAGAGGGAGGCTGGTGTTCATGTCTGTGGTCCTTGCATGGTAGAGGAAGGCTGGTGTTCATGTCTGTGGTCCTTGCATGGTAGAGGGAGGCTGGTGTTCATGTCTGTGGTCCTTGCACGGTAGAGGGAGGCTGGTGTTCATGCCTGTGGCTTGTGCTTCGTGTGAGGCCTCTTAAGTTTGTACATTGACAAAGTGTGTTAATGACTTTATAACAGCCAGCACTTGTCATGATTGGCCTTTGCTATGTAGTTCTGATAGATTTGATAATTACACAGACAGAAGTGTAGAGCTCTTTGAGGATGAACGAGGTTAGCTCTATTCCCAGCTTGGATACACACACACACGTACACACTCACACACCACACACACACAGGATGGACCCTTGCCAGTGTTAAGAGCAGTATCCTTCAAATGATCATCAGCCAAAAATTTATATAACTCTGCCTGTGAGAGAGCTTGCTACCAGTCAGTCCATGTTCTACCACTAGCTTAGTACAGATCTGTCCTACCACTAGCTTAGTACAGATCTGTCCTACCACTAGCTTAGTACAGATCTGTCCTACCACTAGCTTAGTACAGATCTGTCCTACCACTAGCTTAGTACAGATCTGTCCTACACTAGCTTAGTACAGATCTGTCCTACCACTAGCTTAGTACAGATCTGTCCTACCACTAGCTTAGTACAGATCTGTCCTACCACTAGCTTAGTACAGATCTGTCCTACCACTAGCTTAGTACAGATCTGTCCTACCACTAGCTTAGTACAGATCTGTCCTACCACTAGGAAGGACAATGCCAGGAGCCCTTTGTAACCCACTAAAGATATTAATGCTTCAGCTTGTTTAATATATACTGGCGAAACCCTTTACCTAGTTTCTACAATAAAAAAACTTCTCGTCCTCACATCTAAAACTCCTGGATTTGGAACCAATCTCATGGATACCCAGAAATAAGAAAACGTCTCCCGTTGTTCATGATCATTAGGTGCCTCATGGAAAGCATTTCTTGCGTCGTAATTTTTCCTTCGTCTCCTTCATCGGGCCTCATGTGCGCCAACTTTCACTCACTGTCTGCTAAGTTCACTAACAGAACCCTTACTGACCATGTGATACCAATCGCACTGCCGTCCCAAGTCCTCTGTCAAACAATCATAATCTCTTGACTGGACAATAAGTGATAAGTGGGAGAGGGGGGGGAAACAAATCCAGAGTTTCTCTGTGTTGGGGGGCAAACAAATTTTGTGTAAGGAGGGTGGAGGGAAAATCAGGCTTTGTGAATATATAGGGGGGCAAGTGCAAGTGAACAGGTGTTAGCCATTTCCAAGGAGAAGGGGGACCAGATTTCATTATTCTCTCCCCCCCCCCCCCCCCCCCCCCCCCCCCCGAGAAACCTTGTGCTGCAATGAAAGCTACAGTGAATAGCATGTGTACCTATATCCCCATACCACACCTTTCATGCTGATGGCCACACCCTAATCCCACCCATTTGACTTTTCACATTGTGGGTGAACTACATCGTAATACTTGCAGCTAGCCCTAGCCTTAGTCCTAGCCCTAGCCCTAAGCCCTAGCCCTAGCGTGGTTAGATGAGCTGTCGCACAGCGTGTGGTCTGCAGGAAGTGCTGTAATGAAATTCATGACGTATTGATCCACTAACTCGAGCACAAGGCTGAATAGTTATCTCTTTCAACTCAGCTGTGTGTTTTTTAAGCCAACGTTTCAACCGAAATACTTCATCAGGGACCTAAATATTTCAGTTGGAACATTGTCTTCAAAAAGCTGAATTGAAGATTAAAGCATGCATATAATGTCAGCTGGGAGCAATCGTGGGGCAAGTATAACATCTATAGTTTACCTATTGCTTTTGAGACGAGCACTGGAGCATGCTGGTGAGAGTGGAGTGCAGTTTTAGTCGGTGTAGAGGTGGAAGCTTACGGCGATCAAGCCGTAGCTTCAAGTAAGCAATATTGTTGCTGCAAGCTCGGGATGAAGGAGGAGTCAGGCAGAGAACTCGTGATAGTCAACAGGGTACAATTGGCAAGATCAGATAAGAGATCACTTGATAATTAGCAATTATTTTTCCAGCTTCATGTAATAAGTATAAGACCAGCTCCTAATAAGTATAAGACCAGCGTGTGATAGCTCCTAATAAGTATAAGACCAGCATGTGATAGCTTCTAATAAGTATAAGACCAGCGTGTGATAGCTTCTAATAAGTATAAGACCAGCATGTGATAGCTCCTAATAAGTATAAGACCAGCGTGTGATAGCTCCTAATAAGTGTAAGACCAGCGTGTGACCAGCGTGTGATAGCTCCTAATAAGTGTAAGACCAGCGTGTGATAGCTCCTAATAAGTATAAGACCAGCATGTGATAGCTCCTAATAAGTATAAGACCAGCATGTGATAGCTCCTAATAAGTATATATAAGACCAGCTCCTAATAAGTATAAGACCAGCGTGTGATAGCTCCTAATAAGTATAAGACCAGCGTGTGATAGCTCCTAATAAGTATAAGACCAGCATGTGATAGCTCCTAATAAGTATAAGACCAGCATGTGATAGCTCCTAATAAGTATAAGACCAGCATATGATAGCTCCTAATAGGTATAAGACCAGCGTGTGATAGCTCCTAATAAGTACAAGACCAGCATGTGATAGCTTCTAATAAGTATAAGACCAGCATGTGATAGCTCCTAATAAGTATAAGACCAGCGTGTGATAGCTCCTAATAAGTATAAGACCAGCATGTGATAGCTCCTAATAAGTATAAGACCAGCATGTGATAGCTCCTAATAAGTATAAGACCAGCATGTGATAGCTCCTAATAAGTATAAGACCAGCATGTGATAGCTCCTAATAAGTATAAGACCAGCGTGTGATAGCTCCTAATAAGTATAAGACCAGCATGTGATAGCTCCTAATAAGTATAAGACCAGCATGTGATAGCTCCTAATAAGTATAAGACCAGCGTGTGATAGCTCCTAATAAGTATAAGACCAGCATGTGATAGCTCCTAATAAGTATAAGACCAGCATGTGATAGCTCCTAATAAGTATAAGACCAGCATGTGATAGCTTCTAATAAGTATAAGACCAGCGTGTGTTAGCTCCTAATAAGTATAAGACCAGCGTGTGATAGCTCCTAATAAGTATAAGACCAGCATGTGATAGCTCCTAATAAGTATAAGACCAGCGTGTGTTAGCTCCTAATAAGTATAAGACCAGCATGTGATAGCTCCTAATAAGTATAAGACCAGCGTGTGATAGCTCCTAATAAGTATAAGACCAGCATGTGATAGCTCCTAATAAGTATAAGACCAGCATGTGATAGCTCCTAATAAGTATAAGACCAGCATGTGATAGCTCCTAATAAGTATAAGACCAGCATGTGATAGCTCCTAATAAGTATAAGACCAGCGTGTGATAGCTGCTAATAAGTATAAGACCAGCATGTGATAGCTCCTAATAAGTATAAGACCAGCGTGTGATAGCTCCTAATAAGTATAAGACCAGCATGTGATAGCTCCTAATAAGTATAAGACCAGCATGTGATAGCTCCTAATAAGTATAAGACCAGCGTGTGATAGCTCCTAATAAGTATAAGACCAGCGTGTGATAGTTCCTAATAAGTGTAAGACCAGCGTGTGATAGCTCCTAATAAGTATAAGACCAGCATGTGATAGCTCCTAATAAGTATAAGACCAGCGTGTGATAGCTCCTAATAAGTATAAGACCAGCTGTGATAGCTCCTAATAAGTATAAGACCAGCATGTGATAGCTCCTAATAAGTATAAGACCAGCTGTGATAGCTCCTAATAAGTATAAGACCAGCGTGTGATAGCTCCTAATAAGTATAAGACCAGCATGTGATAGCTCCTAATAAGTGTAAGACCAGCATGTGATAGCTCCTAATAAGTATATAAGATCAGCTCCTAATAAGTATAAGACTAGCGTGTGATAGCTCCTAATAAGTATAAGACCAGCGTGTGATAGCTCCTAATAAGAACAGCATGTGATAGCTCCTAATAAGTATAAGACCAGCGTGTGATAGCTCCTAATAAGTATAAGACCAGCGTGTGATAGCTTCTAATAAGTATAAGACCAGCGTGTGATAGCTCCTAATAAGTATAAGACCAGCATGTGATAGTTCCTAATAAGTATAAGACCAGCATGTGATAGCTCCTAATAAGTATAAGACCAGCATGTGATAGCTCCTAATAAGTATAAGACCAGCATGTGATAGCTCCTAATAAGTATAAGACCAGCATGTGATAGCTCCTAATAAGTATAAGACCAGCGTGTGATAGCTCCTAATAAGTATAAGACCAGCGTGTGATAGCTTCTAATAAGTATAAGGCCAGCATGTGATAGCTTCTAATAAGTATAAGACCAGCGTGTGATAGCTCCTAATAAGTATAAGACCAGCGTGTGATAGCTCCTAATAAGTATAAGACCAGCATGTGATAGCTCCTAATAAGTATAAGACCAGCGTGTGATAGCTCCTAATAAGTATAAGACCAGCATGTGATAGCCCTAATAAGTATAAGACCAGCGTGTGATAGCTCCTAATAAGTATAAGACCAGCGTGTGATAGCTCCTAATAAGTATAAGACCAGCATGTGATACCTAATAAGTATAAGACCAGCGTGTGATAGCTCCTAATAAGTATATAAGACCAGCTCCTAATAAGTATAAGACCAGCGTGTGATAGATCCTAATAAGTATAAGACCAGCATTGATAGCTCCTAATAAGTATAAGACCAGCATGTGATAGCTCCTAATAAGTATATAAGACCAGCATGTGATAGCTGCTAATAAGTATAAGACCTAATTATAAGAGGCTCTGATGATTTATTGGTGACAATGATTGATATGTAGCATCGACTGAAATGAACAAATGATTAAAAAATAATTGTTTTGTTGTTGTTGTTGTTTGCTTATCCTTGCAGGCGCAGTTGACGGTGAAGGATGCTAAGCGATGTTTTGAAAAGCTCAAAGTTGACCTAGGAGAGAAGATAGACATGGTGTCGGCCAGTCGTTGCAATCTTCTCTCGCGTTCCCTTCCCGCCTACCAGCAGGCCATGCTTAGCTACATCGACACATCTGCGTGCGAGTTTCACCAGCTCCTAATCAACCTCCGCACGCATCACCACCACCAGTACACAGTGTGCAAGGTCCTGGAGGAGATCCGTGACCTGGAAGCAGAGGAGGTACCCTTTGCTGAGAGTTTGGTTGCAGCTGATGATGAGTTCTCATCTCTCGCACTGCCGGAGGTGAAGCCGTTTCCACCAGAGGACGGAGACAGTGATGAGTCTCTCCTTGATCTTTGCAAGGACGGTGGTAAGAATGTAGGGGATATCACGTCTCCAAGTGGACATGAGAAACCTGGAGCAACTTTGCCTGCTCTTCAAAATGACCTGAAAGAACCTTCTGATCAGGCAAGTAATGGCCTCAAAGATAATCAGCGAAAGAAAGGTGTGGGCGATGAGCATTTTCAAATACGAGACCCCTTAGCGTTCCAAGAATTGGGCCGGCCAGTCAAATTGAACGATATTGTCCTTGGAGGGACAATGGCGGAACTAGATTTGCAAAAGGGGGAACTCCAATCCACGGCTACGAATTCTGATCTTGTCTCACAAGAAATTAGTAAAATTCCTTCTGCCTCTTCTAGCAACCGTCCGGAGGAAGACGCTCAGATGGGAGTCGCACAGACTTCCACAGCAGCAGATGAGGAGGAGGGAGACATTGACGACTTGTTACAGCTGCGAGACACTCGTGAGGATTATTCTTTTCCTGCTAGCACTGCTGATCCTTCCTGCTCCTCTGGCACCACCAATACTGGTCAGTCAGGTTCTGAAGGCCAGCAGGACAGCTTGTTTGACGAGTGGAACAACTTCTCCGCATTTATGTCTGACACTAAGGATGACGTACAGAATCCACTGGCAGGATGGGAGAAGGAATTCAGCAGCACTACTGCAATCTTGCCTTCATGTGATGCCTTAAGCCCTTCAAAGTTGCAGGATTTAACTTCTCCCTCAGTTGAACGTGCTGGAAGCTCGACTCCTGCTGCACTGGCATCATCTGTCGCTTCTACTTCTGATCCACTCCAGAGCAACCATTGGGGCAGCAGTAACAATGTAGATGCACTGGCACAGGACAACCTCATCGATGAGAATCTTAATGTGGATGAACTGTTAGGGTTCGGCAATGGTAGTAGCACCAGCGAACAGATGCAAGTGACATCCTCCTCAGCTAATGAGCTCCTCTCTGAGGAGCTGCGAGCTTTGGGTCTTTCTCCTCATCCAACTGAGCTACTCGCTAGTGGAGTCAAAGTTGGGAGCTTGCTACCCCCTCCCTTACAACCTGTTACCTCAGCAGTCTATCCAGGCGTGGGACAACAGCCGATGATGTTCCGTTCTCCCTTAGGCATGACACAAGAGCCCCACGTGTTCTCCACACGTGGGGGTGTGGGGTTGGTTAATATTCCCCCCAAGCCCCCCATCATGCAGCTCAGGCCCGGGGCTATTGGTCTTCAACTTTCTGGAAATAAATCTGGAGCAACAGTTGCTTCAAGACTGGTAGGGCATGCTGACAAGGAAGATGGAAAGGACAAGGGCAAATCGTGGATGAACGCATTTGCTCACTTAGATCCATTAGTGAATGAGAAAGCATGATTATTTTATTTTCTGTGGGTGGGGGGGGGGGGGGGGGGGGGGGGGGCTTTTTATGTTTTATATGGTTTATATGGTAAATTATGCAGTATTTTCATTCATGTAAAACACTTCACTTCAAAGTCAATTCTTACCTCCCCCCCCTCATAATAGTACCTTCACTCCAGCCGACCTTTACCAAGTCTCTCGCGGTTGCAACGGGCAAAGTGCATAGTTCTAATTCGCGCGCACAAGCATGGTGGATTGATCTAAAGCTGCATGGAAGGGATGGAAGCTAGCGCTGAGCTGAGTGAGGGTGAGTTAGTAGAGGAGGAAGACAATACTGGTGGCCAAGGAGAAGTTGCAGGTGGTGGAGAGCCCGAGACAAAGAAAAGAAAACTGGACGCGAGTTTGAGCGATCAGGATGGTGGAGAATGGGAGAAACTTTCTAAGCGACAGCTGAAAAAGATGGCGAAAAGGAAGATAAAAGAGAAGAAGCAATACCAAGAAAAGGAGGACAAGTTCGCCTCCACCATCTCCCTACACCAACAAGCGGACACATCACTACTAAACACTCGTCAAACAGAAGTTCTTGAGTCCTTGGTGAAGATATTTAGTGGAGAGCAGTCCAAGACGTCCTCAGTTCAAAAAATAAAGACTTTGCTTTTTCAACAGATAGTCTCTCATCTTGTTGTCGGCTCTTCTTTGCCAGTTTTCCAGATTGAAAGGCTGGAAGAGTTGAGGCAGGGTCACAGGGTGGTAGTTGTCTGGCTTTCTATGGTGTCGGCAGAATTCTTCCATTCTGATTCCAGACATTTCCCCATGTTGAAGAAATTGACTCCATGTGTGCGGTTTGATCTGCAGCATCCGGGTTCCAGCTCGTATGCTCGGCTTGGTCTGGAAGTCTTCATGATGTGTCCAGACACTGGTAAAGAATCCCATGCAAATCGGGATGCTGGTGAGAATGTACCGCCTCGATGGTCCTATCTGTTCTCCCTCAATGACCTCACGGATAACGACTTTCCCAATCCCTCGAATGGAGGTGTGGATCAGCTTGGGAGAAATATAGGTGACTATTTCAGTGTGAAGGAATGGCCTGATTGTGATATTCCAGATACGGCAGAAGTGACTGCTGAAAGGAAGGATGGAGCCAAGATGCCAATGTTTGCCATCGATTGTGAGATGGTTGAGACACAGAAGGGCTCTGAACTGGCTAGAATTTCCATTGTGAATGAAGACGCCATGTGTGTGTATGATACCCATGTTAAACCAGACTCTCCAGTCACCGACTACAGGAGCAAGTATAGTGGGATATGCGAGGCGACTTTGGAGAACGTGACTACCACATTGGAAAATGTACAAAAAAAGCTGATGGATATCTTGCCACCAAACTCCATCTTGATTGGTCATTCTCTAGAGAATGATTTCCATGCCATGAAGTTCCGGCATCCATTTATCATTGACACATCGTGCTTATTTACTCCCCTAGCCACGCCCACCTGTAAGCCGGCCCTGCGGAAGGTGTCAAAAGAACTGCTCAATACCGACATTCAGATGTCGGAAAAAGGTCACGATTCAATCGAAGATGCTGCAACTTGCATGAGATTGGTGATTTTGAAGTGTAAAGAAGGGACCACTTGCAAGATCCCCTTCAATGAGATCACCCCAAGCATTTTCACAGACTTCCGAACTAAAGGCTGCACCACTGGCATGGTAGATAAAGAGTCCGTAATCCGTTTATTTGGTAAAGGATCGTCACACACTATTAGTGTCAAAACAGATGAAGAAGCTGTTGAGAGAAGCATGGAAGTCATGTCGCTGAGCAAGTTCACATTTGTGCAGCTGCACGGCATGGAGTATCTCCTGAAGTCGGACCTGCAGGTGTCTCGAGAGAAACAACTGCAATCATCCCACAACTTGGACAAGCTGGTGGTAGACTTGGTAAAGGGTTGTCCTAGCCAGACCATTCTTTTTGTCGTTTGTGGGAGTAGTAACATTCTCAAAGTCCGTAGCCTGCAGCAGCAAGATTTCACAGATTACAATCAGCTGAAGAAGCAAGTGTTGGTTGCCCGGACTGGTTGTGTGGTGGGCTTCCTTGTCAACTAAAACCACACCCATATAGAGAGCAAGTAGGAACCATCCCCTTTAAATGTATGATGTATGAATGTGCATCTTTCTTGACTACAGATAAAAGTTACATTTGGTGTGTAAAGGGGTTATTTCAATTGATAAGTTGGAGTAAAGTGTTATTTCTACCTGAGGTCCATGCCTGCTCTTGATCATGCCTATTGGATTTTGGGGTGTATATGGCAAATGAGTGAAAACTTAACTTGAATCAGTTCTCTAGTTTTCTATTGATCTGGTCATGCCCTCATTAAAATAAAATGAACTATGTTGACGGTGTAGATCGCTAAAAAGCTGGTCGGTCCCTGTAGGTATGTGGTATCAGTGTAAGCCAAACTGCACACAGTAGAGAGTAATGGCTTCGTATGGAACTGGTCGGAGCTATATGTAGGACCTGTATGTAGCTATGGGGAGGAAGAAATTATCAGCTAGCATTGGATGTTGCTTAGATTATGGAAGGGTTTCTATGATAAGCTGACTTTTTTCAACGAAGACATCTGTTTCACAGTGTAAACGGACAGCTTTTTAACAAATTGTAAGTAGCACAAAATTGATGCCATCACACCAAAAACTGCTGAAAAAACTTCCATGCTCTGACGAATCAGATGCTCTGTGACATGTAAGGCTTTTATCCCACGTAGTTGTTGTAGGCTTTTATCCCACGTAGTTGTAGCAGAAGATAAAGCTACTACACTTGGATTTCACTGTGCTTTGAAAAGCAACCAGTTTTGCGCCCACGCAAGCCCCGACCTTTTACCAAATCGACAAACTCGTTACGGATTTGGTAAAGGGTCTAGCTATGTGTCTTCCTGACCATGCATGGACCTCACATACCTCTCCATCCCTTCCTGACCATGCATGGACCTCACATACCTCTCCACCTCTTCCTGACCATGCATGGACCTCACATACCTCTCCATCCACCTCTTCCTGACCATGCGCATGGACCTCACATACCTCTCCATCCCTTCCTGACCATGCATGGACCTCACATACCTCTCCACCTCTTCCTGACCATGCATGGACCTCACATACCTCTCCATCCCTGACCATGCATGGACCTCACATACCTCTCCATCCCTTCCTGACCATGCATGGACCTCACATACCTCTCCATCCCTTCCTGACCATGCATGGACCTCACATACCTCTCCACCTCCTCCTGACCATGCATGGACCTCACATACCTCTCCATCCCTTCCTGACCATGCATGGACCTCACATACCTTTCCATCCCTTCCTGATCATCCATGGACCTCACATACCTCTCCATCCCTTCCTGACCATGCATGGACTTCACATACCTCTCCATCGCTTCCTGATCATGCATAGACCTCACATACCTCTCCATCCCTTCCTGACCATGCATGGACCTCACATACCTCTCCACATGCATGAACCTCACATGCCTCTCCATCCCTTCCTGACCATGCGCATGGACCTCACATACCTCTCCATCTCTTCCTGATCATGCATGGACCTCACATACCTCTCCATCTCTTCCTGATCATGCATGGACCCCACATTCCTGACCATGCATGGACCTCACATACCTCTCCATCCCTTCCTGACCATGCATGGACCTCACATACCTCTCCATCCCTTCCTGACCGTGCATGGACCTCACATACCTCTCCATCCCTTCCTGATCATGCATGGACCTAACATACCTCTCCATCCCTTCCTGACCATGTATGGACCTCACATACCTCTCCCTTCCTGACCATGCATGGACCTCACATACCTCTCCATCCCTTCCTGATCATGCATGGACCTCACATACCTCTCCACCTCTTCCTGACCAAGCATGGACCTCACATACCTCTCCATCCCTTCCTGACCATGCATGGACCTCACATACCTCTCCATCCCTTCCTGATCATGCATGGACCTCACATACCTCTCCACCTCTTCCTGAACATGCATGGACCTCACATACCTCTCCATCCCTTCATGACCATGCATGGACCTCACATGCCTCTCCATCGCTTCCTGACCATGCATGGACCTCACATACCTCTCCACCTCTTCCTGACCATGCATGGACCTCACATACCTCTCCATCCCTTCCTGACCATGCATGGACCTCACATACCTCTCCATCCCTTCCTGATCATGCATGGACCTCACATACTTCTCCATCCCTTCCTGATCATGCATGGACCTCACATACCTCTCCCTTCCTGACCATGCATGGACCTCACATACCTCTCCACTTCTTCCTGACCATGCATGGACCTCACATACCTCTCCATCCATTCCTGACCATGCATGAACCTCACATACCTCTCCATCGCTTTCTGATCATGCATGGACCTCACATACCTCTCCATCCCTTCCTGACCAAGCATGGACCTCACATACCTCTCCCTTCCTGATCATGCATGGACCTAACTTACCTCTCCCTTCCTGACCATACATGGACCTCACATACCTCTCCCTTCCTGATCATGCATGGACCTCACATACCTCTCCACCTCTTCCTGACCATGCATGGACCTCACATACTTCTCCATCCCTTCCTGACCATGCATGGACCTCACATACCTCTCCAGCACTTCCTAATCATGCATGGAGCTCACATACCTCTCCTGCCCTTCCTGATCATGCATGGACCTCACATACCTCTCCCCCCTTCCTGACCATGCATGGACCTCACATACTCTCCCTTCCTGACCATGCATGGACCTCACATACTCTCCCTTCCTGACCATGCATGGACCTCACATACCTCTCCATCCCTTCCTGACCATGCATGGACCTCACATACCTCTCCATCCCTTCCTGACCATGCATGGACCTCACATACCTCTCCACATCTTCCTGACCATGCATGGATCTCACATACCTCTCCATCCCTTCCTGACCATGCATGGACCTCACATACCTCTCCACCTCTTCCTGACCATGCATGGACCTCACATACCTCTCCATCCCTTCCTGGCCATGACAGGACCTCACATACTCTCCCTTCTTGACCATGCGCATGGACCTCACAGACTCTCCCTTCCTGACCATGCATGGACCTCACATACCTCTCCATCACTTCCTGACCATGCATGGACCTCACATACCTCTCCATCCCTTCCTGACCATGCATGGACCTCACATACCTCTCCCTTCCTGATCATGCATGGACCTCACATACCTCTCCATCCCTTCCTGACCATTCACTTACCTCTCCATCCCTTCCTGACCATGCATGGACCTCACATACCTCTCCCTTCCTGATCATGCATGGACCTCACATATCTCTTCATCCCTTCCTGACCATGCATGGACCTCACATGACTCTCTAGCCCTTCCTGACCATGCATGGACCTCACATACCTCTCCACCTCTTCCTGACCATGCATGGACCTCAAATACCTCTCCATCCCTTCCTGATCATGCATGGACCTCACATACCTCTCCATCCCTTCCTGACCATGCCTCGACCTCACATACCTCTCAATCCCTTCCTGACCATCCATGGACCTCACATACCTCTCCAGCCCTTCCTGACCATGCATGGACCTCACATACCTCTCCATCCCTTCCTGACCATGCATGGACCTCACATACCTCTCCATCCCTTCCTGATTGTGCATGGACCTCACATACCTCTCCCTTCCTGATCATGCATGGACCTCACATACCTCTCCATCCCATCCTGAACATGCATGGACCTCACATACCTCTCCATCCCTTCATGACCATGCATGGACCTCACATGCCTCTCCATCGCTTCCTGACCATGCATGGACCTCACATACCTCTCCACCTCTTCCTGACCATGCATGGACCTCACATACCTCTCCATCCCTTCCTGACCATGCATGGACCTCACATACCTCTCCATCCCTTCCTGATCATGCATGGACCTCACATACTTCTCCATCCCTTCCTGATCATGCATGGACCTCACATACCTCTCCCTTCCTGACCATGCATGGACCTCACATACCTCTCCACTTCTTCCTGACCATGCATGGACCTCACATACCTCTCCATCCCTTCCTGACCATGCATGAACCTCACATACCTCTCCATCGCTTTCTGATCATGCATGGACCTCACATACCTCTCCATCCCTTCCTGACCAAGCATGGACCTCACATACCTCTCCCTTCCTGATCATGCATGGACCTAACTTACCTCTCCCTTCCTGACCATGCATGGACCTCACATACCTCTCCCTTCCTGATCATGCATGGACCTCACATACCTCTCCACCTCTTCCTGACCATGCATGGACCTCACATACTTCTCCATCCCTTCCTGACCATGCATGGACCTCACATACCTCTCCAGCACTTCCTAATCATGCATGGAGCTCACATACCTCTCCTGCCCTTCCTGATCATGCATGGACCTCACATACCTCTCCCCCCTTCCTGACCATGCATGGACCTCACATACTCTCCCTTCCTGACCATGCATGGACCTCACATACTCTCCCTTCCTGACCATGCATGGACCTCACATACCTCTCCATCCCTTCCTGACCATGCATGGACCTCACATACCTCTCCATCCCTTCCTGACCATGCATGGACCTCACATACCTCTCCACCTCTTCCTGACCATGCATGGATCTCACATACCTCTCCATCCCTTCCTGACCATGCATGGACCTCACATACCTCTCCACCTCTTCCTGACCATGCATGGACCTCACATACCTCTCCATCCCTTCCTGGCCATGACAGGACCTCACATACTCTCCCTTCTTGACCATGCGCATGGACCTCACAGACTCTCCCTTCCTGACCATGCATGGACCTCACATACCTCTCCATCACTTCCTGACCATGCATGGACCTCACATACCTCTCCATCCCTTCCTGACCATGCATGGACCTCACATACCTCTCCCTTCCTGATCATGCATGGACCTCACATACCTCTCCATCCCTTCCTGACCATTCACTTACCTCTCCATCCCTTCCTGACCATGCATGGACCTCACATACCTCTCCCTTCCTGATCATGCATGGACCTCACATATCTCTTCATCCCTTCCTGACCATGCATGGACCTCACATGACTCTCTAGCCCTTCCTGACCATGCATGGACCTCACATACCTCTCCACCTCTTCCTGACCATGCATGGACCTCACATACCTCTCCATCCCTTCCTGATCATGCATGGACCTCACATACCTCTCCATCCCTTCCTGACCATGCCTGGACCTCACATACCTCTCAATCCCTTCCTGACCATCCATGGACCTCAGATACCTCTCCAGCCCTTCCTGACCATGCATGGACCTCACATACCTCTCCATCCCTTCCTGACCATGCATGGACCTCACATACCTCTCCATCCCTTCCTGATAGTGCATGGACCTCACATACCTCTCCATCCCTTCCTGACCATGCATGGACCTCACATACCTCTCCCTTCCTGATCATGCATGGACCTCACATACCTCTCCATCCCTTCCTGACCAAGCATGGACCTCACATACCTCTCAATCCCTTCCTGACCATGCATGGACCTCACATACCTCTCCATCCCTTCCTGACCATGCATGGACCTCACATACCTCTCCATCCCTTCCTGACCATGCATGGACCTCACATACCTCTCCACCTCTTCCTGACCATGCATGGACCTCACATACCTCTCCATCCCTTCCTGACCATGCATGGACCTCACATACTTCTCCCTTCCTGACCATGCATGGACCTCACATACCTCTCCACCTCTTCCTGACCATGCATGGACCTCACATACCTCTCCATCCATTCCTGATCATGCATGGACCTCACATACCTCTCCATCCCTTCCTGACCATGCATGGACCTCACATACATCTCCACCTGTTCCTGACCATGCATGGACCTCACATACCTCTCCATCCCTTCCTGACCATGCATGGACCTCACATACTTCTCCATCCCTTCCTGATCATGCATGGACCTCACATACCTCTCTATACCTTCCTGACCATGCATGGACCTCACATACCTCTCCATCTCTTCCTGACCATGCATGGACCTCACATACCTCTCCACCTCTTCCTGACCATGCATGGACCTCACATACCTCTCCATCCCTTCCTGACCATGCATGGACCTCACATACCTCTCCATCCCTTCCTGACCATGCATGGACCTCACATACCTCTCCGTCCCTTCCTGACCATGCATGGACCTCACATACCTCTCCATCCCTTCCTGATTGTGCATGGACCTCACATACCTCTCCATCCCTTCCTGACCATGCATGGACCTCACATACCTCTCCCTTCCTGATCATGCATGGACCTCACATACCTCTCCATCCCTTCCTGACCAAGCATGGACCTCACATACCTCTCAATCCCTTCCTGACCATGCATGGACCTCACATACCTCTCCATCCCTTCCTGACCATGCATGGACCTCACATACCTCTCCATCCCTTCCTGACCATGCATGGACCTCACATACCTCTCCACCTCTTCCTGACCATGCATGGACCTCACATACCTCTCCATCCCTTCCTGACCATGCATGGACCTCACATACTTCTCCCTTCCTGACCATGCATGGACCTCACATACCTCTCCACCTCTTCCTGACCATGCATGGACCTCACATACCTCTCCATCCCTTCCTGATCATGCATGGACCTCACATACCTCTCCATCCCTTCCTGACCATGCATGGATCTCACATACATCTCCACCTGTTCCTGACCATGCATGGACCTCACATACCTCTCCATCCCTTCCTGACCATGCATGGACCTCACATACTTCTCCATCCCTTCCTGATCATGCATGGACCTCACATACCTCTCTATCCCTTCCTGACCATGCATGGACCTCACATACCTCTCCATCTCTTCCTGACCATGCATGGACCTCACATACCTCTCCACCTCTTCCTGACCATGCATGGACCTCACATACCTCTCCATCCCTTCCTGACCATGCATGGACCTCACATACCTCTCCATCCCTTCCTGACCATGCATGGACCTCACATACCTCTCCATCCCTTCCTGACCATGCATGGACCTCACATACCTCTCCATCTCTTCCTGACCATGCATGGACCTCACATACCTCTCCATCCCTTCCTGACCATGCATGGACCTCACATACCTCTCCATCCATTCCTGACCATGCATGGACCTCACATACCTCTCCATCCCTTCCTGACCATGCATGGACCTCACATACCTCTCCATCCCTTCCTGATCATGCATGGACCTCACATACCTCTCCACCTCTTCCTGACCATGCATGGACCTCACATACCTCTCCATCTCTTCCTGACCATGCATGGACCTCACATACCTCTCCATCCCTTCCTGACCATGCATGGACCTCACATACCTCTCCACCTCTTCCTGATCATGCATGGACCTCACATACCTCTCCATCCCTTCCTGATCATGCATGGACCTCACATACCTCTCCATCCCTTCCTGACCATGCATGGACCTCACATACCTCTCCATCCCTTCCTGAGCATGCATGGACCTCACATACCTCTCAATCCCTTCCTGACCATCCATGGACCTCACATACCTCTCCAGCCCTTCCTGACCATGCATGGACCTCACATACCTCTCCATCCCTTCCTGACCATGCATGGACCTCACATACCTCTCCATCCCTTCCTGATTGTGCATGGACCTCACATACCTCTCCATCCCTTCCTGACCATGCATGGACCTCACATACCTCTCCCTTCCTGATCATGCATGGACCTCACATACCTCTCCATCCCTTCCTGACCAAGCATGGACCTCACATACCTCTCAATCCCTTCCTGACCATGCATGGACCTCACATACCTCTCCATCCCTTCCTGACCATGCATGGACCTCACATACCTCTCCATCCCTTCCTGACCAAGCATGGACCTCACATACCTCTCCCTTCCTGATCATGCATGGACCTAACTTACCTCTCCCTTCCTGACCATGCATGGACCTCACATACCTCTCCCTTCCTGATCATGCATGGACCTCACATACCTCTCCACCTCTTCCTGACCATGCATGGACCTCACATACTTCTCCATCCCTTCCTGACCATGCATGGACCTCACATACCTCTCCAGTACTTCCTAATCATGCATGGAGCTCACATACCTCTCCTGCCCTTCCTGATCATGCATGGACCTCACATACCTCTCCCCCCTTCCTGACCATGCATGGACCTCACATACTCTCCCTTCCTGACCATGCATGGACCTCACATACTCTCCCTTCCTGACCATGCATGGACCTCACATACCTCTCCATCCCTTCCTGACCATGCATGGACCTCACATACCTCTCCATCCCTTCCTGACCATGCATGGACCTCACATACCTCTCCACCTCTTCCTGACCATGCATGGATCTCACATACCTCTCCATCCCTTCCTGACCATGCATGGACCTCACATACCTCTCCACCTCTTCCTGACCATGCATGGACCTCACATACCTCTCCATCCCTTCCTGGCCATGACAGGACCTCACATACTCTCCCTTCTTGACCATGCGCATGGACCTCACAGACTCTCCCTTCCTGACCATGCATGGACCTCACATACCTCTCCATCACTTCCTGACCATGCATGGACCTCACATACCTCTCCATCCCTTCCTGACCATGCATGGACCTCACATACCTCTCCCTTCCTGATCATGCATGGACCTCACATACCTCTCCATCCCTTCCTGACCATTCACTTACCTCTCCATCCCTTCCTGACCATGCATGGACCTCACATACCTCTCCCTTCCTGATCATGCATGGACCTCACATATCTCTTCATCCCTTCCTGACCATGCATGGACCTCACATGACTCTCTAGCCCTTCCTGACCATGCATGGACCTCACATACCTCTCCACCTCTTCCTGACCATGCATGGACCTCACATACCTCTCCATCCCTTCCTGATCATGCATGGACCTCACATACCTCTCCATCCCTTCCTGACCATGCCTGGACCTCACATACCTCTCAATCCCTTCCTGACCATCCATGGACCTCACATACCTCTCCAGCCCTTCCTGACCATGCATGGACCTCACATACCTCTCCATCCCTTCATGACCATGCATGGACCTCACATGCCTCTCCATCGCTTCCTGACCATGCATGGACCTCACATACCTCTCCACCTCTTCCTGACCATGCATGGACCTCACATACCTCTCCATCCCTTCCTGACCATGCATGGACCTCACATACCTCTCCATCCCTTCCTGATCATGCATGGACCTCACATACTTCTCCATCCCTTCCTGATCATGCATGGACCTCACATACCTCTCCCTTCCTGACCATGCATGGACCTCACATACCTCTCCACTTCTTCCTGACCATGCATGGACCTCACATACCTCTCCATCCCTTCCTGACCATGCATGAACCTCACATACCTCTCCATCGCTTTCTGATCATGCATGGACCTCACATACCTCTCCATCCCTTCCTGACCAAGCATGGACCTCACATACCTCTCCCTTCCTGATCATGCATGGACCTAACTTACCTCTCCCTTCCTGACCATGCATGGACCTCACATACCTCTCCCTTCCTGATCATGCATGGACCTCACATACCTCTCCACCTCTTCCTGACCATGCATGGACCTCACATACTTCTCCATCCTTTCCTGACCATGCATGGACCTCACATACCTCTCCAGCACTTCCTAATCATGCATGGAGCTCACATACCTCTCCTGCCCTTCCTGATCATGCATGGACCTCACATACCTCTCCCCCCTTCCTGACCATGCATGGACCTCACATACTCTCCCTTCCTGACCATGCATGGACCTCACATACTCTCCCTTCCTGACCATGCATGGACCTCACATACCTCTCCATCCCTTCCTGACCATGCATGGACCTCACATACCTCTCCATCCCTTCCTGACCATGCATGGACCTCACATACCTCTCCACCTCTTCCTGACCATGCATGGATCTCAAATACCTCTCCATCCCTTTCTGACCATGCATGGACCTCACATACCTATCCACCTCTTCCTGACCATGCATGGACCTCACATACCTCTCCATCCCTTCCTGGCCATGACAGGACCTCACATACTCTCCCTTCTTGACCATGCGCATGGACCTCACAGACTCTCCCTTCCTGACCATTCATGGACCTCACATACCTCTCCATTACTTCCTGACCATGCATGGACCTCACATACCTCTCCATCCCTTCCTGACCATGCATGGACCTCACATACCTCTCCCTTCCTGATCATGCATGGACCTCACATACCTCTCCATCCCTTCCTGGCCATTCACTTACCTCTCCATCCCTTCCTGACCATGCATGGACCTCACATACCTCTCCCTTCCTGATCATGCATGGACCTCACATATCTCTTCATCCCTTCCTGACCATGCATGGACCTCACATGACTCTCTAGCCCTTCCTGACCATGCATGGACCTCACATACCTCTCCACCTCTTCCTGACCATGCATGGACCTCACATACCTCTCCATCCCTTCCTGATCATGCATGGACCTCACATACCTCTCCATCCCTTCCTGACCTTGCCTGGACCTCACATACCTCTCAATCCCTTCCTGACCATCCATGGACCTCACATACCTCTCCAGCCCTTCCTGACCATGCATGGACCTCACATACCTCTCCATCCCTTCCTGACCATGCATGGACCTCACATACCTCTCCATCCCTTCCTGATTGTGCATGGACCTCACATACCTCTCCATCCCTTCCTGACCATGCATGGACCTCACATACCTCTCCCTTCCTGATCATGCATGGACCTCACATACCTCTCCATCCCTTCCTGACCAAGCATGGACCTCACATACCTCTCAATCCCTTCCTGACCATGCATGGACCTCACATACCTCTCCATCCCTTCCTGACCATGCATGGACCTCACATACCTCTCCATCCCTTCCTGACCATGCATGGACCTCACATACCTCTCCACCTCTTCCTGACCATGCATGGACCTCACATACCTCTCCACCTCTTCCTGACCATGCATGGACCTCACATACCTCTCCATCCATTCCTGATCATGCATGGACCTCACATACCTCTCCATCCCTTCCTGACCATGCATGGACCTCACATACATCTCCACCTGTTCCTGACCATGCATGGACCTCACATACCTCTCCATCCCTTCCTGACCATGCATGGACCTCACATACTTCTCCATCCCTTCCTGATCATGCATGGACCTCACATACCTCTCTATCCCTTCCTGACCATGCATGGACCTCACATACCTCTCCATCTCTTCCTGACCATGCATGGACCTCACATACCTCTCCACCTCTTCCTGACCATGCATGGACCTCACATACCTCTCCATCCCTTCCTGACCATGCATGGACCTCACATACCTCTCCATCCCTTCCTGACCATGCATGGACCTCACATACCTCTCCGTCCCTTCCTGACCATGCATGGACCTCACATACCTCTCCATCCCTTCCTGATTGTGCATGGACCTCACATACCTCTCCATCCCTTCCTGACCATGCATGGACCTCACATACCTCTCCCTTCCTGATCATGCATGGACCTCACATACCTCTCCATCCCTTCCTGACCAAGCATGGACCTCACATACCTCTCAATCCCTTCCTGACCATGCATGGACCTCACATACCTCTCCATCCCTTCCTGACCATGCATGGACCTCACATACCTCTCCATCCCTTCCTGACCATGCATGGACCTCACATACCTCTCCACCTCTTCCTGACCATGCATGGACCTCACATACCTCTCCATCCCTTCCTGACCATGCATGGACCTCACATACTTCTCCCTTCCTGACCATGCATGGACCTCACATACCTCTCCACCTCTTCCTGACCATGCATGGACCTCACATACCTCTCCATCCCTTCCTGATCATGCATGGACCTCACATACCTCTCCATCCCTTCCTGACCATGCATGGATCTCACATACATCTCCACCTGTTCCTGACCATGCATGGACCTCACATACCTCTCCATCCCTTCCTGACCATGCATGGACCTCACATACTTCTCCATCCCTTCCTGATCATGCATGGACCTCACATACCTCTCTATCCTTTCCTGACCATGCATGGACCTCACATACCTCTCCATCTCTTCCTGACCATGCATGGACCTCACATACCTCTCCACCTCTTCCTGACCATGCATGGACCTCACATACCTCTCCATCCCTTCCTGACCATGCATGGACCTCACATACCTCTCCATCCCTTCCTGACCATGCATGGACCTCACATACCTCTCCGTCCCTTCCTGACCATGCATGGACCTCACATACCTCTCCATCTCTTCCTGACCATGCATGGACCTCACATACCTCTCCATCCCTTCCTGACCATGCATGGACCTCACATACCTCTCCATCCATTCCTGACCATGCATGGACCTCACATACCTCTCCATCCCTTCCTGACCATGCATGGACCTCACATACCTCTCCATCCCTTCCTGATCATGCATGGACCTCACATACCTCTCCACCTCTTCCTGACCATGCATGGACCTCACATACCTCTCCATCTCTTCCTGACCATGCATGGACCTCACATACCTCTCCATCCCTTCCTGACCATGCATGGACCTCACATACCTTTCCACCTGTTCCTGATCATGCATGGACCTCACATACCTCTCCATCCCTTCCTGATCATGCATGGACCTCACATACCTCTCCATCCCTTCCTGACCATGCATGGACCTCACATACCTCTCCATCCCTTCCTGAGCATGCATGGACCTCACATACCTCTCAATCCCTTCCTGACCATCCATGGACCTCACATACCTCTCCAGCCCTTCCTGACCATGCATGGACCTCACATACCTCTCCATCCCTTCCTGACCATGCATGGACCTCACATACCTCTCCATCCCTTCCTGATTGTGCATGGACCTCACATACCTCTCCATCCCTTCCTGACCATGCATGGACCTCACATACCTCTCCATCCCTTCCTGACCATGCATGGACCTCACATACCTCTCCACCTCTTCCTGACCATGCATGGATCTCACATACCTCTCCATCCCTTCCTGACCATGCATGGACCTCACATACCTCTCCACCTCTTCCTGACCATGCATGGACCTCACATACCTCTCCATCCCTTCCTGGCCATGACAGGACCTCACATACTCTCCCTTCTTGACCATGCGCATGGACCTCACAGACTCTCCCTTCCTGACCATGCATGGACCTCACATACCTCTCCATCACTTCCTGACCATGCATGGACCTCACATACCTCTCCATCCCTTCCTGACCATGCATGGACCTCACATACCTCTCCCTTCCTGATCATGCATGGACCTCACATACCTCTCCATCCCTTCCTGACCATTCACTTACCTCTCCATCCCTTCCTGACCATGCATGGACCTCACATACCTCTCCCTTCCTGATCATGCATGGACCTCACATATCTCTTCATCCCTTCCTGACCATGCATGGACCTCACATGACTCTCTAGCCCTTCCTGACCATGCATGGACCTCACATACCTCTCCACCTCTTCCTGACCATGCATGGACCTCACATACCTCTCCATCCCTTCCTGATCATGCATGGACCTCACATACCTCTCCATCCCTTCCTGACCATGCCTGGACCTCACATACCTCTCAATCCCTTCCTGACCATCCATGGACCTCAGATACCTCTCCAGCCCTTCCTGACCATGCATGGACCTCACATACCTCTCCATCCCTTCCTGACCATGCATGGACCTCACATACCTCTCCATCCCTTCCTGATTGTGCATGGACCTCACATACCTCTCCATCCCTTCCTGACCATGCATGGACCTCACATACCTCTCCCTTCCTGATCATGCATGGACCTCACATACCTCTCCATCCCTTCCTGACCAAGCATGGACCTCACATACCTCTCAATCCCTTCCTGACCATGCATGGACCTCACATACCTCTCCATCCCTTCCTGACCATGCATGGACCTCACATACCTCTCCATCCCTTCCTGACCATGCATGGACCTCACATACCTCTCCACCTCTTCCTGACCATGCATGGACCTCACATACCTCTCCATCCCTTCCTGACCATGCATGGACCTCACATACTTCTCCCTTCCTGACCATGCATGGACCTCACATACCTCTCCACCTCTTCCTGACCATGCATGGACCTCACATACCTCTCCATCCATTCCTGATCATGCATGGACCTCACATACCTCTCCATCCCTTCCTGACCATGCATGGACCTCACATACATCTCCACCTGTTCCTGACCATGCATGGACCTCACATACCTCTCCATCCCTTCCTGACCATGCATGGACCTCACATACTTCTCCATCCCTTCCTGATCATGCATGGACCTCACATACCTCTCTATACCTTCCTGACCATGCATGGACCTCACATACCTCTCCATCTCTTCCTGACCATGCATGGACCTCACATACCTCTCCACCTCTTCCTGACCATGCATGGACCTCACATACCTCTCCATCCCTTCCTGACCATGCATGGACCTCACATACCTCTCCATCCCTTCCTGACCATGCATGGACCTCACATACCTCTCCGTCCCTTCCTGACCATGCATGGACCTCACATACCTCTCCATCCCTTCCTGATTGTGCATGGACCTCACATACCTCTCCATCCCTTCCTGACCATGCATGGACCTCACATACCTCTCCCTTCCTGATCATGCATGGACCTCACATACCTCTCCATCCCTTCCTGACCAAGCATGGACCTCACATACCTCTCAATCCCTTCCTGACCATGCATGGACCTCACATACCTCTCCATCCCTTCCTGACCATGCATGGACCTCACATACCTCTCCATCCCTTCCTGACCATGCATGGACCTCACATACCTCTCCACCTCTTCCTGACCATGCATGGACCTCACATACCTCTCCATCCCTTCCTGACCATGCATGGACCTCACATACTTCTCCCTTCCTGACCATGCATGGACCTCACATACCTCTCCACCTCTTCCTGACCATGCATGGACCTCACATACCTCTCCATCCCTTCCTGATCATGCATGGACCTCACATACCTCTCCATCCCTTCCTGACCATGCATGGATCTCACATACATCTCCACCTGTTCCTGACCATGCATGGACCTCACATACCTCTCCATCCCTTCCTGACCATGCATGGACCTCACATACTTCTCCATCCCTTCCTGATCATGCATGGACCTCACATACCTCTCTATCCCTTCCTGACCATGCATGGACCTCACATACCTCTCCATCTCTTCCTGACCATGCATGGACCTCACATACCTCTCCACCTCTTCCTGACCATGCATGGACCTCACATACCTCTCCATCCCTTCCTGACCATGCATGGACCTCACATACCTCTCCATCCCTTCCTGACCATGCATGGACCTCACATACCTCTCCATCCCTTCCTGACCATGCATGGACCTCACATACCTCTCCATCTCTTCCTGACCATGCATGGACCTCACATACCTCTCCATCCCTTCCTGACCATGCATGGACCTCACATACCTCTCCATCCATTCCTGACCATGCATGGACCTCACATACCTCTCCATCCCTTCCTGACCATGCATGGACCTCACATACCTCTCCATCCCTTCCTGATCATGCATGGACCTCACATACCTCTCCACCTCTTCCTGACCATGCATGGACCTCACATACCTCTCCATCTCTTCCTGACCATGCATGGACCTCACATACCTCTCCATCCCTTCCTGACCATGCATGGACCTCACATACCTCTCCACCTCTTCCTGATCATGCATGGACCTCACATACCTCTCCATCCCTTCCTGATCATGCATGGACCTCACATACCTCTCCATCCCTTCCTGACCATGCATGGACCTCACATACCTCTCCATCCCTTCCTGAGCATGCATGGACCTCACATACCTCTCAATCCCTTCCTGACCATCCATGGACCTCACATACCTCTCCAGCCCTTCCTGACCATGCATGGACCTCACATACCTCTCCATCCCTTCCTGACCATGCATGGACCTCACATACCTCTCCATCCCTTCCTGATTGTGCATGGACCTCACATACCTCTCCATCCCTTCCTGACCATGCATGGACCTCACATACCTCTCCCTTCCTGATCATGCATGGACCTCACATACCTCTCCATCCCTTCCTGACCAAGCATGGACCTCACATACCTCTCAATCCCTTCCTGACCATGCATGGACCTCACATACCTCTCCATCCCTTCCTGACCATGCATGGACCTCACATACCTCTCCATCCCTTCCTGACCAAGCATGGACCTCACATACCTCTCCCTTCCTGATCATGCATGGACCTAACTTACCTCTCCCTTCCTGACCATGCATGGACCTCACATACCTCTCCCTTCCTGATCATGCATGGACCTCACATACCTCTCCACCTCTTCCTGACCATGCATGGACCTCACATACTTCTCCATCCCTTCCTGACCATGCATGGACCTCACATACCTCTCCAGTACTTCCTAATCATGCATGGAGCTCACATACCTCTCCTGCCCTTCCTGATCATGCATGGACCTCACATACCTCTCCCCCCTTCCTGACCATGCATGGACCTCACATACTCTCCCTTCCTGACCATGCATGGACCTCACATACTCTCCCTTCCTGACCATGCATGGACCTCACATACCTCTCCATCCCTTCCTGACCATGCATGGACCTCACATACCTCTCCATCCCTTCCTGACCATGCATGGACCTCACATACCTCTCCACCTCTTCCTGACCATGCATGGATCTCACATACCTCTCCATCCCTTCCTGACCATGCATGGACCTCACATACCTCTCCACCTCTTCCTGACCATGCATGGACCTCACATACCTCTCCATCCCTTCCTGGCCATGACAGGACCTCACATACTCTCCCTTCTTGACCATGCGCATGGACCTCACAGACTCTCCCTTCCTGACCATGCATGGACCTCACATACCTCTCCATCACTTCCTGACCATGCATGGACCTCACATACCTCTCCATCCCTTCCTGACCATGCATGGACCTCACATACCTCTCCCTTCCTGATCATGCATGGACCTCACATACCTCTCCATCCCTTCCTGACCATTCACTTACCTCTCCATCCCTTCCTGACCATGCATGGACCTCACATACCTCTCCCTTCCTGATCATGCATGGACCTCACATATCTCTTCATCCCTTCCTGACCATGCATGGACCTCACATGACTCTCTAGCCCTTCCTGACCATGCATGGACCTCACATACCTCTCCACCTCTTCCTGACCATGCATGGACCTCACATACCTCTCCATCCCTTCCTGATCATGCATGGACCTCACATACCTCTCCATCCCTTCCTGACCATGCCTGGACCTCACATACCTCTCAATCCCTTCCTGACCATCCATGGACCTCACATACCTCTCCAGCCCTTCCTGACCATGCATGGACCTCACATACCTCTCCATCCCTTCATGACCATGCATGGACCTCACATGCCTCTCCATCGCTTCCTGACCATGCATGGACCTCACATACCTCTCCACCTCTTCCTGACCATGCATGGACCTCACATACCTCTCCATCCCTTCCTGACCATGCATGGACCTCACATACCTCTCCATCCCTTCCTGATCATGCATGGACCTCACATACTTCTCCATCCCTTCCTGATCATGCATGGACCTCACATACCTCTCCCTTCCTGACCATGCATGGACCTCACATACCTCTCCACTTCTTCCTGACCATGCATGGACCTCACATACCTCTCCATCCCTTCCTGACCATGCATGAACCTCACATACCTCTCCATCGCTTTCTGATCATGCATGGACCTCACATACCTCTCCATCCCTTCCTGACCAAGCATGGACCTCACATACCTCTCCCTTCCTGATCATGCATGGACCTAACTTACCTCTCCCTTCCTGACCATGCATGGACCTCACATACCTCTCCCTTCCTGATCATGCATGGACCTCACATACCTCTCCACCTCTTCCTGACCATGCATGGACCTCACATACTTCTCCATCCTTTCCTGACCATGCATGGACCTCACATACCTCTCCAGCACTTCCTAATCATGCATGGAGCTCACATACCTCTCCTGCCCTTCCTGATCATGCATGGACCTCACATACCTCTCCCCCCTTCCTGACCATGCATGGACCTCACATACTCTCCCTTCCTGACCATGCATGGACCTCACATACTCTCCCTTCCTGACCATGCATGGACCTCACATACCTCTCCATCCCTTCCTGACCATGCATGGACCTCACATACCTCTCCATCCCTTCCTGACCATGCATGGACCTCACATACCTCTCCACCTCTTCCTGACCATGCATGGATCTCAAATACCTCTCCATCCCTTTCTGACCATGCATGGACCTCACATACCTATCCACCTCTTCCTGACCATGCATGGACCTCACATACCTCTCCATCCCTTCCTGGCCATGACAGGACCTCACATACTCTCCCTTCTTGACCATGCGCATGGACCTCACAGACTCTCCCTTCCTGACCATTCATGGACCTCACATACCTCTCCATTACTTCCTGACCATGCATGGACCTCACATACCTCTCCATCCCTTCCTGACCATGCATGGACCTCACATACCTCTCCCTTCCTGATCATGCATGGACCTCACATACCTCTCCATCCCTTCCTGGCCATTCACTTACCTCTCCATCCCTTCCTGACCATGCATGGACCTCACATACCTCTCCCTTCCTGATCATGCATGGACCTCACATATCTCTTCATCCCTTCCTGACCATGCATGGACCTCACATGACTCTCTAGCCCTTCCTGACCATGCATGGACCTCACATACCTCTCCACCTCTTCCTGACCATGCATGGACCTCACATACCTCTCCATCCCTTCCTGATCATGCATGGACCTCACATACCTCTCCATCCCTTCCTGACCTTGCCTGGACCTCACATACCTCTCAATCCCTTCCTGACCATCCATGGACCTCACATACCTCTCCAGCCCTTCCTGACCATGCATGGACCTCACATACCTCTCCATCCCTTCCTGACCATGCATGGACCTCACATACCTCTCCATCCCTTCCTGATTGTGCATGGACCTCACATACCTCTCCATCCCTTCCTGACCATGCATGGACCTCACATACCTCTCCCTTCCTGATCATGCATGGACCTCACATACCTCTCCATCCCTTCCTGACCAAGCATGGACCTCACATACCTCTCAATCCCTTCCTGACCATGCATGGACCTCACATACCTCTCCATCCCTTCCTGACCATGCATGGACCTCACATACCTCTCCATCCCTTCCTGACCATGCATGGACCTCACATACCTCTCCACCTCTTCCTGACCATGCATGGACCTCACATACCTCTCCACCTCTTCCTGACCATGCATGGACCTCACATACCTCTCCATCCATTCCTGATCATGCATGGACCTCACATACCTCTCCATCCCTTCCTGACCATGCATGGACCTCACATACATCTCCACCTGTTCCTGACCATGCATGGACCTCACATACCTCTCCATCCCTTCCTGACCATGCATGGACCTCACATACTTCTCCATCCCTTCCTGATCATGCATGGACCTCACATACCTCTCTATCCCTTCCTGACCATGCATGGACCTCACATACCTCTCCATCTCTTCCTGACCATGCATGGACCTCACATACCTCTCCACCTCTTCCTGACCATGCATGGACCTCACATACCTCTCCATCCCTTCCTGACCATGCATGGACCTCACATACCTCTCCATCCCTTCCTGACCATGCATGGACCTCACATACCTCTCCGTCCCTTCCTGACCATGCATGGACCTCACATACCTCTCCATCCCTTCCTGATTGTGCATGGACCTCACATACCTCTCCATCCCTTCCTGACCATGCATGGACCTCACATACCTCTCCCTTCCTGATCATGCATGGACCTCACATACCTCTCCATCCCTTCCTGACCAAGCATGGACCTCACATACCTCTCAATCCCTTCCTGACCATGCATGGACCTCACATACCTCTCCATCCCTTCCTGACCATGCATGGACCTCACATACCTCTCCATCCCTTCCTGACCATGCATGGACCTCACATACCTCTCCACCTCTTCCTGACCATGCATGGACCTCACATACCTCTCCATCCCTTCCTGACCATGCATGGACCTCACATACTTCTCCCTTCCTGACCATGCATGGACCTCACATACCTCTCCACCTCTTCCTGACCATGCATGGACCTCACATACCTCTCCATCCCTTCCTGATCATGCATGGACCTCACATACCTCTCCATCCCTTCCTGACCATGCATGGATCTCACATACATCTCCACCTGTTCCTGACCATGCATGGACCTCACATACCTCTCCATCCCTTCCTGACCATGCATGGACCTCACATACTTCTCCATCCCTTCCTGATCATGCATGGACCTCACATACCTCTCTATCCTTTCCTGACCATGCATGGACCTCACATACCTCTCCATCTCTTCCTGACCATGCATGGACCTCACATACCTCTCCACCTATTCCTGACCATGCATGGACCTCACATACCTCTCCATCCCTTCCTGACCATGCATGGACCTCACATACCTCTCCATCCCTTCCTGACCATGCATGGACCTCACATACCTCTCCGTCCCTTCCTGACCATGCATGGACCTCACATACCTCTCCATCTCTTCCTGACCATGCATGGACCTCACATACCTCTCCATCCCTTCCTGACCATGCATGGACCTCACATACCTCTCCATCCATTCCTGACCATGCATGGACCTCACATACCTCTCCATCCCTTCCTGACCATGCATGGACCTCACATACCTCTCCATCCCTTCCTGATCATGCATGGACCTCACATACCTCTCCACCTCTTCCTGACCATGCATGGACCTCACATACCTCTCCATCTCTTCCTGACCATGCATGGACCTCACATACCTCTCCATCCCTTCCTGACCATGCATGGACCTCACATACCTCTCCACCTGTTCCTGATCATGCATGGACCTCACATACCTCTCCATCCCTTCCTGATCATGCATGGACCTCACATACCTCTCCATCCCTTCCTGACCATGCATGGACCTCACATACCTCTCCATCCCTTCCTGAGCATGCATGGACCTCACATACCTCTCAATCCCTTCCTGACCATCCATGGACCTCACATACCTCTCCAGCCCTTCCTGACCATGCATGGACCTCACATACCTCTCCATCCCTTCCTGACCATGCATGGACCTCACATACCTCTCCATCCCTTCCTGATTGTGCATGGACCTCACATACCTCTCCATCCCTTCCTGACCATGCATGGACCTCACATACCTCTCCCTTCCTGATCATGCATGGACCTCACATACCTCTCCATCCCTTCCTGACCAAGCATGGACCTCATATACCTCTCAATCCCTTCCTGACCATGCATGGACCTCACATACCTCTCCATCCCTTCCTGACCATGCATGGACCTCACATACCTCTCCATCCCTTCCTGACCATGCATGGACCACACATACCTCTCCACCTCTTCCTGACCATGCATGGACCTCACACCTCTCCATCCCTTCCTGACCATGCATGGACCTCACATACTTCTCCCTTCCTGACCATGCATGGACCTCACATACCTCTCCACCTCTTCCTGACCATGCATGGACCTCACATACCTCTCCATCCCTTCCTGATCATGCATGGACCTCACATACCTCTCCATCCCTTCCTGACCATGCATGGACCTCACATACATCTCCACCTGTTCCTGACCATGCATGGACCTCACATACCTCTCCATCCCTTCCTGACCATGCATGGACCTCACATACCTCTCCACATGCATGGACCTCACATACCTCTCCATCCCTTCCTGGCCATGCATGGACCTCACATACCTCTCCACCTCTTCCTGATCATGCATGGACCTCACATACCTCTCCACCTCTTCCTGACCATGCATGGACCTCACATACCTCTCCATCCCTTCCTGACCATGCATGGACCTCACATACCTCTCCACCTCTTCCTGGCCATGCATGGACCTAACATACCTCTCCCTTCCTGATCATGCATGGACCTCACATACCTCTCCATCTCTTCCTGATCATGCATGGACCTCACATACCTCTCCACCTCTTCCTGACCATGCATGGACCTCACATACCTATCCATCCCTTCCTGACTATGCATGGACCTCACATACCTCTCCCTTCCTGATCATGCATGGACCTCACATACCTCCCCATCCCTTCCTGACCATGCATGGACCTCACATACCTCTCCATCCCTTCCTGACCTTGCATGGACCTCACATACCTCTCCATCCCTTCCTGACCTTGCATGGACCTAACATACCTCTCCATCCCTTCCTGTCCATGCATGGACCTCACATACCTCTCCATCCCTTCCTGACCATGCATGGACCTCACATACCTCTCCATCCCTTCCTGACCATGCATGGACCTCACATACCTCTCCCTTCCTGACCATGAATGTACCTCACATACCTCTCCACATCTTCATGACCATGCATGGACCTCACATACCTCTCCATCCCTTCCTGACCATGCATGGACCTCACATACCTCTCCACCTCTTCCTGATCATGCATGGACCTCACATGCCTCTCCATCCCTTCCTGACCATGCATGGACCTCACATACCTCTCCATCCCTTCCTGACCATGCATGGACCTCACATACCTCTCCATCTCTTCCTGACCATGCATGGACCTCACATACCTCTCCATCCCTTCCTGATCATGCATGGACCTCACATACCTCTCCATCCCTTCCTGACCATGCATGGACCTCACATACCTCTCCACCTCTTCCTGACCATGCATGGACCTCACATACCTCTCCATCCCTTCCTGACCATGCATGGACCTCACATACCTCTCCACCTCTTCCTGACCATGCATGGAACTCACATACCTCTCCCTTCCTGACCATGCATGGACCTCACATACCTCTCCATCCCTTCCTGACCATGCATGGACCTCACATACCTCTCCATCCCTTCCTGACCTTGCATGGACCTCACATACCTCTCTATCCCTTCCTGACCATGCATGGACCTCACATACCTCTCCATCCCTTCCTGATCATGCATGGACCTCACATACCTCTCCACCTCTTCCTGACCATGCATGGACCTCACATACCTCTCCATCTCTTCCTGACCATGCATGGACCTCACATACCTCTCCATCCCTTCCTGACCATGCATGGACCTCACATACCTCTCCACCTCTTCCTGATCATGCATGGACCTCACATACCTCTCCATCCCTTCCTGATCATGCATGGACCTCACATACCTCTCCATCCCTTCCTGACCATGCATGGACCTCACATACCTCTCCATCCCTTCCTGAGCATGCATGGACCTCACATACCTCTACACCTCTTCCTGACCATGCATGGATCTCACATACCTCTCCATCCCTTCCTGAGCATGCATGGACCTCACATACCTCTCCCTTCCTGATCATGCATGGACCTCACATACCTCTCCATCCCTTCCTGACCAAGCATGGACCTCACATACCTCTCAATACCTTCCTGACCATGCATGGACCTCACATACCTCTCCATCCCTTCCTGACCATGCATGGACCTCACATACCTCTCCATCCCTTCCTGACCATGCATGGACCTCACATACCTCTCCACCTCTTCCTGACCATGCATGGACCTCACATACCTCTCCATCCCTTCCTGACCATGCATGGACCTCACATACTTCTCCCTTCCTGACCATGCATGGACCTCACATACCTCTCCACCTCTTCCTGACCATGCATGGACCTCACATACCTCTCCATCCCTTCCTGATCATGCATGGACCTCACATACCTCTCCATCCCTTCCTGACCATGCATGGACCTCACATACATCTCCACCTGTTCCTGACCATGCATGGACCTCACATACCTCTCCATCCCTTCCTGACCATGCATGGACCTCACATACCTCTCCACATGCATGGACCTCACATACCTCTCCATCCCTTCCTGGCCATGCATGGACCTCACATACCTCTCCACCTCTTCCTGATCATGCATGGACCTCACATACCTCTCCACCTCTTCCTGACCATGCATGGACCTCACATACCTCTCCATCCCTTCCTGACCATGCATGGACCTCACATACCTCTCCACCTCTTCCTGGCCATGCATGGACCTAACATACCTCTCCCTTCCTGATCATGCATGGACCTCACATACCTCTCCATCTCTTCCTGATCATGCATGGACCTCACATACCTCTCCACCTCTTCCTGACCATGCATGGACCTCACATACCTATCCATCCCTTCCTGACTATGCATGGACCTCACATACCTCTCCCTTCCTGATCATGCATGGACCTCACATACCTCCCCATCCCTTCCTGACCATGCATGGACCTCACATACCTCTCCATCCCTTCCTGACCTTGCATGGACCTCACATACCTCTCCATCCCTTCCTGACCTTGCATGGACCTAACATACCTCTCCATCCCTTCCTGTCCATGCATGGACCTCACATACCTCTCCATCCCTTCCTGATCATGCATGGACCTCACATACCTCTCCATCCCTTCCTGACCATGCATGGACCTCACATACCTCTCCCTTCCTGACCATGAATGTACCTCACATACCTCTCCACATCTTCATGACCATGCATGGACCTCACATACCTCTCCATCCCTTCCTGACCATGCATGGACCTCACATACCTCTCCACCTCTTCCTGATCATGCATGGACCTCACATGCCTCTCCATCCCTTCCTGACCATGCATGGACCTCACATACCTCTCCATCCCTTCCTGACCATGCATGGACCTCACATACCTCTCCATCTCTTCCTGACCATGCATGGACCTCACATACCTCTCCATCCCTTCCTGATCATGCATGGACCTCACATACCTCTCCATCCCTTCCTGACCATGCATGGACCTCACATACCTCTCCACCTCTTCCTGACCATGCATGGACCTCACATACCTCTCCATCCCTTCCTGACCATGCATGGACCTCACATACCTCTCCACCTCTTCCTGACCATGCATGGAACTCACATACCTCTCCCTTCCTGACCATGCATGGACCTCACATACCTCTCCATCCCTTCCTGACCATGCATGGACCTCACATACCTCTCCATCCCTTCCTGACCTTGCATGGACCTCACATACCTCTCTATCCCTTCCTGACCATGCATGGACCTCACATACCTCTCCATCCCTTCCTGATCATGCATGGACCTCACATACCTCTCCACCTCTTCCTGACCATGCATGGACCTCACATACCTCTCCATCTCTTCCTGACCATGCATGGACCTCACATACCTCTCCATCCCTTCCTGACCATGCATGGACCTCACATACCTCTCCACCTCTTCCTGATCATGCATGGACCTCACATACCTCTCCATCCCTTCCTGATCATGCATGGACCTCACATACCTCTCCATCCCTTCCTGACCATGCATGGACCTCACATACCTCTCCATCCCTTCCTGAGCATGCATGGACCTCACATACCTCTACACCTCTTCCTGACCATGCATGGATCTCACATACCTCTCCATCCCTTCCTGAGCATGCATGGACCTCACATACCTCTCCATCCCTTCCTGACCATGCATGGACCTCACATACCTCTCCATCCCTTCCTGACCATGCATGGACCTCACGTACCTCTCCAGCCCTTCCTGACCATGCATGGACCTCACATACCTCTCCATCCCTTCCTGACCATGCATGGACCTCACATACCTCTCCATCCCTTCCTGACCATGCATGGACCTCACATACCTCTCCATCCCTTCCTGACCATGCATGGACCTCACATACCTCTCCATCCCTTCCTGACCATGCATGGACCTCACATACCTCTACATCCCTTCCTCACCATGCATGGACCTCACATACCTCTCCACATGCATGGACCTCACATACCTCTCCATCCCTTCCTGGCCATGCATGGACCTCACATACCTCTCCACCTCTTCCTGATCATGCATGGACCTCACATACCTCTCCACCTCTTCCTGACCATGCATGGACCTCACATACCTCTCCATCCCTTCCTGACCATGCATGGACCTCACATACCTTTCCACCTCTTCCTGGCCATGCATGGACCTCACATACCTCTCCCTTCCTGATCATGCATGGACCTCACATACCTCTCCATCTCTTCCTGATCATGCATGGACCTCACATACCTCTCCACCTCTTCCTGACCATGCATGGACATCACATACCTATCCATCCCTTCCTAACTATGCATGGACCTCACATACCTCTCCATCTCTTCCTGACCATGCATGGACCTCACATACCTCCCCATCCCTTCCTGACCATGCATGGACCTCACATACCTCTCCATCCCTTCCTGACCTTGCATGGACCTCACATACCTCTCCATCCCTTCCTGACCTTGCATGGTCCTAACATACCTCTCCATCTCTTCCTGTCCATGCATGGACCTCACATACCTCTCCATCCCTTCCTGACCATGCATGGACCTCACATACCTCTCCATCCCTTCCTGACCATGCATGGACCTCACATACCTCTCCCTTCCTGACCATGAATGGACCTCACATACCTCTCCACATCTTCATGACCATGCATGGACCTCACATACCTCTCCGTCCCTTCCTGACCATGCATGGACCTCACATACCTCTCCATCCCTTCCTGATTGTGCATGGACCTCACATACCTCTCCATCCCTTCCTGACCATGCATGGACCTCACATACCTCTCCCTTCCTGATCATGCATGGACCTCACATACCTCTCCATCCCTTCCTGACCAAGCATGGACCTCACATACCTCTCAATCCCTTCCTGACCATGCATGGACCTCACATACCTCTCCATCCCTTCCTGACCATGCATGGACCTCACATACCTCTCCATCCCTTCCTGACCATGCATGGACCTCACATACCTCTCCACCTCTTCCTGACCATGCATGGACCTCACATACCTCTCCATCCCTTCCTGACCATGCATGGAACTCACATACTTCTCCCTTCCTGACCATGCATGGACCTCACATACCTCTCCACCTCTTCCTGACCATGCATGGACCTCACATACCTCACCATCCCTTCCTGATCATGCATGGACCTCACATACCTCTCCATCCCTTCCTGACCATGCATGGACCTCACATACATCTCCACCTGTTCCTGACCATGCATGGACCTCACATACCTCTCCATCCCTTCCTGACCATGCATGGACCTCACATACTTCTCCATCCCTTCGTGATCATGCATGGACCTCACATACCTCTCTATCCCATCCTGACCATGCATGGACCTCACATACCTCTCCATCTCTTCCTGACCATGCATGGACCTCACATACCTCTCCATCCCTTCCTGACCATGAATGGACCTCACATACCTCTCCATCCCTTCCTGACCATGCATGGACCTCACATACCTCTCCACATGCATGGACCTCACATACCTCTCCATCCCTTCCTGGCCATGCATGGACCTCACATACCTCTCCACCTCTTCCTGATCATGCATGGACCTCACATACCTCTCCACCTCTTCCTGACCATGCATGGACCTCACATACCTCTCCATCCCTTCCTGACCATGCATGGACCTCACATACCTCTCCACCTCTTCCTGGCCATGCATGGACCTAACATACCTCTCCCTTCCTGATCATGCATGGACCTCACATACCTCTCCATCTCTTCCTGATCATGCATGGACCTCACATACCTCTCCACCTCTTCCTGACCATGCATGGACCTCACATACCTATCCATCCCTTCCTGACTATGCATGGACCTCACATACCTCTCCCTTCCTGATCATGCATGGACCTCACATACCTCCCCATCCCTTCCTGACCATGCATGGACCTCACATACCTCTCCATCCCTTCCTGACCTTGCATGGACCTCACATACCTCTCCATCCCTTCCTGACCTTGCATGGACCTAACATACCTCTCCATCCCTTCCTGTCCATGCATGGACCTCACATACCTCTCCATCCCTTCCTGACCATGCATGGACCTCACATACCTCTCCATCCCTTCCTGACCATACATGGACCTCACATACCTCTCCCTTCCTGACCATGAATGGACCTCACATACCTCTCCACATCTTCATGACCATGCATGGACCTCACATACCTCTCCATCCCTTCCTGACCATGCATGGACCTCACATACCTCTCCACCTCTTCCTGATCATGCATGGACCTCACATGCCTCTCCATCCCTTCCTGACCATGCATGGACCTCACATACCTCTCCATCCCTTCCTGACCATGCATGGACCTCACATACCTCTCCATCTCTTCCTGACCATGCATGGACCTCACATACCTCTCCATCCCTTCCTGATCATGCATGGACCTCACATACCTCTCCATCCCTTCCTGACCATGCATGGACCTCACATACCTCTCCACCTCTTCCTGACCATGCATGGACCTCACATACCTCTCCATCCCTTCCTGACCATGCATGGACCTCACATACCTCTCCACCTCTTCCTGACCATGCATGGAACTCACATACCTCTCCCTTCCTGACCATGCATGGACCTCACATACCTCTCCATCCCTTCCTGACCATGCATGGACCTCACATACCTCTCCATCCCTTCCTGACCTTGCATGGACCTCACATACCTCTCTATCCCTTCCTGACCATGCATGGACCTCACATACCTCTCCATCCCTTCCTGACCATGCATGGACCTCACATACCTCTCCACCTCTTCCTGACCATGCATGGACCTCACATACCTCTCCATCTCTTCCTGACCATGCATGGACCTCACATACCTCTCCATCCCTTCCTGACCATGCATGGACCTCACATACCTCTCCACCTCTTCCTGATCATGCATGGACCTCACATACCTCTCCATCCCTTCCTGATCATGCATGGACCTCACATACCTCTCCATCCCTTCCTGACCATGCATGGACCTCACATACCTCTCCATCCCTTCCTGAGCATGCATGGACCTCACATACCTCTACACCTCTTCCTGACCATACATGGATCTCACATACCTCTCCATCCCTTCCTGAGCATGCATGGACCTCACATACCTCTCCATCCCTTCCTGACCATGCATGGACCTCACATACCTCTCCATCCCTTCCTGACCATGCATGGACCTCACGTACCTCTCCAGCCCTTCCTGACCATGCATGGACCTCACATACCTCTCCATCCCTTCCTGACCATGCATGGACCTCACATACCTCTCCATCCCTTCCTGACCATGCATGGACCTCACATACCTCTCCATCCCTTCCTGACCATGCATGGACCTCACATACCTCTCCATCCCTTCCTGACCATGCATGGACCTCACATACCTCTACATCCCTTCCTCACCATGCATGGACAGCACATACCTCTCCACATGCATGGACCTCACATACCTCTCCATCCCTTCCTGGCCATGCATGGACCTCACATACCTCTCCACCTCTTCCTGATCATGCATGGACCTCACATACCTCTCCACCTCTTCCTGACCATGCATGGACCTCACATACCTCTCCATCCCTTCCTGACCATGCATGGACCTCACATACCTTTCCACCTCTTCCTGGCCATGCATGGACCTCACATACCTCTCCCTTCCTGATCATGCATGGACCTCACATACCTCTCCATCTCTTCCTGATCATGCATGGACCTCACATACCTCTCCACCTCTTCCTGACCATGCATGGACCTCACATACCTATCCATCCCTTCCTAACTATGCATGGACCTCACATACCTCTCCATCTCTTCCTGACCATGCATGGACCTCACATACCTCCCCATCCCTTCCTGACCATGCATGGACCTCACATACCTCTCCATCCCTTCCTGACCTTGCATGGACCTCACATACCTCTCCATCCCTTCCTGACCTTGCATGGTCCTAACATACCTCTCCATCTCTTCCTGTCCATGCATGGACCTCACATACCTCTCCATCCCTTCCTGACCATGCATGGACCTCACATACCTCTCCATCCCTTCCTGACCATGCATGGACCTCACATACCTCTCCCTTCCTGACCATGAATGGACCTCACATACCTCTCCACATCTTCATGACCATGCATGGACCTCACATACCTCTCCATCCCTTCCTGACCATGCATGGACCTCACATACCTCTCCACCTCTTCCTGATCATGCATGGACCTCACATGCCTCTCCATCCCTTCCTGACCATGCATGGACCTCACATACCTCTCCATCCCTTCCTGACCATGCATGGACCTCACATACCTCTCCATCTCTTCCTGACCATGCATGGACTTCACATACCTCTCCATCCATTCCTGATCATGCATGGACTTCACATACCTCTCCATCCCTTCCTGACCATGCATGGACCTCACATACCTCTCCACCTCTTCCTGACCATGCATGGACCTCACATACCTCTCCATCCCTTCCTGACCATGCATGGACCTCACATACCTCTCCACCTCTTCCTGACCATGCATGGAACTCACATACCTCTCCCTTCCTGACCATGCATGGACCTCACATACCTCTCCATCCCTTCCTAAACATGCATGGACCTCACATACCTCTCCATCCCTTCCTGACCTTGCATGGACCTCACATACCTCTCTATCCCTTCCTGACCATGCATGGACCTCACATACCTCTCCATCCCTTCCTGACCATGCATGGACCTCACATACCTCTCCATCCCTTCATGACCATGCATGGACCTCACATACCTCTCCATCCCTTCCTGACCATGCATGGACCTCACATACCTCTCCTCCCTTTCCTGACCATGCATGGACCTCACATACCTCTCCCTTCCTGACCATGCATGGACCTAACATACCTCTCCCTTCCTGATCATGCATGGACCTCACATACCTCTCAATCCCTTCCTGATCATGCATGGACCTCACATACCTCTCCACATCTTCATGACCATGCATGGACCTCACATACCTCTCCATCCCTTCCTGACCATGCATGGACCTCACATACCTCTCCATCTCTTCCTGACCATGCATGGTCCTCACATACCTCTCAACCTCTTCCTGATCATGCATGGACCTCACATACCTCTCCATCCCTTCCTGACCATGCATGGACCTCACATACCTCTCCACATCTTCATGACCATGCATGGACCTCACATACCTCTCCATCCCTTCTTGACCATGCATGGACCTCACATACCTCTCCATCTCTTCCTGACCATGCATGGACCTCACATACCTCTCCATCCCTTCCTGATCATGCATGGACCTCACATACCTCTCCACCTCTTCCTGACCATGCATGGACCTCACATACCTCTCCATCCCTTCCTGACCATGCATGGACCTCACATACCTCTCCATCCCTTCCTGACCACGCATGGACCTCACATAGCCTTCCTGGCCATGCATGGACCTCACATACCTCTCCAGCCCTTCCTGACCATGCATGGTCCTCACATACCTCTCCATCCCTTCCTGATCATGCTGGACCGCACATACCTCTCCATCCCTTCCTGACCATGCATGGACCTCACATACCTCTCCATCCCTTCCTGACCATGCATGGACCTCACATACCTCTCCAGCCCTTCCTGACCATGCATGGACCTCACATACCTCTCCATCCCTTCCTGACCATGCATGGACCTCACATACCTCTCTATCCCTTCCTGACCATGCATGGACCTCACATACCTCTCCAACCCTTCCTGACCATGCATGGACCTCACATACCTCTCCATCCCTTCCTGACCATGCATGGACCTCACATACCTCTCCATCCCTTCCTGACCATGCATGGACCTCACATACCTCTCCATCCCTTCCTGACCATGCATGGACCTCACATACCTCTCCATCCATTCCTGGCCATGCATGGACCTCACATACCTCTCCATCCATTCCTGGCCATGCATGGACCTCACATACCTCTCCATCCCTTCCTGGCCATGCATGGACCTCACATACCTCTCCATTCCTTCCTGATCATGCATGGACCTCACATACCTCTCCATCCCTTCTTGATCATGCATGGACCTCACATACCTCTCCATCCGTTCCTGACCATGCATGGACCTCACATACCTCTCCATCCCTTCCTGACCATGCAAGACAAAAATATTTTATTCAAGAACAAAAAAAATGTGACTTGTCAGAAAGGAAACCAAATGTAGAACCACCTGCTTTTAAAATCTGTATTATATTTGGGGTTCATTATTTTAATATTTCTTGTCTAAAAAAAAATTAAAAAATTACAGCTTGGACCTGACATACCTCTCCATCCCTTCCTGATCATGCATGGACCTCACATACCTCTCCATCCCTTCCTGACCATGCATGGACCTCACATACCTCTCCATCCCTTCTTGACCATGCATGGACCTCACAGACATCTCCATCCCTTCCTGACCATGCATGGACCTCACATACCTCTCCATCCCTTCCTGACCATGCATGGACCTCACATACCTCTCCACCTCTTCCTGACCATGCATGGACCTCACATACCTCTCCACCTCTTCCTGACCATGCATGGACCTCACATACCTCTCCACCTCTTCCTGACCATGCATGGACCTCACATACCTCTCCATCCCTTCCTGACCATGCATGAACCTCACATACCTCTCCATCCCTTCCTGACCATGCATAGACCTCACATACCTCTCCACCTCTTCCTGACCATGCATGGACCTCACATACCTCTCCCCCACTTCCTGATCATGCATAGACCTCACATCCCTCTCCACCACTTCCTGATCATGCATGGAACTCACATACCTCTCCATCCCTTCCTGATCATGCATGGACCTCACATACCTCTCCATCCCTTCCTGGCCATGCATGGACCTCACATACCTCTCCATCCCTTCCTGGCCATGCATGGACCTCACATACCTCTCCATCCCTTCCTGATCATGCATGGACCTCACATACCTCTCCACCTCTTCCTGACCATGCATGGACCTCACATACCTCTCCCTTCCTGACCATGCATGGACCTCACTTACCTCTCCACCTCTTCCTGACCATGCATGGACCTCACATACCTCTCCATCCCTTCCTGATCATGCATGGACCTCACATACCTCTCCACCACTTCCTGACCATGCATGGTCACATACCTCTCCAACTCTTCCTGACCATGCATGGACCTCACATACCTCTCCATCCCTTCCTGACCATGCATGGACCTCACATACCTCTACATCCCTTCCTGATCATGCATGGACCTCACATACCTCTCCACCTCTTCCTGACCATGCATGGACCTCACATACCTCTCCACCTCTTCCTGACCATGCATGGACCTCACATACCTCTCCACCTCTTCCTGATCATGCATGGACCTCACATACCTCTCCATCCCTTCCTGACCATGCATGTACCTCACATACCTCTCCATCCTTTCCTGATCATGCATGGACCTCACATACCACCTCTCCATCCCTTCCTGACCATGCATGGACCTCACATACCACCTCTCCACCTATTCCTGACCATGCATGGACCTCACATACCTTTCCATCCCTTCCTGACCATGCATGGACCTCACATACCTCTCCACCTCTTCCTGACCATGCATGGACCTCACATACCTCTCCATCCCTTCCTGATCATGCATGGACCTCACATACCTCTCCATCCCTTCCTGACCATGCATGGACCTCACATACCTCTCCATCCTTTCCTGATCATGCATGGACCTCACATACCACCTCTCCATCCCTTCCTGACCATGCATGGACCTCACATACCACCTCTCCACCTCTTCCTGATCATGCATGGACCTCACATACCTCTCCACCTCTTCCTGATCATGCATGGACCTCACATACCTCTCCATCCCTTCCTGTCCATGCATGGACCTGACATACCTCTCCACCTCTTTCTGATCGTGCATGGACCTGTATCTCCACCTCAGCACCATTATTTGCCAATTTATAGAACTTCAGCGTACTCTTGCTGTTATTCTGGTGTAATTTTTTTTATTACCTTATTATTTATTTGTTTATTTTTAATTTATTATATATATATAGAAAATTATTTATTATATATATTTTATTATTAATACTATTATTTATTTTATTTATTCATGCGTTGTCTAAGAAAGTTTTTTAGATCGCGTGTTTTTTTTAACGTCGGTTACAAAAAATTGCTGGAAAGGATCACAAGAGAAGTACTAGAGAAAAAGCCCCGCTAGCGGCTGTTGTTGAGCACCGAGTTTAATGTTTATCTCTGTACTAAAAAGTTACTTGCTGTTTCCTTTGTTAGCGGATCCTGAAGGTGGTTGTTTTTAAACAAGGAATGCCACGTAGTGAAGAAGAGTGAGAAGCACTAGAAGAAAAAGCCCCGCTAGCGGCTGTTGTTGAGCCTGGTACAGTACCCGCGTCAGGCAAGTTTAATGTTTATCTCTGTACTAAAAAGTTACTTGCTGTTTCCTTTGTTAGTGAGTATATCGGATCCTGAAGGTGGTTGTTTTTAAACAAGGAATTCCACGTAGTGAAGAAGAGTGAGAAGCACTAGAAGAAAAAGCCCCGCTAGCGGCTGTTGTTGAGCCACCCGCGTCAGGCAAGTTTAATGTTTATCTCCATACTAAAAAGTTACTTGCTGTTTCCTTTATTAGTGAGTATATCGGATCCTGAAGGTGGTTGTAGCAACTTCTGTGCACCTTCACTTACCTTGAAAATGTCTGAGGAGAGGCCAGTTCCAGTGGTGATCCTGACCAGGAAGAAGTTGGCTCTCTTGGATCGTTCAGCTTGTTCTGGGGTGTTGCTTACTGGGTCTACTGACTCTACCTCTTCGGACTAGAGGGGTGTAGTGGGAGAAACTGGGTATTTAATAGACTTAGATAAGCTTAGACAGGTCATAGAAAGGAGTAATAAGTGTTTTCAATGTGGTAGCCAAGCTCCCTTACAACTGAAGGTAAAATTTTCCTGTAGGGCAGGCAAGGTGTGTCGTATTTTTACTTATTGTGGTAACACTTCAAGACATCACAAACTCTGTACCTGTAGAAGTCCATTCTTTGAAATCCAGTCAGTACTGGATGCTCCCATTGCTGGAATAGTCATTCTGGTCTGGATGACATCACTGCAGTCATGGATATGTTGACCCCTCTTAGTTCCACCATAAAAAGTGGGTGGGGGGGGGGGGGGGATATACTAGGTCGAGAGGGAGTGAGATGACACAGAGGCAAGTTACAAAGAATGGTTTGAGGGTCACAAGGTAAGTTGTGAAGCCAATTTTGAAGGCTATTCTGGTTCCATGGAAGTTGTAGGAACACAAAAACTTTTCGGGCATTCAGTGGATAGACGGAAGCTTTAGGTACACACATAATTAGTGGTGGGGATATAAATGGTTGTTGAATGTCAAGCCTTATGGTCCTAGTGTTGAAATAGAGAAGGTAGAATATATCAATCACATTAGCAATCACTTTTTAAAGCATTTTGAGACGTGCATTAGAAGGTGCTGTTGATGACAATGGCACTAGGGGGATTAGTCACGTGACTATAGACGAAAACCTACTATGGGGGGGCGTGGGGCAATTACAAATAACGAATCACTCTCAGTCACCTGCAGAACATTCTCAACATGAGTATTGTGTACAGGCATTTTGAGTTGAGCCTGCGCTAAAGGTGAGGATCTTTTGCACAAGTGTTTAGGCAGCTATACACAGAATCAAAATGAGAGTTTTGTTTCTGTAGTGTGGAGTAGAGCTGATAAGATGGAGCATATGAGTGTGACAAGTATCAGGCTTGCTGCTGTCCATTTAGGTATAGAGAGCTTCAATGTTGGGAGGAAGGTTGGCTTTGGTATTTATTTTGCTTTAGTTGAGCTAACATGTCCTATGAATGTTCTATTCTGTTTATGTGTGTTTTTGCTTTGTATTGTCAAGCTTGCAGGGATTACTGGAGGATGAGTGAAGACGTGTGTGGAATGGGTGCACCTGGACATGGAGCCCCAGCAAATTATGATGTGTTTACAAAGCAACATAAAACAAGTCTGATGCATCTTATATATGTATATATATATATATATATCTATCTATATATAGGTTGGATACTGGCTGTTGCTGAAAAGTAGAGGAAAGTGAAAGCCAATTCAACATTTTGTTTGTATGCACACATAATTCTAGTAATGAAGGGATGTGTTCTAGTGATGCATGGGGTGTTTCTGGACTTGAAGGCTCGATATCTTGGAAATGATTTTTCAAGAGGTTCAAATGATATTTTTTATCCTTTCATAATATTATTTAAAGAATTTGAAAGCAAATTATATATTCTACGACTTGACATTGAGTTTAGGATCATTGAAAAAAATGTAACGTGATGTATATATGCAATGTTAATAAAAAGAAGTTTCGAAAACGTACAACGAATAAAGAGCCTCGTAACAGTCATTGCTCGAACAGGTTGACTTGGGACTTACAGTCCGCACTCACAGAGCCTATAATCATGAAGAAAAAAGTAGGGCTGAACAAAATGAGTTACCACAGCGCAAGATATATAAGTCGGGACACTAGTTGTGAATACAAGCTAAGATATGGTACTTGATATGAGCAAGCGTATACGCAGACTTGATCACACTTTTAACATAACATAAACTTGTTTATCAGATATGTATATATGTCATAGTGTTTATTACAGTACAACTCATTTACTGTCGTAAGGGACTCAGCATTTTGAAGATTAAATAATCTCAGCTAATACTCACAGCTTCTTAGTAATATAAACGCTGATTTTGACCCTCCAAAGCACTTTGAGTGTGTTTTGAATCATCCATGGAGGTAGTATATAGTACATGGGAATCCCCCCCAAAAGAACTTTATCTTCATTATCTTGTATCTATCTTCTTTTCTTCCCACGCATAACTTGTGTACAATATGTCCATTTTATATACTACCAGCCAAACCGTCCAATGCATTGCCAGGCTGACCTGTTTTTTAATTTAGTACATCTGCCCATGCATGTTCCCCCTACTAACCCCACAGAACATGATGTCCATTTATATCATATCAAATTGAATTGCACAGTTTCTTAACTATCCAGTTCTCTACTCAGCCCAACACATTTTGGTAAAGGGTTTCACTGTCACATCATTATTATATATAATTTAATTTGTTATTATTATTATTATTAATATTATTTATCACCTCAATTAATCAACTTCAAATTTTATTCACTGGCTATATAGTCTTCATCCTGATGTTATTATGTCAACTGAGAGTTCACTGAGAGTTATTATTATCATCACCACAAATCCACAATCATAATCATCATCATCATCGTTATTATTAATTTTATTACATATGATAAACAGGCAGAGTCCATTAACACCTAATTAACTCGTGCCAATTATAAAAAATAAATAAAACCTCCATCTCACGTTCCCTGGATGAAAAGATCCACCTTTTAAAGACTATGGGTGAAAGGCTGAACCTTCTCTGTGCTCAGGAAGCTCTCCTCCTCCTCCGTCACTCATTCTCAATACCAAAGCTCCTCCATATTCTTCGAACTTCACCATGTTTCCTCTCCCCTAGTCTAACGTGCTATGATGACGTCCTCAGATCTGTTGTGAGTGGGATATGCAACATCTCCTTTGATGATGATAATGCCACCTGGATACAAGCTATATACACTCCCTGTGAAGTTTGGTGGTCTTTGGATCCGGAGAGCAGTACAGCTTGCACCCTCTGCCTTCTTGGCTTCTGCTGCTGGCTCTTCGGACCTTGTTCACCACATGTCCCTTCTCGTCTCCACGGTATACCTATTCCCAACTGGGATGATGCAGTCTCCCACTTGTCCCAGGGCCATGATCAATCCCCACCTACCAGTCCGGCTTCACATCGCCAAAAGATCTGGGACTCGGTCATCTGTGCTTGCCTCCAGCCTGCTTGCAAATGTCCCAACCCTGTTTCTAAAGCTCATTTGCTAGCTGCCTCTACAAAACAATCAGGTTTATGACTGTCTGCTCCTCCCATCTCATCTCTAGGCCTTCGCATGGATGACAACACCATCCGTATTGCTGTGGGTCTTTGCCTAGGCACTCCTTTGTGTAGGCCACATGCATGTCAGCACTGTGAGGCTGCTGTTGACCAATTCGCTACCCATGGTCTTAGCTGCCGTCACAGTGTGGGCCGCCATTTTCGTAATGCTGCCATCAATGACATTGTATATACACAGGTCTTTAGCTTTGGCAAAGATACCCTCGAAAAACTGGAGCCTTGTGGCTTCTACAGAAATGATGGGAAGCACCCGGATGGCATCACGTTGGTTCCATGGAAGTGTGGGAAATTGTTGGTGTGGAATGCCACTTGCATTGACACTTTCTCTCCCTCCTACATTGGTAGTGCCTCCACAGTGGCAGGAGCAGTAGCGGCTTTGGCTGAGGAAAGAAAGAGAGAAATTCAAAGTGCACACATAACCCATGAGTAGATATGTAGATCTGTTGAAAGTCTGTACTATATAGTAACTCTAAACAATGATTATTTACCATGCTTAATATACACATGCCAATGTATTCAAAGTGCACACATATATAGACCCTTGCATCATTAGTAGATATGTAGATCTGTTGAAAGTCTGTATGGTAACTCTTGTCACACAGCAAACTTCCGAGGAAACATCTGGTCACGACTTTGTATGAAGACACACAACTGCTTGGTGACTCGGCTCTGTTCTGTTCACAAGAGAAAGCTTCTGTAACTACATTCATTATAAGTAGTTTCCTGCTATTGTTTAAGGCCTGTGTTAACTATTAGCACGTGTGTAGACTTGGGAGGTTAGACTTGGGAGGAAGCCAACTCATCACTTCTGTGCAGGTTGTTGTTGACTCAGCTCAGATGTTAACACGAACACAAGAGCGTTTATGATATTGAAGATCTTTACCAATTTCCAATTCATCAAAAATGTATTAGTGCTAAATTAGAATGCTATGCTGAATCAACATATTGTATGCCGGTTATGTGTTGGGAAAAAGTAGATAGGCACACAGATACTTAGACAGGACAAAATCTTTTACATATTTACTCAAAACAAAAATATATGACCAGTTCTCCATCTATTGAATCAACACATTCATGGAAATCCTTATGGGAATCCTCCATAGCAGAAGTTATACTCTGTAACTTATCAATCTTCAGGTTGATGGCTTCTCAAGAAACTGACAGAATAGCTCTTTCTCATTTTTACTTGCATGAGGCAGAACCTCAAATGAGTCGCTCAGTGCAGCAAGTGCTAGCTAGCCACATGAACATTGTGCATGGGTGTGTGTGCTGGAACTACAATCTGCAACTACAACTGGGCAATATGAGGTATCGTGTGCCTGTGTTAGAGTTTAGAGGGCACGTGACTATGATCGGGTTAGATCTTGGGCTGCTGCCGGTAGACACAGGATAGGATATTGTGCTTTAGCCAGCGGTGGAAAGTGAGTATTTCCCAGGATAGACTTTAGTACACCACCAATATCATATGGCCAGCCTGTCCTTTCTATATGTAACTTTTGGGCTTCAGGGTTAGACAGCATAGAATAGGTGTGAGGGTTTTTATACAGCCTTTGTACCTCTATTCGCTGTCCATTCTTTGAGAAACCTGCTGTAAACCCAGGGGTTTCCTCTGGTTGAGGGGTTTCCACTGGTTGAGGGGTTTCCACTGGTTGAGGGGTTACCTCTGGTTGAGGGGTTTCCACTGGTTGAGGGGTTACCTCTGGTTGAGGGTTTTCCTCTGGTCGAGGGGTTTCCACTAGTTGAGGGGTGTCCTCTGGTTGAGGGGTTTCCTCTGGTTGAGGGGTTTCCACTAGTTGAGGGGTTTCCTCTGGTTGAGGGGTTTCCAATAGTTGAGGGGTGTCCTCTGGTTGAGGGGTTTCCTCTGGTTGAGGGGTTTCTTCTGGTTGAGGGGTATCCACTAGTTGAGGGGTTATCTCTGGTTGAGGGGTTTCCTCTGGTTGAGGGGTTTCCACTGGTTGAGGGGTTTCCACTGGTTGAGCGGTTACCTCTGGTTGAGGGGTGTCCTCTGGTTGAGGGGTTTCCTCTGGTTTTGGGGTTTCCTCTGGTTGAGGGGTTTCCAATAGTTGAGGGGTTTCCTCTGGTTGAGGGGTTTCTTCTGGTTGAGGGGTTTCCACTAGTTGAGGGTTGTCCTCTGGTTGAGGGGTTTCCACTGGTTGAGGGGTTTCCTCTGGTTGAGGGATTTCCTCTGGTTGGGGGGTTTCCTCTGGTTGAGGGGTTTCCACTGGTTGAGGGGTTTCCTCTGGTTGAGGGGTTTCCTCTGGTTGAGGGGTTTCCTCTGGTTGAGGGGTTTCCTCTGGTTGAGGGGTTTCCTCTGGTTGAGGGGTTTCCTCTGGTTGTGGGGTTTCCTCTGGTTGTGGGGTTTCCTCTGGTTGAGGGGTTTCCTATGGTTATTGGGGTTTCCTCTGGTTGAGGGGTTTCCTCTGGTTTTGGGGGTTCCTCTGGTTGAGGGGTTTCCTCTTGTTTTGGGGGTTCCTCTGGTTGAGGGGTTTCCTCTGGTTGAGGTTTTTCCTCTGGTTGAGGGGTTTCCTCTCGTTTTTCCTCTGGTTGTGGGGTTTCCTCTGGTTGAGGGGTTTCCTCTGGTTTTGGGGTTTCCTCTGGTTGAGGGGTATCCTCTGGTTGAGGGGTTTCCACTGATTGAGGGGTTTTCTCTGGTTGAGGGGTTTCCTCTGGTTCTTCTTCTTCTTTCGTTTTCTCTCTCGCTCGTCAACGTTAGATCACCAACTCTGTCGAGGACAGCCACGCTCGTGTCTCGTCGTCCAGACTGGCTATCCCGGGCTCGCCATTGGGTGGACGGTGTAGGGGGCAGGACTCGATGACGTGATCGACTGTCTGTTCCGGGTGCCCACATTCACACGCGGCCGAGTCTCTCAGTCCCCATTCTTTCATGGTGGCGGCGAAGCGGCCGACACCAGTTCTGAGGCGGTTGAGGGTTGTCCACTGCCTGCGCGGTAGGTCCTCGCCTGGCAGCTCGTCCGGCGTCTCCACGAATCGATGTAGCCTGGACTTGCTGGCTGACTGCCACTTCTTCCTCCAGCGGTGTTTCAGCCAACCACCTTTCGAGACATCGTCAGGTGTTGAGCGCAGGAGCTGATGGGCTTGCTCCGCGAACGAGTGTCTTGATTTGAGGCGTTGGCGTATTGGCGGCTCGGTGGCGATATGGTGGAGAAGGTGGTCCTCGTCATTGATGGCATTGCGGGACAGGGTCAGGATGGCTGCTTCGCGTCGCAGCATTGGTGGGGCGATGCCGGCGAGGATGGGTAGATGGTCATGTGGGGTTTCCTCTGGTTGAGGGGTTTCCTCTGGTTGAGGAGTTTCCTCTGGTTGAGGGGTTTCCTCTTGTTGAGGGGTTTCTAGTCTCATCCCTGGGGTATGCAAGCTGCTTTGCGGAATGTGATCTTGATGTACCATGTGCATGCATACTCTGCTTTGGGTAAATTGATTGTCTTGGTGCAATCTTTGTTCCGGATGGCTCATCCTTGAAATGTCACTGCTTCTTCGTGATCAACCTTACTCCTTTGAGGACCTAGCTGTGGTGTGAGTCTGGCAGTTGGAATTACCTTCAAAGTGGTCTTCAAAGATTCTGATTGTCACACATTGTTCATAATGTTTGTTGCATTATCCATCATAAGACTATACACCACTGTTTTAACTACTTCTGATAGGATTTCTCTCCTGCATGGAAATCTTCTCTGGCACCTGCTGGCTGGCAAGCCCGATGAGCCACGCCCCCAAGAATGACAATTGTTGACTGACTTCTGGTTGATCAAGCCTCTACATGGCTTGCTTCTGTGTGGCCTCTACATAGCTGATAGATACACCCAGTGAAGAGCTCTGAATGACTCGATGATGTGCCTAATAGTTTAGGAAGTATAGGAAGTAGGATATTTGGTACCACTTAGCCTGCCTTACTTTTTATAGTCACTCTCCCAGGCTTGCTATTCTTTCCTGTCCGACTTTCCGAAACAAAAGTGATCCTAAAAAAGTGAAACAGCCCGAACTCTACTCTCTATATTACTGATAGATGATAGAAACAGATCTCGAAGAAGATTTTTTTACTAGTTTTAACATTTTTGGGGTTGCCAGTTTACTGCCTCAGCAAATGATTCAAGGCAAGCTTGGAGTATTTTCTGGAAAATCAGCCCCAACCAGTAGCTACTTAGAAACTGCCCGAGTGTACAAACTTTGTTATTTTTTTGTCTGCCATCTTAAAATGCAAGGGTCAAACCAATTTAGGGAGTGCCATACTCCTCAATACACAATTATGGAAACACAGCAGAGTTGGTTGGAAAAGTTTGCATTGCAGCATATGCATCCATCATGTATGTATCATGTATGTATGTATATATGTATCGTGTATGTATGTATCATGTGTATGTATTTATGTATGTATCAATCTATACATGTATCTATGTATGTATCATGTATGTATGTATATGTATCTATATATATGTATCTATGTATGTACCTATGTGTGTATCATCACATGTATATAGTGTAAGGTTTGGTGTGTGTATCATCACATGTATATAGTGCAAGGTTTGGTGTGTGTATCATCACATGTATATAGTGTAAGGTTTGGTGTGTGTGCATGCATAGGAGTGTAAGGTTTGGTGTGTGTGCATGCATAGGAGTGCAAGGTTTGGTGTGTGTGCATGTATAGGAGTGCAAGGTTTGGTGTGTGTGCATGCATAGGAGTGTAAGGTTTGGTGTGTGTGCATGCATAAGAGTGTAAGGTTTGGTGTGTGTGCATGCATTGTAGTGCAAGGTTTGGTGTGTGTGCATGCATAAGAGTGTAAGGTTTGGTGTGTGTGCATGCATAGTATATTGCAAGGTTTGGGATGTGTACATACATAATGTATCTATCTATGTATGTTTATTCTCCACATGTTTACCTATATAAAATATAAGCGGGTCAGAGTAAACAGTTTAAACAGGAAATGATCTCTGAAAAAGAAAATGCCAGCACTAGAGGAAACGAAAACTGCACAAACAAGAAGGAACTGCTGATGGGAAAGGATGCTGGTATTTCATTCTGACATATCACTTGATTCATCAATAAGCTCTAGCTATGAGGTGGGATACACAATTTTTGTCATGCTGATGCTGAAACTATCATAACTCCAGTGAACACATGTAGCTATGGCCACTCTCCATGGACTAGCTACATAGTTAGCATGTATAGGAAGGACAACTGACAACTGGGGAAGAGAGTAGAGATGTTCTGTTGATGGAGGCATACTGAACACTAAACACTGTAAAGAGTGCAAAGGATCAAAAATGTTGCCAAAAATGCAACTTATAGAAGGAAATTATGAAGATGTTCAGCCAAGGCAACCATTTTGTATAAAGGGCCCGAATATACTGTGTAAGTTTGTTTTGAAATATTTCTTGTCAGCTTTTGCATGATAACTAGAGGGAAAGATGCAGTCGTGTGTGTATGTATTTCATGGTGAAAGTAAGCTACCCGTCTAGATATCTGCAGGTCATAAAGAACAAGGAAAAAACATACAAAATGCCAGTGGCAAGGAGGGTTTCTGCTTTGGGTATTTTTCTAAATGTTCCCCTATAGGGTTGCATTTTTTCTCGTTCTTGAATTATGGCGCTCTTCATGTTAATACACAAAACCACCCATCTAGATATCTTTCAGGTGTCCCAGATAACCCGAACAACCCTAATATCAATGTGCAACTTGGTATCAAGAACCACCCATCTAGATATCTTTCAGGAGTCCCAGATAACCTGAACAACCCTATTACCAATGTGCAACTTGGTATCAAGAACCACCCATCTAGATATCTTTCAGGAGTTCCAGATAACCTGAACAACCCTATTATCAATGTGCAACTTGGTATCAAGGGTTGTTAGTGCCCTTTTCTTTCAATGTGGCCACCATAGATTTCCTTGAAAAAGTCTAACTAATACAATTAACTTCTCAATAATAACTAATACAATTAACTTCTCATAATAACTAATACAATTAACTTCTCAATAATAACTAATATATACTCAATAATAACTAATAGAATTAACTTCTCAATAATAACTTGAAATTGTACTCTTTCTCTCTAGCCAGGAAGGGATCTTGGCACAACATAAAATTCAGTGCTTACCCACTTACTCCTTCAGGTTGGCATCGGGTCTTGACTTGCAGTCCACTATATAGCATAAGAGTCAACACAACCTTCTGCCTTCTTTAAACTCCGTTTGTTCTCCTGACGTAATTTTGTAGATCGTCCAGAATATTTTCAATTATTCCATCGCTGTCGAGACCATAGTGTTACTCTCAACAATCATCCTTCTTATATTACTTTGTCTATAGAGGTCACCTTTGACCTTGTCTGGCGTGATAGCCTTTGTGATGAGTTTGAATAGGTCCTCACTATCTCACAGAAAATGGATTAGTGAAGCATCTGAGCATGGAATCAAGCTTTCCATTGTTGTTCTTATGACACTCTAATATGGCATTTGAAAGATCATGGTAATGCATGCATGTATATTCAACGACAGCCCAGCCATCTGGCACTCTCCAGCAAGTCCTGTTTGCTCTGGGGAAGGGTTGAGTGTGATTCCAACCAGTCCTCTAGAAGCCCTTCATTGCATAGTTCATCTGCTATCAGAAATGACTTGTGATATCATAGATAAGAAGATAAGCAAACTGAGGGGCTTGTTTAACCTCCCTCCCCATCCCAAGCCGCCCCTTCCCTGGCACCCATGATTCACAAATGGTTACCAAAATAAACAACACAATGGAATTTAGATTTGGGTTGGTGGCATTTAAATCCTAGTTAATTTGTTTGATGTTTACATCAGAGTGGCACGCCTGCAACGTGTGACTATTTGACCCGACCCCCCCCCCCCCCCCCGCCCCTCACTAACCCAACAATCAGTCTTCTTCCATCACACTGCCCTTAGGGTTGGCAACACGTTTTTTCTTGTTTATGCCCCCCATAAGGTATCTAGATAGGATATCACTTACTTTCACCACAAAATAAAATAAACATGGGACCTTATGCTATGTTGCTTCTTTGGAGTCTTTTTAGTACTCCGAGTGCATTTTTCATCTTGAAATGGAAGTTGCTTCCAAGGATCCCTTCAAAACAACTCACACGGCCATGTTTCATCTTGTCTTCCCACCATCTTGCAGAGCATCAGGTCTATCAACATTGTATATACCAGTTTGGAGTCTGTTAGGAATATGTAAACACGTGGCTACTTTTCCATACCACAATCCAAGCATTGCCATGTCATGATGATGTCAATAATGTACAGATCAGTACTGTATTAGGACTTCTACATATGCTAGGGATAGGGCAATGGCTAGAGCAATGCAATCTAACAATGCTAAGTTTGTTCCATGTGGCATTGGACTAAAAATATACGATTGTGAATCGTTTTTTTTTTGTATGTCTGCCCTGTTTAGTTTTCTATTTTTCCCCTCGACATCTGAAATTCGCTCACCACTCAATACATTCATTATTACATGCAGTGTATAATCTTACTCCAATACTATTAGGTACTAGACCTGTATATAGACACCCTTCATGCTCAGTAAAATACATCATCTCCCTGTAGCTACACGTACACCACCCACAGCTTTCAAACATTTTATGCCCCTTCTTTCTCCTTAAATCAATGCCTAGATCAGCTTAAAACTGGTTCCACTATGTTCATTCTCTTCACTGGTCCTGTATTGCCACCTCATACCACTACTTAACTTTCAATATACTCATCGCAGAGCATTCTCACTCCACACCTTCATCTTGCACCACTCCATTTTCTATGACCATCTCTCCTGCTATGTGATGTTTTGTTTTTCTCATTTCCTCACAAAATCTTGTGACTTGAAGTGTGATAAGTTTTCAACTAATGGCAGCCATTGATAGCATGTGTGTGTGTGAGAGAGAGAGCAGTTTCAACAAGACTGAATTCTGAGGTGGAGGGACGATATGCTCACCTTACTTACTGTACCATGTTTTTTTGGCAGGATGTCATAAATCCACACACATCCCTCCCCCCTCCCCCAAAAAGAAGGAAAAAAAGATATACATATAATTATACCAGAAGAAAGAATATTACAGCAATATCTGACAGCAATATCTGACAGACCGTTATGTATGTATTTAAATGTAGATGTGATAGAGAAATAGGCATGCCTTCAGATTACAAGTGCAATCTAGGGAGGAAAAAATGGTTGATCCTACACTGAAAATGATCTGTTCAACTTCCTACTTAGCAGCTGCTATCTTGTTGTGTAGGAATGGAGACATCTGCTGCAGCCACTCGGATTCAATAACACTGACATTCCTACAACATGAACGGAAAGCAACTCATCAACAGAGAAAAAAATCCCTACCACACGATAAACAGTTATTTGAAAGTGATGGCTTACATAAGTATATCCTGTTGAACTCTCAAACCAACTGTTAACTATAACTGAAAGTGTGTGTACAAGTTAAACCTTAAAGTATTGGGTGAGGCTGCCAGTAAGTATTGGGTGAGACTGCCAGTAAGTATTGGGTGAGACTGCCAATAAGTATTGGGTGAGACTGCCAGTAAATATTGGGTGAGGCTGCCAGTAAGTATTGGGTGAGGCTGCCAGTAAGTATTGGGTGAAACTAACAGTAAGTATTGGGTGAGACAGTAGTAAGTATTGGGTGAGACTGCCAGTAAGTATTGGGTGAGACTGCAAGTAAGTATTGGTTGAGACTGCCAGTAAGTATTGGGTGAGACTGCCAGTAAGTATTGGGTGAGGCTGACAGTAAGTATTGGGTGAGACTGCCAGTAAGTATTGGGTGAGACTGCCAGTAAGTATTGGGTGAGACTGCCAGTAAGTATTGGGTGACACTGCCAGTAAGTATTGGGTGAGACTGCCAGTAAGTATTGGGTGAGACTGCCAGTAAGTATTGGGTGAGACTGCGAGTAAGTATTGGGTGAGACTGCCAGTAAGTATTGGGTGAGACTGCCAGTAAGTATTGGGTGAGACTGCCTGTAAGTATTGGGTGAGACTGCCAGTAAGTATTGGGTGAGACTGCCTGTAAGTATTGGGTGAGACTGCCAGTAAGTATTGGGTGAGGCTGACAGTAAGTATTGGGTGAGGCTGACAGTAAGTATTGGGTGAGACTGCCAGTAAGTATTGGGTGAGGCTGACAGTAAGTATTGGGTGAGACTGCCAGTAAGTATTGGGTGAGGCTGACAGTAAGTATTGGGTGAGACTGCCAGTAAGTATTGGGTGAGACTGACAGTAAGTATTGGGTGAGACTGCCAGTAAGTATTGGGTGAGACTGCCAGTAAGTATTGGGTGAGACTGCCAGTAAGTATTGGGTGAGACTGACAGTAGGTATTGGGTGAGGCTGCCAGTAAGTATTGGGTGAGACTGCCAGTAAGTATTGGGTGAGGCTGCCAGTAAGTATTGGGTGAGACTGCCAGTAAGTATTGGGTGAGACTGCCAGTAAGTATTGGGTGAAACTAACAGTAAGTATTGGGTGAGACAGTGGTAAGTATAGGGTGAGACTGACAGTAAGTATTGGGTGAGACTGCCAGTAAGTATTGGGTGAGACTGCCAGTAAGTATTGGGTGAGACTGCCAGTAAGTATTGGGTGAGACTACTGGGTGAGACTGCCAGTAAGTATTGGGTGAGACTGCCAGTAAGTATTGGGTGAGGCTGACAGTAAGTATTGGGTGAGACTGCCTGTAAGTATTGGGTGAGACTGCCAGTAAGTATTGGGTGAGACTGCCAGTAAGTATTGGGTGAGACTGCCAGTAAGTATTGGGTGAGACTGCCAGTAAGTATTGGGTGAGACTGCCAGTAAGTATTGGGTGAGGCTGCCAGTAAGTATTGGGTGAGACTGCCAGTAAGTATTGGGTGAGACTGCCAGTAAGTATTGGGTGAGACTGACAGTAAGTATTGGGTGAGACTGCCAGTAAGTATTGGGTGAGGCTGCCAGTAAGTATTGGGTGAGACTGACAGTAAGTATTGGGTGAGGCTGCCAGTAAGTATTGGGTGAGACTGACAGTAAGTATTGGGTGAGACTGCCAGTAAGTATTGGGTGAGACTGCCAGTAAGTATTGGGTGAGACTGCCAGTAAGTATTGGGTGAGACTGCCAGTAAGTATTGGGTGAGACTGCCAGTAAGTATTGGGTGAGACTGCCAGTAAGTATTGGGTGAGACTGCCAGTAAGTATTGGGTGAGACTGCCAGTAAGTATTGGGTGAGACTGCCTGTAAGTATTGGGTGAGACTGCCAGTAAGTATTGGGTGAGACTGCCAGTAAGTATTGGGTGAGACTGACAGTAAGTATTGGGTGAGACTGCCAGTAAGTATTGGGTGAGACTGCCAATAAGTATTGGGTGAGACTGCCAGTAAGTATTGTGAGACTGCCAGTAAGTATTGGGTGAGACTGCCAGTAAGTATTGGGTGAGACTGCCAGTAAGTATTGGGTGAGACTGACAGTAAGTATTGGGTGAGGCTACCAGTAAGTATTGGGTGAGGCTACCAGTAAGTATTGGGTGAGACTGCCAGTAAGTATTGGGTGAGGCTACCAGTAAGTATTGGGTGAGACTGCCAGTAAGTATTGGGTGAGACTGCCAGTAAGTATTGGGTGAGACTGCCAGTAAGTATTGGGTGAGACTGTCCCTGTACATAGAAGGTCACGGATATTTATTTGCTTACGTTCATGCCCAGCAAAGCAAGATCCACTATAACTGCAGAGCATCAGGTCTATCAACATTGTATATACCAGTTTGGAGTCTGTTAGGAATATGTAAACACGTGGCTACTTTTCCATACCACAATCCAAGCATTGCCATGTCATGATGATGTCAATAATGTACAGATCAGTACTGTATTAGGACTTCTACATATGCTAGGGATAGGGCAATGGCTAGAGCAATGCAATCTAACAATGCTAAGTTTGTTCCATGTGGCATTGGACTAAAAATATACGATTGTGAATCGTTTTTTTTTTGTATGTCTGCCCTGTTTAGTTTTCTATTTTTCCCCTCGACATCTGAAATTCGCTCACCACTCAATACATTCATTATTACATGCAGTGTATAATCTTACTCCAATACTATCTATGGTACTATACCAGCATCTAGACACCCTTCATGCTCAGTTAAATACATCATCTCCCTGTAGCTATACACGTACACCACCCACAGCTTTCAAACATTTTATGCCCCTTCTTTCTCCTTAAATCAATGCCTAGATCAGCTTAAAACTGGTTCCACTATGTTCATTCTCTTCACTGGTCCTGTATTGCCACCTCATACCACTACTTAACTTTCAATATACTCATCGCAGAGCATTCTCACTCCACACCTTCATCTTGCACCACTCCATTTTCTATGACCGTCTCTCCTGCTATGTGATGTTTTGTTTTTCTCATTTCCTCACAAAATCTTGTGACTTGAAGTGTGATAAGTTTTCAACTAATGGCAGCCATTGATAGCATGTGTGTGTGTGAGAGAGAGAGCAGTTTCAACAAGACTGAATTCTGAGGTGGAGGGACGATATGCTCACCTTACTTACTGTACCATGTTTTTTTTGCAGGATGTCATAAATCCACACACATCCCTCCCCCCTCCCCCCAAAAGAAGGAAAAAAAGATATACATATAATTATATCAGAAGAAAGAATATTACAGCAATATCTGACAGCAATATCTGACAGACCGTTATGTATGTATTTAAATGTAGATGTGATAGAGAAATAGGCATGCCTTCAGATTACAAGTGCAATCTAGGGAGGAAAAAATGGTTGATCCTACACTGAAAATGATCTGTTCAACTTCCTACTTAGTAGCTGCTATCTTGTTGTGTAGGAATGGAGACATCTGCTGCAGCCACTCGGATTCAATAACACTGACATTCCTATATACAACATGAACGGAAAGCAACTCATCAACAGAGAAAAAAATCCCTACCACACGATAAACAGTTATTTGAAAGTGATGGCTTACATAAGTATATCCTGTTGAACTCTCAAACCAACTGTTAACTATAACTGAAAGTGTGTGTACAAGTTAAACCTTAAAGTATTGGGTGAGGCTGCCAGTAAGTATTGGGTGAGACTGCCAGTAAGTATTGGGTGAGACTGACAGTAAGTATTGGGAGAGGCTGCCAGTAAGTATTGGGTGAGACTGCCAGTAAGTATTGGGTGAGACTGCCAGTAAGTATTGGGTGAGGCTGCCAGTAAGTATTGGGAGAGACTGCCAGTAAGTATTGGGTGAGACTGCCAGTAAGTATTGGGTGAGGCTGCCAGTAAGTATTGGGTGAGACTGCCAGTAAGTATTGGGTGAGACTGACAGTAAGTATTGGGAGAGGCTGCCAGTAAGTATTGGGTGAGACTGCCAGTAAGTATTGGGTGAGGCTGCCAGTAAGTATTGGGAGAGACTGCCAGTAAGTATTGGGTGGGACTGCCAGTAAGTATTGGGTGAGACTGCCAGTAAGTATTGGGTGAGACTGCCAGTAAGTATTGGGAGAGGCTGCCAGTAAGTATTGGGTGAGACTGCCAGTAAGTATTGGGTGAGGCTGCCAGTAAGTATTGGGAGAGACTGCCAGTAAGTATTGGGTGAGACTGCCAGTAAGTATTGGGTGAGACTGCCAGTAAGTATTGGGTGAGACTGCCAGTAAGTATTGGGAGAGACTGCCAGTAAGTATTGGGTGAGACTGCCAGTAAGTATTGGGAGAGACTGCCAGTAAGTATTGGGTGAGACTGCCAGTAAGTATTGGGTGAGACTGCCAGTAAGTATTGGGTGAGACTGTCCCTGTACATAGAAGGTCACGGATATTTATTTGCTTAAGTTCATGCCCAGTAAAGCAAGATCCATTATAACTGCTCAACATTGATCACGTAATTTTAGAAGAGAGAGAGAGAGGGAGAATAAAACTAATAAAGCACACATGCACACACACACACACACACACACACACATTACACTTATTGCAATAACAAAAGTTATTGGGTGAGACTGCCAGTAAGTATTGGGTGAGGCTGACAGTAAGCATTGGGCGAGACTGACAGTAAGTATTGGGTGAGACTGCCTGTAAGTATTGGGTGAGACTGTCCCTGTACATAGAAGGTCACGCATATTTATTTGCTTAGGTTCATGCCCAGTAAAGCAAGATCCATTATAACTGCTCAACATTGATCACGTAATTTTAGAAGAGAGAGAGAGGGAGAATAAAACTAACAAAGCACACATGCACACACAAACACACACACACACATTGCAATAACAAAAGTTGATTCCAGAGTCTATGGGATCCTCTAGTGATAACAACTAGTTCATCCCCCCATATGAACTTAAACCACAATGCAACCAGAAAAACATTATGGGAATTTGGTCTTGAGCATGACTGATACCCCCCCCCCCCAATTGTTGGTTATTAACCCCACCCTCCCCTCGCCTATTTCGCAGAATTGACTTCAAAGTGTGATCAATATATTTTGCCATGACTGCCCTCGATTAGCCCATTCCACACTCTTACATAAGATCATAAAAAGGCCAGCATACATAATATTGTGCTTAAGAGCTATCTATCTGTCTATCTACATGTATATAATTATATACACATAATCTGTCTATCTACATGTATATAATTATATACACACACACAGAGACAACAACAATGCTATCTATCTGTCTATCTACATGTATATAATTATATACACATGCACAGAGACAACAACAATGCTATCTATCTGTCTATCTACATGTATATAATTATATACACACACACACAGACAACAACAATGCTATCTATCTGTCTATCTACATGCATATAATTATATACACACACACACAGACAACAACAATGCTATCTATCTGTCTATCTACATGTATATAATTATATACACATACACAGAGACAACAACAATGCTATCTATCTGTCTATCTACATGTATATAATTATATACACACACACAGAGACAACAACAATGCCATCTATCTGTCTATCTACATGTATATAATTATAAATTATATACACACACACAGAGACAACAACAATGCTATCTATCTGTCTATCTACATGTATATAATTATACACACACACACAGAGACAACAACAATGCTATCTATCTGTCTATCTACATGCATATAATTACATAGGTTAGGGCTAGGGCTAGAGACAACAACAATGACTTTTTTTTAAATTAAAAACAACAACAAGTCTTGCCCTGTGCTACCAATGTTTACCATAACCAGTTAGATACCCTTTACCATTTAAAATGGTATAAATCATTGAGCTACTGTTTTGATTGGTCATCATTCATTACCTCATGTAGCACTTGGAGGTGAGAATGATTTCAGAGTACATGAGGTAGGGAGGGTGTGGCTTGATGTGGAACAAACAGGATGACGGGTGGATGAATACTTCCTGTCGTGTAGACATCTAGGGGTGTGAGGGAGGAGAGGGAGTGTGAGGGAGGAGAGGGAGTGGCAGGGAGGACGGCACAAAGCAGAGGGATGGTGAGCATTGAGAGTGGGAAGGAGGTACGTGGGACTAGGGATAATGCTAGGGAGGCACGTAGAGGAAGGTGGGGCTAGGGCTAGGGACACATGCAGAGGAAGGTGTGGCTAGGGACACATGCAGAGGAAGGTGTGGCTAGGGCTAGGGAGACATGCAGAGGAAGGTGTGGCTAGGGCTAGGGACACATGTAGAGGAAGGTACGGCTAGGGCTAGGGACACATGCAGAGGAAGGTGGGGCTAGGGCTAGGGACACATGCAGAGGAAGGTGTGGCTAGGGCTAGGGAGACATGCAGAGGAAGGTGTGGCTAGGGCTAGGGACACATGCAGAGGAAGGTGTGGCTAGGGCTAGGGAGACATGTAGAGGAAGGTACGGCTAGGGCTAGGGAGACATGTAGAGGAAGGTACGGCTAGGGCTAGGGAGACATGTAGAGGAGGGTGGGGCTAGGGCTAGGGACACATGCAGAGGAAGGTGTGGCTAGGGACACATGCAGAGGAAGGTGTGGCTAGGGCTAGGGAGACATGCAGAGGAAGGTGTGGCTAGGGACACATGCAGAGGAAGGTGTGGCTAGGGAGACATGCAGAGGAAGGTGTGGCTAGGGCTAGGGACACATGCAGAGGAAGGTGTGGCTAGGGCTAGGGAGACATGCAGAGGAAGGTGTGGCTAGGGCTAGGGACACATGTAGAGGAGGACCACCACTAATAGTGTCCAGCAATAACTAATGAACCTTCAGGGCCAACATTCTGTCCATGACGAGTGTTTCTTAAGATTTTATGTTAAGGGGAGGGGGAATTGCACCACACCCTCCTCCCCCTGGAAGAAACAACAATACATACATAATGCCCCCACCACTTACTGTTCGGTACTTGCCCTCCCCCACATGTTCGGCCACATTACCAAACAGTCCCCTCAACAAAGACTTCCTCAAACTCTCGCTGCACTCCACACCCCCTGAGGTGACTTCAACGCCCACACGGTCACACAACTCGTGAAGCTGCCTGCGGACGTCGGTGATTATCCTCATGTTGCGTATATGGATGAAGTTCTCCTTACACCAACTCTGAGAAGACATATTTCATCAGCACATAAAGCAACATACTTTATCAACAACAACAGCAACAACAACAATAGTTGTTGACTTGTGTTATAGGTCATTAAGCTTTAACCCCTAAACATAAATTAAAAAAAAAATTTGGTTTAACCTCCTACCAATTTCAGTAAAGATATGTCCAGCCATTATCATACATGTACATAACACATAATTTGTGCTCTTGATCATTGGCCTTGGACTTTAACTTTGCAAAATCACATAAGTTGTTACTTGATGCCTACGCACTTCATCTGTTTACCAAGTCCTGTGTTTGCAAGTTAGGTACAGACAGGTGCCTGGCTATCCACAGGACTGACTCAAGCAAGGTAGAGACAGGTGCCTGGATACCCACAGGACTGACTCAAGCTAGGTACAGACGGGTGCCTGGCTAGTCACAGGACTGACTCAAGCTACATGTAGGTACAGACAGGTGCCTGGCTACACACAGGACTGACTCAAGCAAGGTAGAGACAGGTGCCTGGATACCCACAGGACTGACTCAAGCTAGGTACAGACAGGTGCCTGGCTACACACAGGACTGACTCAAGCTAGGTACAGACAGGTGCCTGGCTACACACAGGACTGACTCAAGCTAGGTACAGACAGGTGCCTGGCTACACACAGGACTGACTCAAGCTAGGTACAGACAGGTGCCTGGCTACACACAGGACTGACTCAAGCAAGGTACAGGCAGGTGCCTGGCTAGCCACAGGATCGACGACTGCTGCTGAGCATGATGTGGCAGGAGGCAGTGGACATTGATGAGGTGCTACCTTTTGGCTTGTGCTTGTCCCCCCTATTGTTTACGGTAGTCTGATGCATTGCAATGTATAACAAGCAATGGTGGAGTATTGTAGCTGGTAGTGATTTTATAACCATGGGCAGGGCAGAGACCAGCAAGGATCAGGAAATCTCGTTTCAATTATAGATACATGTGATGAAGCAGGTATGCCAGTAGAGCTGGAGGCTCCAAACCTGAGTGAACATATATAATTCCTTGGGCTGGAGCAGGACACTTGGGCAATGAAGAGCAGGACACGTTGGCAATGAAGAGCAGGACACATTGGCAATGAAGAGCAGGACACATGGTCAATGAAGAGCAGGACATGTGGGCAATGAAGAGCAGGACATGTGGGCAATGAATAGCAGGACACATGGACAATGAAGAGCAGGACACTTGGGCAATGAAGAGCAGGACACTTGGGCAATGAAGAGCAGGACACATGGGCAATGAAGAGCAGGACACTTGGGCAATGAAGAGCAGGACACATGGTCAATGAAGAGCAGGACATGTGGGCAATGAAGAGCAGGACATGTGGGCAATGAATAGCAGGACACATGGTCAATGAAGAGCAGGACATGTGGGCAATGAAGAGCAGGACATGTGGGCAATGAATAGCAGGACACATGGACAATGAAGAGCAGGACATGCGGGCAATGAAGAGCAGGACATGTGGGCAATGAAGAGCAGGACACTTGGGCAATGAAGAGCAGGACACTTGGGCAATGAAGAGCAGGACATGTGGGCAATGAAGAGCAGGACACTTGGGCAATGAAGAGCAGGACATGTGGGAAATGAAGAGCAGGACATGTAGGCAATGAAGAGCAGGACACTTGGGAAATGAAGAGCAGGACATGTGGGCAATGAATAGCAGGACACATGGACAATGAAGAGCAGGACACGTGGGCAATGAAGAGCAGGACACGTGAGCAATGAAGAGCAGGACATGTAGGCAATGAAGAGCAGGACATGTGGGCAATGAAGAGCAGGACACGTGAGCAATGAAGAGCAGGACATGTGGGCAATGAAGAGCAGGACACGTGAGCAATGAAGAGCAGGACACGTGAGCAATGAAGAGCAGGACATGTAGGCAATGAAGAGCAGGACATGTGGGCAATGAAGAGCAGGACACTTGGGCAATGAAGAGCAGGACACGTGAGCAATGAAGAGCAGGACAAGTGGGCAATGAAGAGCAGGACATGTTGGCAATGGAAAAACACCTAGCAAAGGACAAATTGCTAAGGAGATTGGCACTGACGAGGGAAGGAAAGGATTGCAAGAAAAGAGAGCTCCCATTGCTCGTTGGAAGTCTTGAGCACGCCTGCAAATCAGCAAGATAAGGTCGATCCTTCTTGTGGAATATACTTACATGCAGCAACATTACTAAAGCAACTGGAACAGTTCGTATGGTTAGTGCAGCCTCCAGACCAGACATGGAGTGCTGGCACTCATTTGCAGTCCAATGGAATGGGATGGCCACGATGATCCCATGATGAAAAACAGTAAAATCGGAACAGCAAGAACAACCATCACCACAGATGCTTCATGGGGTTGTGGAGTGGGAGGTGGGAGTGGTTTCAGCTGGCACGGACGGAACCGACTAAACATCTTGTCATCATCGGAAGGGACTAGTCCCCAACTGTGATAGCTGCAGCCACATGGCGAAGCAAATGGAGGAGAAAGATGATCCAAGTGAGGTGTGATGATGCAGCAGTGGTCTCAATAGTCAACAAAAAAAACTAGCCGGGACGAGGAGGTGATTAGATGCCAGGTGTTTCTGAGGCTAAATGGAAGTTTGGGCTACACACAGTTCACATACATACCTGGGGTACAAACCACACTAGCTGATGCCCTGTTCAAGGGCAATGGGCTACTCTTCCACACACACAGTATTCCCACAGGCCGATCTAGTTCAAGCAGCCATCCTTGAGGTTGTCATAGCAACCATCCCAGGGGAGGTCATGGCAGCCACTCCAGTGGAGGTCATAGCAGCCATTCCAGGGGAGGTCATAGTCTCCATCCCAGGGGTGGTCATAGCAGCCATCCCAGGGGAGGTCATAGCAGCCACTCCAGGGGAGGTCATAGTCTCCATCCCAGGGGAGGTCATGGCAGCCACTCCAGGGGAGGTCATAGCAGGGGTGGTCACACATATAGACATGTAGAAGCCATCCCAGGTGTCAGAGATGGCCCTGAACAAGTCTGAAATGTTGAACCCAAGAACTCACATGTACTTGAACAAGCCACCAGCCACAACTACAAAGGGGGGGCTGGCTACAGAGTGACCAAGTAAGTTGGGAGAGCGATAGAAGAAGCTTCGAATTGTGCATAACACGCTATGAATGTTCCATGTTCCATGTTCCAGAATCGAGACATCGCAGAAGACGTGAGTGAGGCAGCAGGATAAGGACACCAAACACTCTGGAATAGAAGACCAAGCCTCCCTGAACTCTCAAACATTACCTTAGATGGAATTGTTGAAGACTTGGAGAATGAATGGTCCAGGGACCTAGGAAAGACCAAGACTGAGGGGGGCAAGAGGGTTGACAGTTGAGATGAAGTTATTGTGAGAGATAGTCTGAGTAGCAAGGGCATTAGTTATCTGACATTGTATTGGTAGGTACAAGTGTATCTGGATTCTAATATTCTCATTGCTTGGCTTGTCTAGCTGAACTATATTATCCGTATATCGTTCAATTGATTCGGATATCTTTTTAATAAATTAATTTACCTTGTCAACTCAGGAAAGGGGGGAGACTATTTACAGTAGTTGTCCATTGGTCAAACTAGATCGAGAGCTTGGCGTCATCGGGGAAGCGTCCTGTATATCCGTAGCTAGGAACTAAGCGTAGGCTTGTGAATATTAGCAAGGCTAATTAGTTCAATTGCCCAACACCAGGAGTGGTCATAGCAGCCATCCCATAGGTTGTCATAGCAGCCGTCCCTGGGGTTGTCATAGCAGCCATCCCAGGAGTGGTCATAGCAGCCATCCCAGGGGTTGTCATAGCCTCCATCCCAGGGGTTGTCATAGCAGCCATCCCAGGGGTGGTCATAGCAGCCATCCCAGGGGAGGTCATAGCAGCCATCCCAGGGGAGGTCATAGCAGCCACTCCAGTGGAGGTCATAGCAGCCATCCCAGGGGAGGTCATAGCAGCCATCCCAGGGGAGGTCATAGCAGCCATCCCAGGGGAGGTCATAGCAGCCACTCCAGGGGAGGTCATAGCAGCCATCCCAGGAGTGGTCATAGCAGCCATCCCAGGGGTTGTCATAGCAGCCATCCCAGGGGAGGTCCTAGCAACCATCCCAGGGGTTGTCATAGCAGCCACCCCAGTGGTTGTCATAGCAGCCATCCCAGGGGAGGTCATATCAGCCATCCCAGGGGAGGTCATAGCAGCCATCCCAGGGGAGGTCATAGCAGCCATCCCAGGGGTGGTCATAGCAGCCATTCCAGGGGAGGTCATAGCAGGGGTTGTCATAGCAGCCATCCCAGAGGTTGTCATACAGCCATCCCAGGGGAGGTCATAGCAGCCATCCCAGGGGTTGTCATAGCAGCCATCCCAGGGGTTGTCATAGCAGCCATCCCAGGGGTTGTCATAGCAGCCATCCCAGGGGAGGTCATAGCAACCATCCCAGGGGTTGTCATAGCAGCCACCCCAGGGGTTGTCATAGCAGCCATCCCAGGGGATGTCATAGCAGCCATCCCATGGGAGGTCATAGATGCACAGTTGATTAACAAGTCTGACTCCACCACCTCAAGGAAGTGGACAAGAGCAGTGGAACGCTATTTTCAAAATAAGATGAGCACCCTCAACTAAGAGATCTTATACGACATATGGCAAAATGACGATACAAGAAATTCTGCACCACTTTGATAAGAATCCACTGCCCGAGTCAGAACAACAATTATGTCAGTTTTGAGCTATATTAGCTAAGGATGCCATACATGTATATTTGATACCTGTCAGCTGCCAGGCATATATGTACATATTGAGGAGGGCTAGGCTGAACCCAAGGTAAGCAATGTGGCCCACCTTCAGCATGTTTGAAAGGTGTAAAGATGCCCCAAGAAAAACACGGTACCCCACGGAAAGCGAGGCCTCCAATCACAGGATGGAGCTAAAACAACCAAGGAGGTTTGGGAGAGGCTAGGCGTTGGCTACGACAAGACAATGATATGGTAAGCAGCAAAGGCATGTTTCTTCGGGTTCCTGAGAGTGGGAGGTGTGTATTCCATCAGACAACAGGTTGGACAAAAGAACACACCTGACGTCAGCAGGCGTTTCAGTTGACAACTAATGGACCTGTTTAGGCAAAGCCACGGTGTAATAGGGAGGTCGGATGGCCTGTTATGTCCAGTGGCTGCACTGCTGGCATACTTGGCGATAAGGTTAAGGGCCCCTTTCTTTTGTTTTTGCGAACAGAAAGACACCATCACCAGATAAAAGTTTGTGGATCTGATGAGGGGCCCCTGGTCCTGACTGGAATCAACCCCGTCCCACACGAGCGAGGCATTAGGGTAGTAGAAAGAGGCACGTGCAACCCACAGCCTGGGCAGGCCAGGAGCCAACAGGACCTGGTAGCTTACGAGCAGTTCTTACAAGGACTTCTTGATAATCAACTTGAAATTTACTTACTTAGCAAAGATGCTCTAGCCTTCATCAGATGCTAAGACTCGTGTGAGGTCTATATATATATACTGGTAGCTAGCTGTGCACCACCTGATGCAAACCACACCCAGGCACACGTGAGATGCATGTGACTGGATGTGGCAGCAATGAAAGGGAGGACGGGAGAGATGGATGGGGGATTCAAATAAAGAAAACATGCCGGAAAGGGAGGACGGGAGAGATGGATGGGGGGGGGATTCAAATAAAGAAAACATGCCGATTACTTTTTTAAATTAACAATCCACTTAACAAGTGTTCAAATTATTAACTATTAGTTAGTTATAGTTAGTTAATTAGTTGGTACTTAGGTAGTAGTTATTACTTAGTTAATTGTTAGTTATAATTAGTAGTTAGTTAGTTAGAGGTTGTCAATAAAAAATCTCGAGCATGTTTTCTTTGTCATGTTGTTTATCTACTCCCTCTTTCATTGCTGCCAGATCTTCTACCTCCTTCATTGCTGCCAGATCTTCTCTCTCCTTCATTGCTGCCAGATCTTCTCCCTCCTTCATTGCTGCCAGATCTTCTCTCTCCTTCATTGCTGCCAGATCTTCTCCCTCCTTCATTGCTGCCAGATCTTCTCCCTCCTTCAAATGTTGCTGCCAGATCTTCTCCCTCCTTCAAATGTTGCTGCCAGATCTTCTCCCTCCTTCATTGCTGCCAGATCTTCTCCCTCCTTCATTGCTGCCAGATCTTCTCCCTCCTTCATTGCTGCCAGATCTTCTCCCTCCTTCATTGCTGCCAGATCTTCTCCCTCCTTCATTGCTGCCAGATCTTCTCCCTCCTTCATTGCTGCCAGATCTTCTCCTTCCTTCATTGTGCCAGATCTTCTCCCTCCTTCATTGCTGCCAGATCTTCTCCTTCCTTCATTGCTGCCAGATCTTCTCCCTCTTTCATTGCCGCCAGATCTCTACCTCCTTCATTGCTGCCAGATCTTCTCCCTCCTTCATTGCCGGCAGATCTTCTCCCTCCTTCATTGCTGCCAGATCTTCTCCCTCCTTCATTGCCATCAGATCTTCTCCCTCCTTCATTGCTGCCAGATCTTCTCCCTCCTTCATTGCTGCCAGATCTTCTCTCTCCTTCATTGCTGCCAGATCTTCTCCCTCCTTCATTGCTGCCAGATCTTCTCCCTCCTTCATTGCCGGCAGATCTTCTCCCTCCTTCATTGCTGCCAGATCTTCTCCCTCCTTCATTGCCATCAGATCTTCTCCCTCCTTCATTGCTGCCAGATCTTCTCCCTCCTTCATTGCTGCCAGATCGTCTCCCTCCTTCATTGTTGCCAGATCTTCTCCCTCCTTCATTGCCGCCAGATCTTCTCCCTCCTTCATTGTTGCCAGATCTTCTCCCTCCTTCATTGCTGCCAGATCTTCTCCCTCCTTCATTGCTGCCAGGTCTTCTCCCTCCTGCCATATCCGGTTCATGTGCTGGGCACGTGCGCCAGGGTGGGTGTGGTTATCATAACGTGGTGGATAGCCAGCTATGTATCAACCTCATGCGAGTCTCGCCATTCCTGATGAAAGCTAGAACATCTAACCGAAGCATCGCATGAGTAAATTTAAGTAAATTATTACATTGTCTACACTCTGTACCACACACGTCAACTGAGAGTTCGTTGAGAGTAAATGAGGCATAGTAATGTTATGCACTATCAACCGACCTGCGCCATCGATAGATCGCGCAAAGTCGTGCGAACTGAAGCACAGCAGATACAAGCAAGTCCTGGATTACGTGCAGCGCCATTATTTCGGATGTGGATTTATTCAAGAATACTGCAAACATTGCCCAGTATGCCAACTGAGTCAGCCGCAAGTTACAAGACCACCTCTTCGACCCTTGATCCAGCCCTGGGCATAGCCCAATTGGTTATTTAATTCTAATTTTATAATTAATTTTTCCACAGATATTAAATATGGGCATTGGACATTCGCTCATATGACGGTCCGTGTCCAAATAAATTCCCAAATTTCTCCATAGATTGCGTTGCATCGGTCGATGGACGAGACCTTGCGCGATCTACCGATTACTGCACTAACGAAGGATCCATAGATAGCGCAGCATGATCTATCAATGGCGTAGGTCGGTCGATAGCGCATAATGTAACAATGATGGTAGTACCAATAATGATAACTGTATTAAATGACAATAAACTAATAATAGATAGATAGATAAGGGTAACAATGATGGCGGCATTTGTTTGGGGAGGATTGGTTTGGGCAGTTGTCAGCCATTAGACTGATGGGTGACAGCCGGCAGACTCCAGGATACACATCTCGTCTAATTATGGTCTTTTTTTTTGCTCCCAGTTCTAAAAGCAACAACAACAGCAACAACTTCCTTACTCTGTTTCCCTTGTTATTCTTATAGGCTCTGTAGATGTTGAGAAGAGTCAGGTGATCCCCATCCTCGGAGAGAAACTTCCTGTGAGCGGCGTTCACCGCATCCTTCTTGTTGCGAGGAGTAAAGGTCACAGAGTCCACACTCAGCATGGACACCACGGAAATGACCTCGTGAGTGCAGCCGAACTCCTGGGATGACAAGATTGCTTTCGCCAGTGTGGGCTCCAGGGGGAAATGGGATAATTTCCAGCCCAATGAGGTGAGCTGAAGACCAAAATCCTCCTCCATTTCTTCATTCATTATACTCACACCATTTCCCCCTCTGCCTTGTGTCTTGCCCTCACTTGCTCCACCTCTTCCCTCATCCTCTACCCTTTGCTCGATGGCTCCCAAGAAGAAGAGGTCCTTTATGGCTCGGACAACCGAGTCCTTGGGGGGAGACACCATGAAGTCAAAGTTCAAGATGTTGGTCACGCCCAGGGCGAGAAGTTGAAGGATAACAGACAGCAGAGAGCATCGGAGGATCTCGGGCACCGTGTCCTCAATGAGCTCTGAATGTGGGCGTGACATGATAGAGATACACAAGCATCTCATTATTTACACAAACATCACAAACATTAGCATTAGTAAGCTCCGCCCACCTCACTCAGCTTTGACTTCAAGCACGAAGCTTGTCGAATGGTTGCACATTATTGAAATCTGATGTAATGTAATGTACCACAAGGGCTGGAAATATCGAGGGGTCTATTTTCCCTGTTGCCATTTCCTGTGTAGGAAGTCCATCTCCTCTGCCAGATGGTACTATGAGCACACACAAGGAGAAGCTCATCGGATTATATTCATCGTCATTATTTTGTTACTCCATGAGGCCTAACAGCTAGCTACCCAAGCAGCAGCAAGAAGAGTTATGGAGACGAGAGATCCCCCAGACACTAAGCTTGTTTATTGCTGAGAAGACATTTCCAACCCCCCTTTATACTGATCGGCAAGTACGACCAACTTTTTTGAAATGGGCAAAACAAATAAATTTTAGAAAAAAGCTAAACCAAAAAAAGCTAACAAAAACTAAATTAACGAGGCATCAGAGATGGCAAACCTCTGCCAAGCATCAGAGATGGCAAACCACTGCCAAGAATCAGAGACTGCAAACCTCCACCAAGCATCAGAGACTTCAAACCTCTGCCAAGCATCAGAGACTGCAAACCTCTGCCAAGCATCAGAGACTGCAAACCTCTGCCAAGCATTAGAGACTGCAAACCTCCGCCAAGCATCAGAGACTTCAAACCTCTGCCAAGCATCAGAGACTGCAAACCTCTGCCAAGCATCAGAGACTTCAAACCTCCGCCAAGAATCAGAGACTGCAAACCTCTGCCAAGCATCAGAGATGGCAAACCTCCGCCAAGCATCAGAGACTGCAAACCTCTGCCAAGCATCAGAGATTGCAAATCTCAGCCAAGCATCAGAGATGGCAAACCTCTCAGAGACTGCAAACCTCTGCCAAGTATCAGAGACTGCAAACCTCTGCCAAGCATCAGAGATGGCAAACCTCTGCCAAGCATCAGAGATGGCAAACCTCTGCCAAGCATCAGAGATGGCAAACCTCTGCCAAGCATCAGAGACTGCAAATCCCCGCCAAGCATCAGAGATGGCAAACCTCTGCCAAGCATCAGAGATTGCAAATCTCCGCCAAGCATCAGAGACTGCAAACCTCCGCCAAGCATCAGAGACTGCAAACCTCCGCCAAGTATCAGAGATGGCAAACCTCCGCCAAGCATCAGACTGCAAACCTCTGCCAAGCATCAGAGATTGCAAATCTCTGCCAAGCATCAGCGATTGCAAATCCCTGCCAAGCATCAGAGACCGCAAACCTCCGCCAAGCATTAGAGACTGCAAACCTCCGCCAAGCATCAGAGACTGCAAACCTCCGCCAAGCATCAGAGACTGCAAACCTCCGCCAAGCATCAGAGATTGCAAATCCCCGCCAAGCATCAGAGATGGCAAACCTCTGTCAAGCATCAGAGACCGCAAACCTCTGCCAAGCATCAGAGACTGCAAACCTCTGCCAAGCATCAGAGATTGCAAATCCCTGCCAAGCATCAGAGACTGCAAACCTCTGCCAGGCATCAGAGACTGCAAACCTCCGCCAAGCATCAGAGACTGCCAAGCATCAGAGACTGCAAACCTCTGCCAAGCATCAGAGACTGCAAACCTCCGCCAAGCATCAGAGACTGCCAAGCGTCAGAGACTGAAAACCTCTGCCAAGCATCAGAGTCTGCAAACCTCCTCCACACCCAACAATTTTTCTCATTCTGAATAAAGCTATATTGGATTGATTAGCCAACAGAGAAAGTGGCTCCCGGAGGTCAGCCTCACTGCCAAGCTGCTAGCATTGTAATGTACAGTGCAGCTAGTGTAGTTTGTTAATTTGTGAGCCTGTTGTCAACACAGAAGACGGATGTGCAAGCATATTCTTACACAAAATGTCCGGCAATTCCAAGTGCCGGAATATTTCTGTCAATGGTGGCTTATGGCAACGTGGATCCACCAAAATCCAGGTCCTTGACCCATGCCTAGTACTAGCCCCACGCCTAGCCCTAGACCCACGCCCAGCCTAGACCCACGCCCAGCCCTAGACCCACACCTAGCACTAGACCCACGCCTAGCCCTAGAGCATGCCTAGCCTAGACCCACACCTAGCACTAGACCCATGCCTAGCCCCAGAACCATGCCTAGCCCTAGACCCATGCCTAGCCCTAGACCCATGCCTAGCCCCAGACCCATACCTAGCCCTAGACCCATGCCTAGCCCCAGACACATGCCTAGCCCTAGACCCATCCCTAGCCCTAGCCTAGTTCCAAGCCTAGTCTATAAAGTTTCGTGAAAAATCCATCCGTAAATTGTTGTGTAGTCCTGCTAGCAGAGAGACAGACCAACCAGTGTGGAAACATGACCTCCTTGGCAGAGGCAGAGGGAATGAACAAACAAACAAACAAACAATCATAATATAACTAACACATGCACTAAGCAAAACAACCTTCAGCGTCTTAGCTTGTTAAACATGCATACCAATAACTGAGCACACTTATTGCAGGCCATATACTCACAACCTGCAATTACTTGGATGTCCTACAACCACATCCATTGATTATCGTCTTACGTACCTTCAAAGTGTTGCTGAGTGTAGAGTCTATAGCAATGCCCGGCCGCTACTCTTCCTGCCCGTCCTGCTCGTTGCCGGGCCTGAAATTAACAACACAGGAACACATCAAGCATGGCATTCTATCGCCAAGGCAACTGGTTGAGCACGAATTCCTATTAATGCACACCTGAGCCTTAGAGACGGGAACCACTGTCAGCAGGTCTAGTTCGTCGTGGGCGCTGTAGCCCCGAGCCTTCACCTTGCCGCTATCCACCACGTACCTCACGCCGGGGATAGTAATAGACGTCTCTGCTATGTTCGTAGACAGGATGACCTTCCGGGACCCTTGTGGGCTTGGCTGGAAAACGTGGTTCTGCTGAGAGGAAGGGAGCGCTGCAAAGAGGGGACATACGAGCACGTCTAGCCAGTGTGGCGGGAAGAGCTCGGAGCATTGCAGCAGGAGATCTTGGACCGACTCAATCTCATCTCTTCCAGTGAGGAAGACCAAGATGTCACCCATAGAGTCGCCAGTATCTTTATCAACCTAGTTATATATATATTAGTTGCCATTTGGCTGAGCTGTAGTATCGATTAATTCATCCTTGCACTAGGAAGGCATACTTTGCCCTAGCCCTAGATGGCATATCACAAACAATTCATATCCTGGTGGAAGCAATCCATAGGGCCAGGGCTAGGGCCAGGGCTAGGACTAGGATTAGGGCCAGGGCCAAGACTAGGATTAGGGCCAGGGCTAGGGCTAAGACTAGGATTAGGGCCAGGGCTAGGGCTAGGGCTAAGACTAGGATTAGGGCCAGGGCTAGGGCCAGGACTAGGGCCAGGATTAGGGCTAGGGCCAGGACTAAGACTAGGACTAGGGCCAGGGCTAGGACTAGGGTCAGGGCTAGGACTAGGACTAGGGCTAGGGCCAGGACTAGGGCCAGGACTAGGGCCAGGACTAGGGCCAGGACTAGGGCCAGGACTAGGGCCAGGACTAGGGCCAGGACTAGGGCCAGGACTAGGGCCAGGACTAGGGCCAGGACTAGGGCCAGGACTAGGGCCAGGACTAGGGCCAGGACTAGGGCCAGGACTAGGGCCAGGACTAGGGCCAGGGCCAGGGCAAGCACTAGGCTAGGACTAGGGCCAGGGCTAGGGCCAGGGCTAGGGCCAGGGCTAGGGCCAGGGCTAGGGCCAGGGCTAGGGCCAGGGCTAGGGCCAGGGCTAGGGCCAGGGCTAGGGCCAGGGCTAGGGCCAGGACTAGGGCCAGGGTTAGGGCCAGGACTAGGGCCAGGGTTAGGGCCAGGGCAAGCACTAGGCTAGGACTAGGGCCAGGACTAGGGCCAGGGCTAGGGCCAGGGCTAGGGCCAGGGCCAGGGCTAGGGCCAGGGCTAGGGCCAGGGCTAGGGCCAGGGCTAGGGCCAGGGCTAGGGCCAGGGCTAGGGCCAGGACTAGGGCCAGGGTTAGGGCCAGGACTAGGGCAAGCACTAGGCTAGGACTAGGGTCAGGGCTAAAGGCCAGGGTCAGGGCTAAAGGCCAGGGCCAGGGCTAGGACTAGGGCAGGAACTAGGATTAGGGGCGAGGCTTGGGCTAGGGCTAGGGCTAAGGCTAGGAGCTCGTCGTATTCAACTGTCCTTTACCTGTTCTTCATGAAGTTGAAGGATGGTGGTAATAGCGCTGCTGGTGTACTCCTCCTGGGGGGTCAGAGTGTAGTGGAGAGTAACAGGAAACTGCCTCCCCTGGATGTACAAGATTTTGGCTCCGTTGAAGTACGACGAGAAGTCCTCCGCTGCCAGCGTGGCTGACATGACGATGATCCTGAGCTTGCGAAGCTGCTTTTTCGCTCTGGCAGCATGAGCAGATTTCACGATACCAAAGAGTAGATCGGTGTGGACGGTTCGTTCATGGGCTTCATCTAGAACCACCACATTATATCTGAGGGAGGTGGCGATGGTGGGAGAGTCATTGGGGAGTCCAGAAGGAGGTGTGTCAAATAACATAGTAGGTGGGAAGATGATGAGAAAAGAGAAATAGAATAGAAAGCAAGAGAGAGAAACAAGAGTGGAGAGAGAAGGGAGGGAGAGGACGGAGGAATAGGGAGAGAGGAAGAGGTAGGAGGAGGAGGAGGGAAGGGGGGAGGGGTAAGGGACGAGGGAAGGGGAGAGAAGAGGGTGGGGCCAGGGCTGAGGTGGACAGCATGCAAGGCTAGGGAGGGGAACAAATCAAATCTAGAGACAATGACAGAGGTGTGAAGATGGCTGCCAGGAGAGAGAGAGGATGAAGACTCACTTCATGAGCTGAGGGTCCAAGATGGCCTCTCTCAGCAGCATCCCGTCTGTCATGAACTTGAGTTTGGTAGAGAGGGAGGAGCAGTCATCGAACCTCACGCTGTACCCCACCTCCCCCCCCAGCTCTACACCTCTCTCCTCCGCCACACGCTGTGCGACACTCGTAGCCGCTACCCGGCGAGGCTGGGTGACGGCAATTCCTCCACCCTTCTTTACAAAGCCAGTCTCCAACAGGTACTACACGCACATTTATAGAGCAGACACACAAACACTAGCCGAGATACTAGCATCCATTGCAGTGGGAGTGCTTTCAAGTGGGTGTGGAGGTCCCCAGTTTGATCCTTGATGGAATCATTCATTTTTTCGAATCCCTCCCTCCCCTCCCCAATCTACGGCTTACTATTTTGTCTGTTTCCTCAGAAACTTGTGGTGGGAACATGGAAAAAAGTATGTAATGTTGGCAAGACGATTTAAAGGGGTGGGAAAGGGAATGATTCCAGTCAGGATTGAACTGGGGGGACCTTGAGTACCTTCATAATTATAATGTTCTTCAATAGAAAGCACAATTAACACTTATTGTGCCTTAAAATGCCATGTGTGCTTAGGCATAGAAGTGTGCCAAGAGGAATGTCCTTCAGAGGATATGAATACTGGTTGGTGGTGACTATCAGAAGAATTAGCAATACAAGCATAGGGAATATCCACGACTTAATTCTACCTCTGTTATGTAGCTGGTCCTAGTCATGCGAATTTATAAGCATCAATTGCTCAATAAATGTTATAGCTACACCTTCTGATTCTTCTTCTGCGCTGAATCTACAACATACAGTAGACCCTCTTATCCAAATGGGACCCAACCCTGTTTGAAATTTTGGATATGTGAAGTACACTGTAGTTGCTACATGTAAAGTTAAACATGATCATGTTCAGGAAATGAGTATAGAGGCAGCCATTTTAAGTTTGCATGTCTCTTAACAGCTAAAGTGGAAGATATACAAGAAGGAGGTTAGGCCAAGTCTTGGTCTTTTCGAAAAGAAGCAAATACCACTGCAACTGCACTAACAGACTACAGCAGCATTGTTTAGTGCTAATGACATTCATGTGAGTATTAGCTGATTGCTGCAAAGTCAGAGACTTCCCCCCCCCCCCTGTGCAGTACATGTACATGTATGTATGTGTGTGTGTGTGGTATATGTATATAATACATGTAAGGCTGTTAAGATAAATTATCCTGCTGCAGCAGTGCAGTGGCTCCAGCACATGGCAATCAGATGCAGTATTCATTAAAAGAGCTAACACAAGGTGTCTAGTATGCTATGGAAGGTGTGCGTGTTGAATCAAGCCATAAAGTATTCACATACTATGGAAGGTGTGCATGTGATGAGAGTCATAAAGTATTAATCGCACACTCTCTTAGTTTATTAAGTTTATAGTTTGCCTGTTGCTTTTGAGATGGGCCAACATTCAGCATGCTAGTTGGAGTGGAGTGCAGCTTTCTATTTGTGCAGAGAGGAAGCTTATAATGACCAAGAAGCATCTCTTAGTAACTTTAAGTCTATAGAGGAGCCAAACCCTGTGATTGCTAACATAGTGAATACAATTGGCAAGGTCAAACAAAGGTGAGATGAATTTTTAGCAAATATTTTTCACGATTTGACCAAGTATCAAGATGGCTTCTTCAACAACAGGGAACTCACTGCTATCCTTAGTCTGATTAGTCTGATACTTACATATCCAACAGCAACAGGCTGTAATACCTATATTATAAGGCAAGCAGTGTTTGCTAGAGTACCAGAACCCAAGATAGAGGGTCAAAATATTGGGTATGCATGGCTGCAATTAGAAGCTCACCTGAGGTATCTGTGTCGTCTTTCCACTTCCTGTCTCACCCACTACCACAGAGCAGTCGTGTGCTCTGAACTCCCGGAGTAAAGCCCCACGCGCAGTAAAGATGGGTAATGAGCATCGTTGTCGATGGAGGCTTCCTGTGCTCCGCCTGCTGTCGCTAGGAGTAGTCATCTTGTACTGGTTAATGTACGGAAGAACATTTTCTGATCACGGAAATTTTTGTGCGCAAGAAGACTTGGCAACTAGCTATAATGCTCAGCGCTTACCGCAACACAACGCTCTGCTTAACCACTAGTCTCTTTCTCGACCCTTTATCAAGGAGCCTCTTCCTCTCAAGGTGTGTGGCACGTGGTTGCGTTATGCTCGTCGTCTAGGGGGTCTCGGGATCACATGATGGTAATCTGCTGTCACTCGATTCCAAGCATCTAGGCCAGTATGAAATGAAGGGTAGTTAGTTGTGTGCAAGTTACAGGAAGAATCTGGTCAAAGAGATCAGATGTGCAACTTGCAAATGCCAGAAAATTAGAGGGTGCAAACATTACAGCATTTCTGATTCCCAGGCCACCAGATTTCACAGGATTGGATGCCTGAGACCAAGCAGGATAATTGAGTGTTTAGTTTGAATATTAGTCTTGGAAAAAAACGGAGTGGATAGTACATAATAGGTTTAAGATTAAAGATACTACTACTACTACAACTACTACTGCTATACACAACTACTACTGCTATACATTATAGCATGCATGATATTAGAGCATGCTATCGTGTATGAGAGTAGTAGTAGTAGCAGCAGTAGTTATAGTAGTAGGCAAGAAAAAATGTTGGGTGCTTGTTTTTCACAGACTACAAGTACACCTCCCATATCCTGTGGTAGATATTGATCATAGTCACTTTCGACCTCTTGTGGTGGATTTGTTAATTAATGCCGATGATTGCAACTATGTCTTGGATTATTTCTTCCTGGCACAAATATAATAATGCAGAACCCAATTGGTATTTAATTCAAGAAAGGAAATAATGAACTTCCTGAATATACGTCATTATTGAGGTTCACTTTGTATATCGATTTGGGTACAGTATTTGCAAATGAACCTTGTTGTCTTGCACTTTGGACAGTCTGAGATAAATTCGTCCGAAAGCACATTTGAATGGTGAACAAATGTTCATAAGGATAGAAATGGAGAAGCACTTCTATGACATAAAAATGAATTTTCCCAAAAGGGTGTTTGGAATATCATACACAGATAAGCAATTTTCAATGTTTATGAAGGGATCTTGTGTCTACAGCCACACCAATCACCAATACGGAAATCTCAAATGTCTTCCTGTGAAATCTTCTTAGGTCGTAAGGTGGGTATTAGGGTGGGTTTGCACCCTACCTTAGGCCCAGGTGTTTTGATGCCAATCCTACCCGAAGACAAGCACGACCGGTATATATATCAAGCACGACCGTTATATCAAGCACGACTGGTAGGTATACAAGGTCACTTCCTCTACTGTAGTACTCGTCTATCGGCCATCCTGTCATTTTGAAAGTACCGGTAAAACTTTCAACTTCAATTGCTAAGTAAATTTGAGACGTCATGAAGAAAAAACGCTTGCAGCCAGGTAGTTTACAGTTCAGGTAAAAATGAAGGGAAGAGAAGATGCTTTAACGCTGCTTATGTGGATAGTAACCTTGTCTCCATTTGTTGTAACAGCTGAAGGTATGGATTATAGCTAAGTACTAGCTACAGCTGTGTGTATATGCATATATTTTTAATAGCGAAAATCTTCAGCTACCTACCTAGCTAACTAAAGTGTGCGATAAAATTTTTCCAATGCCTTTGTCTGTTCGTGTAATGAGCCGTTCAGTAGGATGCACTATAGATGTTAGTTCAACCCGCAATTCTAGTCACCCACAACTGTAGTCGCTCCCACTATGGTAGCTAGTAAGGAAGTCCTGCAACCCATGGAAAATTGTAAGCCAGCATGAGTTCTGCTTTTTCTGTCAATTTGACCAACGAAAAGTGACAAGTGTAGATAAAATATTGAATTAGCTGAGCCTTAATCACACGTCTACCTAAGTACTATATGTACGATTCATACTGCTAACTAAATACTTATGATGACATGATTATGCTGCTCACTAGTCAGAGCGCTAAAACTGGACCCAACTCTCACTGGATTAAAATATTGTTTATAGAATAGTTTAGTAAATGGCAATGAGGCACTGAATATTTTTTATGATCATAAAATAGTAAAATTGAACGTGAAAGTAATTAAAATTGTACATTTGTACTTATTCAATTGTTAACAAGCTAACAATCCAGCTACATGTCTTACACAGAGATACAGTTCATAACTGGAAGTGAGCAACAATTTCTCTAGTACAATAGCAAACAAAAACACTTTTGATCATGGAAACACTTTCCCAGACTTAACTGTTCCCTCCCCCTTCCTCCCACCACTCACTGCAGTTGTTTTCACTGAAGAACCTGGTCCTGGCCCTGTGCTTCTTCCTGTAGGGGGACACATCACCTTAAACTGCTCTGTCAGTCCTGATGACACGATCATTGGATGGCGTGTAGACACACCAGAAATTAATAATTATTTTACTGACAGCCCAAGTAATACAGCTTCACTTGCACTACTTGGCATCACAGTTAGAAAGGATGGTTTACTTTCATCCCAACTAATCATCAATGCTACACGGGAAAACCTCCTGACCTATGCACTGTGTGAGGCTAGGACTGGAACGGATGATTCTACAGTAACTCAAAGTGGAGTGAACATGATAGTTTATGGTTTGTCTGATTAATATAGTATAACGCTATCCTCCTCCATTTAGTCATTTAGATATTTTTGGGTCTGAAGCAATGCAGAGACCATCACTGCAACACAAATGGTCTGTGTTGTACTTCTTAGAATAATGGAAGCATAGAATGATCATAGGACATGTCTGTGTCTGCAATGTTTATGTGTTTGACAAAATTCATGCAGCTTGTGATATGGAAACAATATTGTGAGTCATAGTTTTATGGGCATCAACATACTATCTTAGTCAGTGCATGTGTACTGTAGAGACCATTACATGAATAGGGAGCATGCATGGATGTTGCTGTGAACAAAAGTTTGATGAGTAATTAGGAATTATTTATAGTAACAATTAATGCAAATTGCCTGGTATTCTCTAGTTCATCACAACTCATACAACCATAAGAGGGCATAAATTGAGTACTATAATATACATAAAGCTTTTAATTATTTGGGGTGTGAACAAGTGATGGAGTAAACACCTGGGAATGTCTGCTCATCTGCGAGTGGATAATCACCAGTTCCTTTCAAATCTCTCTGGAATTTGCTCCATCATTTTTGAATATTAGTTATTTATGGTCATATCAGTAACAAGTTATGAGTTAGTCAATCATCCTGCTACCACGAGACTAAGCTACTCTATCCCATTTCCTGCACTCTCTACTGCACAGTAATAACAGATTAGTTAAGCTTAAATGCTTAAATGTTTTCCCTCATTATCTACTATACCACATGATCATGTTTGATTGATTAACTCGATAGGTCCTCCTGAAGCTCCCACTAATCTCTCCCTCAGTGTGAAGGATTTTTCTCACAGTGACCTGGTTCTTCTCCACCATTCCAAATGTGTCTCTGACCTTTGACTTGGTCCTCACCAACCTGAGAACTTCCAGTAGAAAAGAAGAGACGATTTATGACACTCAGCAACATCAATTCTCTGTGGCAGATGTGCAAGCATGTGATGTGTTGGAAGTACTAGTGGCAGCCAGGAATAATGCTGGAGTTAGTAGCCAGGCAACCATCAATTGTACGTTGCCAGTACTTCCTGATATAAACACGTTGAAACTCGTACTGTCCAAGGACAACAATGGAGTCACATTAACAGTCACCTTCATGGTTTGTTATGCTAGCTATAAGTATGATTTTTAACATGGTCTAAGGCCAAAATAAAAATGCCTACTATAACTGATTGTCATTTGCAGATGCCTACACCCTGTCTAGTAAACCCAGTGACAAGTTACACCTTAGCAGTCATTTTGGAGGATTCAGACCAGAACATGACAGAGCAGACAACAAGATCACCCTTTGGTCCTGCTGTTAGTCTTGAAGTGGAAGGCTTGATGGAAAAAGCAACATACAGTTATAGTATTGCAGCCATTAATTCAATAAGTAGAGCTACAACAGCTACTGCTAGCTTCAGTAAGTGTTAGGGACATTTAAGTATACCTCCTCATGAAGTTTAATATTTATTCTGCAGCGACTTTTGATGTGCAGGGAGTGAGTGTGTGTCTGGTGGAGGGCAGCACATACTCCATCAACTGCAGCTTCATAGCTCAAGATAATAATGCCAATATGTGTAACTATGTCTTGGTGGATGTGGTGGTAGGTGCAGGAGATGTCAGTGGCACTATTGACGAGACAAGCTTTGTGGATGAAGAAATTCCTAATATTCAAGATTACGGAAGGATTCTAGTCTATGATGAGGACAATGTACTTGCCATAAATGTAACTCTGGACTCAGAAAATATTGCATCTTGTTCAACAACAGTAACTGGTATAATAAGTTTCTTACATTAACTTAAAGCAAACATGTTTTTAGAAGTGCATTGATATCTTGTCCATATGTATTACAGAGATTTCTACCACTAAAATCACAACTGCTATCATGACATCAAAAACGGTTTTCATCATTATTGGTGTGCTGGTATGCATGGCCTTCATTTGCTTAGTAGCAATCATTGCAGTCATTGTGGCTATGCATGGTAAGTGCTGCTATCTGTTATTGATTATGTAATGCATGCATGAGGCAAATCCACTATACAGGTTGCTCTCCTACCAAGGAGAAAGTTGAAAACTGTCATGTTGCAATAACGTAAGTTTTACTGTAATAAATATTATTTAATGCTCTCAATGCAATCTCATTGCATACTTCTAGCAAAGATGCGAATAACCACGTGAGTCAGCTTCAAGTGAGTTGGTTGGACATGTCTATATAGCCCATTTGTAGTTCATGTAAGCGTATGTGAAATACCGTACAAATTGATTTAGTATTTATCCTCAAGTAGACAGTTTTCTTAACAACTGCACAACATCCAATAGCTCATGAAGTGTTTACATTCCACAGGTGACAGAGTTGTGCCCTTCATTAGATGCTGCATGTACATAACAGTGTTACAGAAACAATTTTTAGTGTTGCATGGCCAGACTCCACAAGGAAGTGGTTGGACACACTTCTGATTCAACCAGGCGGGATGAGCCTGGAAGAAGACAAACCACCAGTAGATTAGCCAAGTAGCTACTGACACCCTATCAAGATCAAGCTCAGCAATAAATAGTGGAGCATATCATCGAGTCCTCGTATAGAATGTACAGCTAGCGACATAAACCTGATCTAATCCAGGATGAAAGATAACCACAATATATTGGGGAGGGATAGGGAACCCAGGGAATCCCCTCCCTTTCTATATAAATTTTGGCATTTATTATTTATATTATTGTTGTTGTTGTTGTTGCCCCTTGCCACGTATCTTCAAAGCAGGGGAAATAATGGAGTAGTTTGTCAGTGTATATGCTGTCCAATAAAAAAGCATCATGAGATTACCACTTTTTGCCCGCCTCTAGTAGAACCTCTGTCTCCCCTCCAAAGACACAGGGGAAGTCTTTGAGGATTTATCATCCCTCAGTAATATAAAGTATTATTATTACCAGAAAAAAATATGTCCTCTTTTTCTCTAGATCCAGCGGAGTGCTATTTACTTCGATCTAATTTTTCTCACTGTACTGTGATGGATTGACTTCAAACATTGTGAAGTTGTTTATGTGTGATTGTAATGTGTATAGCTAGTGGTTAGTACAGCTGTAGTTTGTGGTCAGGCTTATCAGCAACCTGCAGGATCTTGCACACTAGATCCTGCTGCGCAAGATGCACCTTTTGATGTGTGTTTATGGTTATGCAGGACTCTGCAAGAACATTGCTGTGTCAATAAAAAAGACCTGTTTTGTTCTTTGCATATTCTTAGTTAACTCTTAGTGCTCTGAGTCTAACTGAGTCTGTCCAACTGAGTTGTGTTCTGTGGTCATTGCTACAGTATATAACAATAATTTGACTACATTATTGGAGATTGATTGCGCTACCTTTAAAGCCCGGCAATCATCCATCACAGTGCTCAGAATAGAAGCCTAAGAGAAGAATGTTGATTTATAGTGAGAATTTTTAAACGACCCCGAGATGGAATCCAAGGCTATTATTGGCTTTGTGATGGACTGCTTGCATTGTGCGAGTTAATGTGTAGTTGATTGGTAATGTCACCATGTTGCATAATTTGTGACGTACATGTATCGTCGAGAATGTGAAATGTAATGTGCAGGCTTACCCCTAAACAAAATGGCCGACAATGCCGACTGTTGTCCCATTTCTGGCAAGGTGGTTTCTAGCAACATCAATATAATAACCTCTGACCAAATCTGAGGCCATCAATTGGTTCCGGGATGTTGAGTTATAGCTAGTTGATATAATATAGCATGGGAACATCTCACCCAAATATTACCTATTAATAGCTAGAGCTTATATATAGCATGGGAACATCTCACCCAGACATTAACTATTAATAGATAGCTTATATATAGCATGGTAACATAATAGCTAGAGCTTATATATAGCATGGAAACATCTCATCCAGTTAATAGCTAGCTTATATATAGCATGGGAACATCTCACCAAGACATATCTATTAATAGATAATTATAGCATGGGAACATCTCATCCAGTTAATAGCTAGCTTATATATAGCATGGGAACATCTCACCCAGACATACCTATTAATAGATATAGCATGGGAATATCTCACCCAGACATACCTATTAATAGATATAGCATGAGAACATCTCACCCAGACATACCTATTAATAGATATAGCATGGGAACATCTCACCTAGACATTACCTATTAAGCTATTCTATTAGCATGGCAGAGCTAAAATGAAAACCTTAGTCCTAAACAGCAACCAAGTCTTAGCTTTTGGGAGGACTGTCCACTGCATGAACAGGTTGCAAGAGGGGATACCCCATTTATAGCAAACAACTAAAGTTACCTTCCTTTTTTAGGATGATAAGATGAAGGAGGAAGTGGGAGCAATTGAACTTCATCCAGATGAACTGCTACAGTCAGAACCTGTGTATAGCGCATTGTCTAATGACAGTTCGAGGAAGAAAGTAACACCTTCACGAGTCCAAGATACATCGATTGGGACTTATTCTGAACTCAACGATATAAAGGTGACCACCTCATAGATGTACTTAATTAAGATTTGTGCAATCACAGTGTGGTCCTTAATAGAGGAGGTCTGTACTTAATGTTTGATATTGTGTAGCTGATATTCCATATAATTCAGCTAATATTCTATAAAATTCTGAATTGATATTATGCCAATTGAGAGTGAATATCTACAGTTCAATATGTTTTGATATGCCAGAAGATACTTTTGTTGTTCACAGAATATTCTCAGATGAAGCAGTAGAATGAAATAATTTCTTAATAATCGATGAAATAATGATTCAGCTAGATGCTCGAGCCTTCACCAGGACTGATCAGCTAGATGCTCTAGCCTTCACCAGGAATAATGAGATGCTGAGGCCTAGATTCAAGTTGGTTATATTGAGAGTTATTATACACTTATGTGTATATGACTTGTTGTAAACATGGTGCATTATTTATACATACTACCAGGAAGAGTTAAAACTCCTGTTTGCAGTGTCATGGCAACCTTGTTACGACCAGAATGGCTTCATGTTGTGTCCATGGACCATATACATTCTGAAGAGTCCTTGAATTAAAAGAGCTATGGTGCTTTTGTGTTTTATATCACAGCCAGGATGTGCAGTCATGAGATTTGTGAAATAATAATATCTCACAAAGCTTAGGCCCAATGTAAGTAGTCATAGCCTGTGTGCAGAGTGTTTAGTTTGCCTATTGCTTTTGATAAGTGAAACCAAGGAGATATTGGTGAGCATGGAGTGCAGCTCTCTGTTTGTGCAGAGGTGGAAGCTTATGGTGGTGAAGCTGTGCTGGTGAGCATGGAGTGCAGCTATCTGGTGGTGCAGAGAAGCTTTTGGTGATCAAGCAGCAGTTGAATGAATTTTTCTGTAAGTTTAGGGGGAGGAGCTATGAAGAAAAGCATGCAATTGCTCCAGTTATAGAGTTTGTAAGTTGGCAAGGACAGCAGAGGTCACTAATTATTTCTCTCGAGCCTTGACTTAGTACAGGTCAGTATACAATGGAATTGGATAGTTCCTTCAAGTCCTGTGCAATGGCATTGGATAGTTCCTTAAGGACTTGAAACACTGGAATTGAGAGTTTGGAGGAAGTTACAATTATCTACATGCTTTTACTTAGTTGTAGAGTATCAACAAGATTGTGGCTAACTGTATGCTCCTTGTTTCTAATCTACCTGCCTTCCTGCTTACCTCTCTGCCTGTCTATCTATCTATCTTTCAGTCCTTCTGTCTATATATCTGTCTGTCTATATATCTGCATGTCTATATATTTCTATGTTTATATATCTATGTCTAATTATCTGCATGTCTATATATCTGCATGTCTATATATCTGTATGTCTATATATCTGCATGACTATATATCTGTATGTCTATATATCTCTAATTATCTGCATGTCTATATATCTGTCTGTCTATATATATGTATGTCTATATATCTGTCTGTCTATATATCTGCATGTCTATATATCTGTATGTGCATGTCTATATATCTGTATGTTTATATATCTATACGTCTAATTATCTGCATGTCCTGTATGTCTATATATCTGCATGTCATGTCTATGCTTATATATCTGTATATCTAATTATCTGTATGTCTATATCTATACATTTGTGTGTATATATCTGAATGTATGTCTACTCAGAATAATTTGTGACTGGATTTGTGAAAACTGGCCATATAGTGAAATTTTCAATTACTATCCCTACATGGATTCATTTTTGCGTGATTAATTTTTCCATTTCTTTTTCCTGCAGCAACCATCAGAAGAACTTGTCCTCTTAACAACAGTGCAGTTTACAAGCACTGGGATATAGAGCTATATGAGGGCAGAATAAGCACAAATAGTGAGGCTAGTCGCTCTCTACTAATCAGATTTATGACTGTTGCCAAGAGATGCTTCACTGCAAAAAGTGGGCAGGGATTTTTTTTTTATCAGCTGTTCTTCTGTAGATATTGCAGCTGTTGTTTAGTTAGCCTTCCTTGACTTTGTTTAGTAATAGAGGATACCAAATACTAGCACTAACTTAGCTAAAGCAAGAAGAGATCCAAGAAGTGCTTCTACCCCTAAGCGAAACATCATTATGCAACACGTAATACGGGCCAAGTTAGTTTATGGAGATTGTGAATAACTATTCCCTAGCAACGCAAGATTTCTCAGTAGAACGCATTGAAGCACTAAAGTGTGTGTCTGGAACAAATGCCTATACTGCTATAAAATCCTGTCAGTTTAGAACTTGCAGGTGTAGTTTAAACATCATGGTTAACTAGTTTATCATAAATCAGTTGTTTTCAAAATTCGCTTTATGGTCGGTTTTCCCAAATCAGGTCACATACAGTACATATGTGTGGCAGTTATAACAACTCTTGGAAGTTAACTATTTCTAATTATGATAGTTTGTGTTGGAGGCAATTGCTGAATACTAAAAATATATAATTACAAGTCAAGTAGTATTTTCAGTTGCAATGTCATACTCTATTGGCCACACTCTGTTTACTTGTGTAATGGCTATTGCCTATATACCAATCACATATTCCCCCCTTCAGTCACTAACTGCTATCCATGTATATATATAGCAATTCAAAAAATAGGTTGGTGAGGCAAGAAATGTTCATTTGTTGTATAATGCATTTCTCAGCAATCAACTTACTCCATGTTTTGGCAGCTCTAGCCCTCATCAGGAATAATGAGATGCTAACACTCGCGCCATCCAGCAACTCATGATCTACGTATGTTTATATGTAGCTGATCATTCAGGAAAGGTGAAACATAGTAGGCATGAATTAATTTTTTTGAATTGCAAAGAGACTCTTCAAGATGATGTAACGATAGAATAGGTTTTCGACTTTGGAATTTACTTCTCATGTAATCACTTTTAGAACGAAAGTTATTTGCTACTTACTTCCTAAACTAATACTTGTGGGCACATATGACCATGACAGCATTCCATTGTTCTTGGGATGTGGAGAAACTCATGTAAGTTGTGATTCTCCTCACAGAAGAAAAGGAATGCTCACTTGCAGCATTGCTTGCTAGTGTGCCACAAACAATAAGCAATCAACTTTGGTAACATGCCCCTGATATACCTTTGACATTTATTTTTTATTCACATTACTCTGTTTGGCATGGAATGATTCCGGCAGTGACAGAGCATCATTTATCAGTACAACTTCCCAATATAGTGAAAATACTTCTTTGGGATCATCTTTGTCTTGTTTCCTTGACCACCATTCAATGAAAAAATAATTGTTCAACTTGCTATATATGAATTTGGTGTACTTCCTATTGGCACCGACTTGTCTGATATAGGATCACTTGCTTTCACTTTTGGCAGTAGATTCTTTTTGACTAGTACAAACAGTATGGAGTACTTGGCTTCTTGGTAGTGACCCCTCCTTGAGGTTCGAACATTAAACTTTTGCGAAAAGAAAATTTTAGTGTTTATTGTAGAGAGTTTGCCCTGCGGAAGGTAGAAGTGAGTAGGTAAAATGATGGTAGTCTCTTCCACTTCGGCTTCGCCAAGGAAGTGAGGTGGCAGTTGCATGTGTATGTGAGTAGGTACACTTTTTCCCTTCTGTATTTTATCCAAAACTTCCCATTTTATTAGTGCAGCAGATGGTGCATGACTGCACCTGGTTCCAGCCCTAGGCAGCCTTGATAAAGTATGATTGGACAATTAGTATTACTCAATACATGGGTTGGTTAGAGCACTCGTTTGCCAGAGCAGCACTGTGATAAGTGACTAGAGAGCATCAGCGTGCACATCAACATTTCATGATAAAATTACCCTTTGCATTTTTACATGTCATGTTTAAGCCGGAAATGTTTAAAATAAAACCCTTGGGGGATCATGTTGATATGACGTGGTACAATGTGTTTATATCACACACACCCCCCCCCACCTCCCAGATGCCTATCTACCATGTGCTAGAGAGCAACCAAATTCCAGTGAGGCCCAGTGCAGCTGACCAGAATCTGCCCCTTCTCCCAGAAAGTTCCCACCTTTCCAGAGGAGATACACCTCCTCCTGTGACGAAGCCAGATGGAATGTTGATTTATTCTGAGATTGGTCCCATATCAGCAGGCAACCAAGCTTACTAATAAGCTGGCCAACAGCAACATATTGTCATTGACTTTGTATATAATTATGGGGAAAAGTACATGTCCTTCTTTCTTTAATTTGTTTTCCCAGTGTTTGTAAAATAAAATGATTTTGTAGCAGAGTGAGGGCCTTAATAAAATGGTCTGCAGGAATTAATGCCTGATGAGGTACTATACAATTGTGTCACTTGAGTTTTATGACCTCGCCCAGTGGTGCAAATATATGGTGTTTGAATATGCATTAGTGTGGTATTGGCTCTTGCTGCAATCAGTTATCCATAAAAATGCTGTTTTACTGCTTGGTGAAGGGATGGCATTCCTCTCTCTCTCTCTGTGTTTTATGTGTGTTGTGGATGATTAATATAAATATTCTGCATATAGAAGAAAGTTTACCGGTTTTATAGTCATGCTTAAACAGCTCTTTCTTTTACACCTTATTTGACAAAGTTGTATATTTGCCCCCTTTCTCCACTCCCTTCAAATATTTGGTCAATTACCTGGTTAATAAAATACAAAATCCTCTTTGAAGGTTCGTACAGGATGGCTGGGAAAAACAGCTGAGGTTGGCAGGTCTGGGCTACAAAACTACTTCTGAGAACTCTCAATAATTTTTGCATCCTTGTTCAACCTCTGAGCATGATTTCTTGCTTGCTCTAAAACAATGTAAGCTACTTCTGAGCATGCTCAAGTGTTATTGCCTGCACACCGCTGCCAAGCTGCACGATGCTCACTTAGAAGTTGTCTTATATTCCTAGCCTTCACCATCTTTTGTATATCCACCCTACACAAATATAGCGACCTTTCAGGTACTACACTACCATCACAACCATGTAGTATCTTGTTATGTAATACCATCTTCAAGGAACATCTTTTATCATGTCTTTTCCACAAAAATAGATAAGGATCATCAAAACAATAAACACACTTGGTTTGTGTGTGCATATAATATTGGACGCGATTTAACAACTGTATGTTTTTTTCTGAATGGTCAATTAGTTTTCCTGAGAAGCTTACTCTTGTGTGAAAGTAGAATGTGTAATAGTAATGAACAGCACACCCAACAAAAAAGTTAACTTCGATCGATCCGTCTCTCTCTCTCTCGTTCTCTGTGTGTGTGTGTGTGTGTGTCTCTCTGTCTCTGTCTGCATCTCTGTGTGTGAGTGCATGTGTGCATTTCTCTTTCAATCAGCCTTTGTTTTTATTGCCGATCTTTCCAAAATGCTAATGTGTTCAGGGAGAAATTAAAACGCACACACAATGAATCCACACTTGCTGGCAATTCGTTTGACACAAAAATTCACACTGATTTATGATTCTGAATACTGGAGTGTATAAGCAGAGCAACAATTAGACAATGATGGGCGTGGTTTCTCATGCAGACTCTTGCGAGTCGAGACCCAACAGTTGGGTATATAGATCTAGTCTTTATTTTTTTTTGTCTCTTCTCACATGATTGGGTGCTGCTGGTTCCATCACGCACTGCAATAGTCAAGTTTTCCCTTCCTGAAGCATGTTTATGCTCCTTGATTTGGGTCTCCAAACCTCCTCCTTGTCTCACCAATGTACACAGACACTTTCCCACATCTGCATATCTATCTTAGTATCCATGTACGTGTTTATATACAACAAAAAAATATGAATGGAATATATAGACTTTTGTAAGCAGGTAATGGTCGTCACTGGAAGATGAAAGAAAAATGGCTGCACAGCCGGGTGAATGAGAATTGGTTGTTCGTTAGGGGGAACTAAACCTAAATCCAATAAAAAAAGTGTCCACTTTCAAGGGCTCATAACTTCTGAATGGTACCCCCTATGCCAGTGATGTTATACTCAGAAGATAGCTCTCTCTTAGAGCTTAAAATAATATTAAAATATTTGGGTTAGGTAGGTTAGGTAAGGTACACCGTCAGGAACTAAAGAAGAAGATAAAAGTTGAAAAAGGAAAGTTCTCTCTATACCTGTTACATACTGATTATAATTCATTGCTTTTCTTCTCTTTTTCATACACACATTGCACTAGTTGAAAGACATTGTTGAAAAAGAATAGTTCTGTTACATGCATAAAGAATAGTTCTGTTACATTGTTTGTCTCCTTTCACGTTGGCAAGATCAAGGACCTAAAGAGAATTTGACCTTGAAATTGTCTGATTGGGCCTTCTCCTTGAGCAATGTTTGACAAATCATTGGAGTGGTGTTTATATAAATGATCATAGCATTATAAAGAAACATCCAAATGAAAGTTAAAGTTTTTGTGTTTAACTATAGTAAGAGAAAAATGAAGCCCACCCCCCCAAAACGAGGTTTAGGTCTCCTTATAGCTCAACGTGCTTTCTATGGATGAGTGAAATTGCCTTAATGAGTTTTCTAAACAGGAAATAATTTCTGGTAAGTCAAGCGACCATTCAAGCTTCCACTTGTTTGGAATCTGTAGCTAAGGATACTTATCTCTTCCCCATATCACAATCCAAGCATTACACATGATGACATCAATAACGTTCAGATCAGTTCCATAATTATTTGGCCTTCTGCTATGCTGGGGCTAGGGAAATGGCTATTTCACGTATTACAATTCAAGCAATGCAAATCAGTATATAGTATTAGGCCTTCAGCCATGTTGGGGGTACGAGAATGGCTAGAGCAATACTAGAATTTCAAACTAAAATATATTTTTACCCCTCTCCAATAGATACAGTGAGTTTCAATTCCTGTGCATTAGCAGCAACAGCACCTGGTTCATAAACTGCTACCCTCAAATAAATACAGTGAAGGTATCAGAACTGGTATTATCCCAATAAGTATCTTCCCTCATGACAATGGAAGAGTTTTATTCCATCGACCCTCTTTTCATTCATCCTTAGAAGTTGAATAGGCACCAGGCGGGAAGGAATTCTAGCAGAAATCACGGGATGATGGATAATGTCTGCCTTGACATCTGTGGGAGTAGCAAACTGGTTATCCCAACTTCAGTGTAGATGACATTGTTGCTCATGCATAGACCTATGGAAGCTAGACACCAGACTCTGGAGAGGAGGCTGCTATTAAACAAGCTCTCGACTAAGAATGGGATAATAGTTTGTCACACCTTACCTTCACCTTTAGGAAATCTCATTGTTTCTGACAGTTCCTGACAGTATGAAAATGTGGACACTTGTGGTGACTTATCATGACCGTCCTGCCAGACAGATGAAGTGGACTTCACAGTTGGGTCAGTTTCTTCACCCATTCTTGAGTGTTATTTTGCAAATGACTATCCTGTGTGTATACAACACACTTGACTATCCTGTGTGTATACAACACACTTGACTATCCTGTGTCTATACAACACACTTGACTATCCTGTGTCTATATAACACACTTGACTATCCTGTGTCTATATAACACACTTGACTATCCTGTGTGTATATAACACACTTGACTATCCTGTGTCTATACAACACACTTGACTATCCTGTGTCTATATAACACACTTGACTATCCTGTGTGTATACAACACACTTGACTATCCTGTGTGTATATAACACACTTGACTATCCTGTGTCTATATAACACACTTGACTATCCTGTTTGTATACAACACACTTGACTATCCTGTGTCTATATAACACACTTGACTATCCTGTGTGTATATAACACACTTGACTATCCTGTGTGTATATAACACACTTGACTATCCTGTGTCTATATAACACACTTGACTATCCTGTGTCTATACAACACACTTGACTATCCTGTGTGTATATAACACACTTGACTATCCTGTGTCTATATAACACACTTGACTATCCTGTTTGTATACAACACACTTGACTATCCTGTGTCTATATAACACACTTGACTATCCTGTGTCTATACAACACACTTGACTATCCTGTGTCTATATAACACACTTGACTATCCTGTGTCTACACGACACACTTGACTATCCTGTGTCTATACAACACATTTGACTATCTTGTGTCTCAGGGGTGGATCCAGGGGGGGGGGGGTTTCTGGGGTTGCAACCCCCCCCCCCCCATAACATTCTAAACACTAGCTCCACCTCCAGTTTCTTTGTTAGATATAGACACTTTGTTAGATATAGACACTTTGGTTAAACTACAAACTGTTAAATATGATAGTAAACCCACACTCCTGGAATGTGGGCCGTCCATGATAATAGCATTTGCATTCATTTTGCATCTGCCATCAATATTGCCATGTCTGGAAGTAGAAAGAGGCCATCACCCAGGGATTGCACCCAGCTGACAACTTTTTTTTAAAGGTAAGATACAATATTCAGCTAGAATATGAACAATAAGGGTTAAGAGTTGAATGCTCAATTTATAATAGCCTTCTAATTAATGTAGAATCAAGTCTGGGTCCCATATCCCTGTGCCAACGACTGCTGATGATGGTAACTCTAGTGCATCAACTGATATATATTTATTTGTTCAATCACCATCACTGACAGTCCACAGTCACGACCACTACATCGAGCTCTTCCTTGTCAATGCCAACTACTGTTTTTCAGTTATGCTCAGCAACAATTGATACGATGAAGTTCTGTCAACTAGTGGACAGGTGGACTTAGGGACAATAGTTGAAGCCGCTCAAGGTAACTGGGATAAGCTTAGGTCATTAGCAAATAATATCCCAGATGATGCAATATATTTCTCATCATTCCAAACCTTCTTCTTCTGACCATCTTCATTCACATCAGGTTACCAAACTAGGAAAAACCTGGAGTGTATCCTTCCAGTTTGGATGGTTAGTACAATTTCCTTGGCTTTCATACAGCACTGTTCTTGTAGGTGGTCTTTGCAGATATTGTATAGTTTTTCCAGAGGAGGCAGTGTTTCTGGAGTTGGCAATCATTCTGGTTTGTTAGTTTTGTCCCCATACCAGAAACCATACTCAAAAGCACTTGGCAAGGATGGTGTACTTGTATGCCATGATCAGCATTGCCGTGCAGCTGAGAGGGTAGACCTTTTTCTCAGAAATTTTAACCAAAGGATAGATACAAGGCTATTGAAACAAAGCAACCAACAAGCTGAAGAGAACAGGCATGTTCTCCAGCAGATAGTTTTGGCTGTAGAGTTTTTGGCAAAGCAAGCACTACCATTTAGAGGCCACTCTAACTACAGAGTGGATTTCTCAGATGAAGATGTCAACAGGGGCAATTTTGTAGCCACACTTCAGCTTTTGGCTAAGACAGATAAGCTCCTACACAAACACCTTCTCTCAGCTAAAAGGAACGCGAAGTATACACCGCAAGACCATTCAAAATGAGGTTATTCACATATATGCATCTAAAATTAGAGAGCATATACCTGAACAGCTCCGAGAATTTTTTTTGCCTTTCACCATCATTGTTGATGATGCCACAGATCCTCATACTAATCAAGAGATTCTTTCTGTGTGCTTCAGGTATGTTGCTGTCCTCTCCCACTGATCCTCATATCAAGGAGTGCCTGATTAGCTTTGTCTACTTGGACCGAGCCAATGCTTCATCCATTTCAAGAAAGATTCTTGAAACAGTTTCTAGTCCTTCAGTTTCTTTAGATCCCTGTAGAATTAGAGGGCAAGCTTATGATGGAGCATCTGTGATGTCATCCGGCATTGCAGGAGTCCAATCTAAAGTCAAGGAGGTCAGCCCACTAGCTCTGTACACCCACTGCTACTCACACTGCCTTAATCTTTCAATTGCCAGAGCATGTCTCGTTCAGGAAGTACAAAACTTGATTTTAGTTATAAATGAAGCACACCTCTTTTTACCTCACAGCCCTAAGAGACAAAACCTTTTTGAACTTAGTCAATGAATTCTTGCCTTCTTCAAAAGCAAGAAAGCTTCCAGGAATGTGTAAGACAAGATGGGTGGAGAGACATACTTGCTTTGAAGTGTTTCTTGAAATGTATGAGCCACTTACCACTTTCTTAGATGCCATTTTGTGTCCTACTGATTACCCAAATTTACCTCATTAGATGGGAGCTGGAATTGGGATACTGAGACAAGAGTGAAAGCACAAGGTCTGAAAGCTGCTCTCTCTTCTTTTCAAACTCTTGCTGTTTTTATAATCACCAAGAATGTTCTTGATGAAGTGAAAATACTTGCTTCAAAACTTCAGAAGCAGGATCAAGATATATATGATGCCTATAACAAAGTTACTGAAGCGATTGAATGCTTGAAAATCCTCAGAAAGACTATTGACACCGTTTCTAGCCTGTGGTATTGTGAGGTACTTGAACTGATTGGTGTGAGTGAGAGTGTTCCAAGAAAGACAAGCATTCAACGGAATCGAAGCAACACTCCAAGTCAATCAGCAAAAGAGCATTACAAGAGAGTCATTGCTATACCAGTGCTGGATTCATTCATTAACCAGTTGGAGGAAAGATTTCAAGGTGAGGGAAAACAAAGTCATATGCTTTTGTGCCTTGTGCCTTCAGTGCTGAACTGCAATCTGAGTGTTCAACTATCACAACATATAGATGACCTTCTGTACTGGGAACAAGATCTTCCATGTTCCTTGTCTCTCAAAAGTGAACTAAGAAGATGGCAATCATTGTGGGAGCATAAGCGAGACAAAGATGGGGCTACCATCCCCAACAATCTTCTCCTAGCTCTTAGCTCTTGTGACTCTGACTCTTTCCCAAACATTCATTGCTTACTAGTCATTGCTTGCACTCTGCCTATCACCAGTGATGAAGCAGAACGATCATTTAGTTTTCTCAGGAGGATAAAGACATATACAAGGTCGACTTTGACTGACCAACAATTTTCTGATCTTGCTGTAATAGCCATGAACTATGGAGTGAGAGTGTCAGTTGATGATATCTGCCATGCTTTTGTGCAGTGTCATCCGAGAAGGCTCTTTCAAGCTTCACTATTTATTGACTGAAAATAGTTTCCTGTTTATCTTTAGTTGCTCTTCTTTCAAGCTGATTAATATTCTTATTCATTACACAGTACAGTGTGCATGGGCTAGTTCTCCAGCCCTGCACCCCTCCCCCCCCTGTACCTTTCTAAAATTCCTGGATCCACCCCAGCATCTTCCTTAGGTTGTTAGTAGGCAGGCAGCTAGGACAATAGCCAGGGGAGTTTCCTGAGCACTTGCACTATCACTCACAATTTTTTTTTTAAGACACCATGTTCAATTTTAAATTTCTTGTTATAATAATGTTGGCGATGATATGTCTTGTTATATAATTGCCAAGAGAAATGCAGGACGGTGCTTTGTTGCAAAATGATTAATGATCTGATCATGATTCAGGAAAGAGGGGGAAGGATTTACGGGCAACATGGAAACCCCCCTGGCTATGGCCGTGAGTAGTTCATCAACTCCCCCAATCTAAAATTCCTGGATCCACCCCTGGAGGTCCATGCATGGTCAGGAAGGGATGGAGAGGTATATGAGGTCCATGCATGGTCAGGAAGAGGTGGAGAGGTATGTGAGGTCCATGCATGGTCAGGAAGAGGTGGAGAGGTATGTGAGGTCCATGCATGGTCAGGAAGGGATGGAGAGGTATGTAAGGTCCATGCAAGATCAGGAAGGGATGGAGAGGTATGTGAGGTCCATGCATGATCAGGAAGGGATGGAGAGGTATGTGAGGTCCATGCATGGTCAAGAAGAGGTGGAGAGGTATGTGAGGTCCATGCATGATCAGGAAGAGGTGGAGAGGTATATGAGGTCCATGCATGGTCAGGAAGGGATGGAGAGGTATGTGAGGTCCTGTCATGGCCAGGAAGGGATGGAGAGGTATGTGAGGTCCATGCATGGTCAGGAAGGGATGGAGAGGTATGTGAGGTCCATGCATGGTCAGGAAGGGATGGAGAGGTATGTGAGGTCCATGCATGGTCAGGAAGGGATGGAGAGGTATGTGAGGTCCATGCATGGTCAGGAAGGGAGAGGTATGTGAGGTCCATGCATGGTCAGGAAAGGGATGGAGAGGTATGTGAGGTCCTGTCATGGCCAGGAAGGGATGGAGAGGTATGTGAGGTCCATGCATGGTCAGGAAGGGATGGAGAGGTATGTGAGGTCCATGCATGGTCAGGAAGGGATGGAGAGGTATGTGAGGTCCATGCATGGTCAGGAAGGGAGAGGTATGTGAGGTCCATGCATGGTCAGGAAGGGATGGAGAGGTATGTGAGGTCCATGCATGGTCAGGAAGGGATGGAGAGGTATGTGAGGTCCATGCATGATCAGGAAGAGGTGGAGAGGTATGTGAGGTCCATGCATGGTCAGGAAAGGATGGAGAGGTATGTGAGGTCAATGCATGATCAGGAAGGGTATGTGAGGTCCATGCATGGTCAGGAAGAGATGGAGAGGTATGTGAGCTCCATGCATGGTCAGGAAGGGAGAGGTATGTGAGGTCCATGCATGATCAGGAAGGGATGGAGAGGTATGTTAGGTCCATGCATGGTCAGGAAGGGATGGAGAGGTATGTGAGGTCCATGCATGGTCAGGAAGGGATGGAGAGGTATGTGAGGTCAATGCATGGTCAGGAAGGGAGAGGTATGTGAGGTCCATGCATGATCAGGAAGGGATGGAGAGGTATGTGAGGTCCATGCATGGTCAGGAAGGGATGGAGAGTTATGTGAGGTCCATGCATGGTCCGGAAGGGATGGAAAGGTATGTGAGGTCCATGCATGGTCAGGAAGAGGTGGAGAGGTATGTGAGGTCCATGCATGGTCAGGAATGGATGGAGAGGTATGTTAGGTCCATGCATGGTCAGGAAGGGATGAAGAGGTATGTGAGGTCCATGCTTGATCAGGAAAAGGTGGAGAGATATGTGAGGTCCATGTATGATCGGGAAGGGTATGTTAGGTCCATGCATGGTCAGGAAGGGATGGAGAGGTATGTGAGGTCCATGCATGATCAGGAAGGGTATGTGAGGTCCATGCATGGTCAGGAAGAGATGGAGAGGTATGTGAGCTCCATGCATGGTCAGGAAGGGAGAGGTATGTGAGGTCCATGCATGATCAGGAAGAGATGGAGAGGTATGTTAGGTCCATGCATGGTCAGGAAGGGATGGAGAGGTATGTGAGGTCCATGCATGGTCAGGAAGGGATGGAGAGGTATGTGAGGTCAATGCATGGTCAGGAAGGGAGAGGTATGTGAGGTGCATGCATGATCAGGAAAGGATGGAGAGGTATGTGAGGTCCATGCATGGTCAGGAAGGGATCGAAAGGTATGTGAGGTCCATGCATGGTCCGGAAGGGATGGAAAGGTATGTTAGGTCCATGCATGGTCAGGAAGAGGTGGAGAGGTATGTGAGGTCCATGCATGGTCAGGAATGGATGGAGATGTATGTTAGGTCCATGCATGGTCAGGAAGGGATGGAGAGGTATGTGAGGTCCATGCATGGTCAGGAAGAGGTGGAGAGGTATGTGAGGTCCATGCATGGTCAGGAAGAGGTGGAGAGGTATGTGAGGACAATGCATGGTCAGGAAAGGATGGAGAGGTATGTGAGGTCCATGCATGATCAGGAAGGGATGGAGAGGTATGTGAGATCCATGCATGGTCAGGAAGAGGTGGAGAGGTATGTGAGGTCCATGCATGGTCAGGAAGGGATGGAGAGGTATGTGAGGTCCATGCATTGACAGGAAGGGATGGAGAGGTATGTGAGGTCCATGCATGGTCAGGAAGGGATGGAGAGGTATGTGAGGTCCATGCATGGTCAGGAAGAGGTGGAGAGGTATGTGAGGTCCATGCATGGTCAGGAATGGATGGAGAGGTATGTTAGGTCCATGCATGGTCAGGAAGGGATGAAGAGGTATGTGAGGTCCATGCTTGATCAGGAAAAGGTGGAGAGATATGTGAGGTCCATGTATGATCGGGAAGGGTATGTTAGGTCCATGCATGGTCAGGAAGGGATGGAGAGGTATGTGAGGTCCATGCATGATCAGGAAGGGTATGTGAGGTCCATGCATGGTCAGGAAGAGATGGAGAGGTATGTGAGCTCCATGCATGGTCAGGAAGGGAGAGGTATGTGAGGTCCATGCATGATCAGGAAGAGATGGAGAGGTATGTTAGGTCCATGCATGGTCAGGAAGGGATGGAGAGGTATGTGAGGTCCATGCATGGTCAGGAAGGGATGGAGAGGTATGTGAGGTCAATGCATGGTCAGGAAGGGAGAGGTATGTGAGGTGCATGCATGATCAGGAAAGGATGGAGAGGTATGTGAGGTCCATGCATGGTCAGGAAGGGATCGAAAGGTATGTGAGGTCCATGCATGGTCCGGAAGGGATGGAAAGGTATGTTAGGTCCATGCATGGTCAGGAAGAGGTGGAGAGGTATGTGAGGTCCATGCATGGTCAGGAATGGATGGAGATGTATGTTAGGTCCATGCATGGTCAGGAAGGGATGGAGAGGTATGTGAGGTCCATGCATGGTCAGGAAGAGGTGGAGAGGTATGTGAGGTCCATGCATGGTCAGGAAGAGGTGGAGAGGTATGTGAGGACAATGCATGGTCAGGAAAGGATGGAGAGGTATGTGAGGTCCATGCATGATCAGGAAGGGATGGAGAGGTATGTGAGATCCATGCATGGTCAGGAAGAGGTGGAGAGGTATGTGAGGTCCATGCATGGTCAGGAAGGGATGGAGAGGTATGTGAGGTCCATGCATTGACAGGAAGGGATGGAGAGGTATGTGAGGTCCATGCATGGTCAGGAAGGGATGGAGAGGTATGTGAGGTCCATGCATGGTCAGGAAGGGATGGAGAGGTATGTGAGGTCCATGCATGGTCAGGAAGAGTTGGAGAGGTATATGAGGTCCATGCATGATCAGGAAGAGGTGGAGAGGTATATGAGGTCCATGCATGATCAGGAAGAGGTGGAGAGGTATGTGAGGTCCATGCATGGTCAGGAAGAGGTGGAGAGGTATGTGAGGTCCATGCATGGTCAGGAAGGGATGGAGAGGTATGTGAGGTCCATGCATGGTCAGGAAGGGAGAGGTATGTGAGGTCCATGTATGGTCAGGAAGGGATGGAGAGGTATGTGAGCTCCATGCATGGTCAGGAAGGGATGGAGAGGTATGTGAGGTCCATGCATGGTCAGGAAGGGATGGAGAGGTATGTGAGGTCCATGCATGGTCAGGAAGGGATGGAGAGGTATGTGACGTCCATGCATGGTCAGGAAGGGATGGAGAGGTATGTGAGGTCCATGCATGATCAGGAAGAGATGGAGAGGTATGTGAGGTCCATGCATGGTCAGGAAGAGGTGGAGAGGTATGTGAGTTCCATGCATGGTCAGGAAGGGATGGAGAGGTATGTGAGGTCCATGCATGGTCAGGAAGGGAGAGGTATGTGAGGTCCATGTATGGTCAGGAAGGGATGGAGAGGTATGTGAGCTCCATGCATGGTCAGGAAGGGATGGAGAGGTATGTGAGGTCCATGCATGGTCAGGAAGGGATGGAGAGGTATGTGAGGTCCATGCATGGTCAGGAAGGGATGGAGAGGTATGTGACGTCCATGCATGGTCAGGAAGGGATGGAGATGTATGTGAGGTCCATGCATGATCAGGAAGAGATGGAGAGGTATGTGAGGTCCATGCATGGTCAGGAAGAGGTGGAGAGGTATGTGAGGTCCATGCATGGTCAGGAAGGGATGGAGAGGTATGTGAGGTCCATGCATGGTCAGGAAGAGGTGGAGAGGTATGTGAGGTCCATGCATGGTCAGGAAGGGAGAGGTATGTGAGGTCCATGCATGGTCAGGAAGGGATGGAGAGGTATGTGAGGTCCATGCATGGTCAGGAAGGGATGGAGAGGTATGTGAGGTCCATGCATGGTCAGGAAGGGATGGAGAGGTATGTGAGGTCCATACATGGTCAGAAAGGGATGGAGAGGTATGCATGGTCAGGAAGGGAGAGGTATGTGAGGTCCATGCATGGTCAGGAAGGGATGGAGAAGTATGTGAGGTCCATGCATGGTCAGTAAGAGGTGGAGAGGTATGTAAGGTCCATGCATGGCCAGGAAGGGATGGAGAGGTATATGAGGTCCATGCATGGTCAGGAAGGGATGGAGTGGTATGTGAGGTCCATGCATGATCAGGAAGATCTGGAGAGGTATGTGAGGTCCATGCATGGTAAGGAAGGGATGGAGAGGTATGTGGGGTCAATGCTTGATCAGGAAAAGGTGGAGAGATATGTGAGGTCCATGCATGATCAGGAAGGGTATGTGAGGTCCATGCATGATCAGGAAGGGATGGAGAGGTATGTGAGGTCCATGCATGGTCAGGAAGGGATGGAGAGTTATGTGAGGTCCATGCATGGTCCGGAAGGGATGGAAAGGTATGTGAGGTCCATGCATGGTCAGGAAGAGGTGGAGAGGTATGTGAGGTCCATGCATGGTCAGGAATGGATGGAGAGGTATGTTAGGTCCATGCATGGTCAGGAAGGGATGAAGAGGTATGTGAGGTCCATGCTTGATCAGGAAAAAGGTGGAGAGATATGTGAGGTCCATGTATGATCGGGAAGGGTATGTGAGGTCCATGCATGGTCAGGAAGGGATGGAGAGGTATGTGAGGTCCATGCATGATCAGGAAGGGTATGTGAGGTCCATGCATGGTCAGGAAGAGATGGAGAGGTATGTGAGCTCCATGCATGGTCAGGAAGGGAGAGGTATGTGAGGTCCATGCATGATCAGGAAGAGATGGAGAGGTATGTTAGGTCCATGCATGGTCAGGAAGGGATGGAGAGGTATGTGAGGTCCATGCATGGTCAGGAAGGGATGGAGAGGTATGTGAGGTCAATGCATGGTCAGGAAGGGAGAGGTATGTGAGGTGCATGCATGATCAGGAAAGGATGGAGAGGTATGTGAGGTCCATGCATGGTCAGGAAGGGATCGAAAGGTATGTGAGGTCCATGCATGGTCCGGAAGGGATGGAAAGGTATGTTAGGTCCATGCATGGTCAGGAAGAGGTGGAGAGGTATGTGAGGTCCATGCATGGTCAGGAATGGATGGAGATGTATGTTAGGTCCATGCATGGTCAGGAAGGGATGGAGAGGTATGTGAGGTCCATGCATGGTCAGGAAGAGGTGGAGAGGTATGTGAGGTCCATGCATAGTCAGGAAGAGGTGGAGAGGTATGTGAGGACAATGCATGGTCAGGAAAGGATGGAGAGGTATGTGAGGTCCATGCATGATCAGGAAGGGATGGAGAGGTATGTGAGATCCATGCATGGTCAGGAAGAGGTGGAGAGGTATGTGAGGTCCATGCATGGTCAGGAAGGGATGGAGAGGTATGTGAGGTCCATGCATTGACAGGAAGGGATGGAGAGGTATGTGAGGTCCATGCATGGTCAGGAAGGGATGGAGAGGTATGTGAGGTCCATGCATGGTCAGGAAGGGATGGAGAGGTATGTGAGGTCCATGCATGGTCAGGAAGAGTTGGAGAGGTATATGAGGTCCATGCATGATCAGGAAGAGGTGGAGAGGTATATGAGGTCCATGCATGATCAGGAAGAGGTGGAGAGGTATGTGAGGTCCATGCATGGTCAGGAAGAGGTGGAGAGGTATGTGAGGTCCATGCATGGTCAGGAAGGGATGGAGAGGTATGTGAGGTCCATGCATGGTCAGGAAGGGAGAGGTATGTGAGGTCCATGTATGGTCAGGAAGGGATGGAGAGGTATGTGAGCTCCATGCATGGTCAGGAAGGGATGGAGAGGTATGTGAGGTCCATGCATGGTCAGGAAGGGATGGAGAGGTATGTGAGGTCCATGCATGGTCAGGAAGGGATGGAGAGGTATGTGACGTCCATGCATGGTCAGGAAGGGATGGAGAGGTATGTGAGGTCCATGCATGATCAGGAAGAGATGGAGAGGTATGTGAGGTCCATGCATGGTCAGGAAGAGGTGGAGAGGTATGTGAGTTCCATGCATGGTCAGGAAGGGATGGAGAGGTATGTGAGGTCCATGCATGGTCAGGAAGGGAGAGGTATGTGAGGTCCATGTATGGTCAGGAAGGGATGGAGAGGTATGTGAGCTCCATGCATGGTCAGGAAGGGATGGAGAGGTATGTGAGGTCCATGCATGGTCAGGAAGGGATGGAGAGGTATGTGAGGTCCATGCATGGTCAGGAAGGGATGGAGAGGTATGTGACGTCCATGCATGGTCAGGAAGGGATGGAGATGTATGTGAGGTCCATGCATGATCAGGAAGAGATGGAGAGGTATGTGAGGTCCATGCATGGTCAGGAAGAGGTGGAGAGGTATGTGAGGTCCATGCATGGTCAGGAAGGGATGGAGAGGTATGTGAGGTCCATGCATGGTCAGGAAGAGGTGGAGAGGTATGTGAGGTCCATGCATGGTCAGGAAGGGAGAGGTATGTGAGGTCCATGCATGGTCAGGAAGGGATGGAGAGGTATGTGAGGTCCATGCATGGTCAGGAAGGGATGGAGAGGTATGTGAGGTCCATGCATGGTCAGGAAGGGATGGAGAGGTATGTGAGGTCCATACATGGTCAGAAAGGGATGGAGAGGTATGCATGGTCAGGAAGGGAGAGGTATGTGAGGTCCATGCATGGTCAGGAAGGGATGGAGAAGTATGTGAGGTCCATGCATGGTCAGGAAGAGGTGGAGAGGTATGTAAGGTCCATGCATGGCCAGGAAGGGATGGAGAGGTATATGAGGTCCATGCATGGTCAGGAAGGGATGGAGAGGTATGTGAGGTCCATGCATGATCAGGAAGATCTGGAGAGGTATGTGAGGTCCATGCATGGTAAGGAAGGGATGGAGAGGTATGTGAGGTCAATGCTTGATCAGGAAAAGGTGGAGAGATATGTGAGGTCCATGCATGATCAGGAAGGGTATGTGAGGTCCATGCATGGTCAGGAAGAGATGGAGAGGTATGTGAGCTCCATGCATGGTCAGGAAGGGAGAGGTATGTGAGGTCCATGCATGGTCAGGAAGGGATGGAGAGGTATGTGAGGTCCATGCATGGTCAGGAAGGGATGGAGAGGTATGTGAGGTCAATGCATGGTCAGGAAGGGAGAGGTTTGTGAGGTCCATGCATGATCAGGAAGGGATGGAGAGGTATGTGAGTTCCATGTATGGTCCGGAAGGGATGGAAAGGTATGTGAGGTCCATGCATGGTCAGGAATGGATGGAGAGGTATGTGAGGTCCATGCATGGTCAGGAAGGGATGGAGAGGTATGTGAAGTCCATGCATGGTCAGGAAGGGATGGAGAGGTATGTGAGGTCCATGCATGGTCAGGAAGAGGTGGAGAGGTATGTGAGGTCCATGCATGGTCAGGAAGAGGTGGAGAGGTATGTGAGGTCCATGCATGGTCAGGAAGGGATGGAGAGGTATGTGAGGTCCATGCATGGTCAGGAAGGGATGGAAAGGTATGTGAGCTCCATGTATGGTCAGGAAGGGATGGAGAGGTATGTGAGGTCCATGCTTGGTCAGGAAGGGATGGAGAGGTATGTGAGGTCCATGCATGGTCAGGAATGGATGGAGAGGTATGTGATGTCCATGCATGGTAAGGAAGGGATGGAGAGGTATGTGAGGTCCATGCGTGATCAGGAAGAGATGGAGAGGTATGTGAGGTCCATGCATGGTCAGGAAGAGGAGGAGAGGTATGTGAGGTCCATGCATGGTCAGGAAGGGATGGAGAGGTATGTGAGGTCCATGCATGGTCAGGAAGAGGTGGAGAGGTATGTGAGGTCCATGCATGGTCAGGAAGGGATGGAGAGGTATGTGAGGTCCATGCATGGTCAGGAAGATCTGGAGAGGTATGTGAGGTCCATGCATGGTAAGGAAGGGATGGAGAGGTATGTGAGGTCCATTCTTGATCAAGAAAAGGTGGAGAGATATGTGAGGTCCATGCATGATCAGGAAGGGTATGTGAGGTCCATGCATGGTCAGGAAGAGATGGAGAGGTATGTGAGCTCCATGCATGGTCAGGAAGGGAGAGGTATGTGAGGTCCATGCATGGCCAGGAAGGGATGGAGAGGTATATGAGGTCCATGCATGGTCAGGAAGGGATGGAGAGGTATGTGAGGTCAATGCATGGTCAGTAAGGGAGAGGTATGTGAGGTCCATGCATGATCAGGAAGGGATGGAGAGGTATGTGAGGTCCATGCATGGTCAGGAAGGGATGGAGAGGTATGTGAGGTCCATGCATGGTCCGGCGGGGATGGAAAGGTATGTGAGGTCCATGCATGGTCAGGAAGAGGTGGAGAGGTATGTGAGGTCCATGCATGGTCAGGAAGGGATGGAGAGGTATGTGAGGTCCATGCATGGTCAGGAAGGGATGGAGAGATATGTTAAGTCCAAGCATGGTCAGGAAGGGATGGAGAGGTATGTGAGGTCCATGCATGGTCAGTAAGGGATGGAGAGGTATGTTAGGTCCATGCATGATCAGGAAGGGAGAGGTATGTGAGGTCCATGCATGGTCAGGAAAGGGATGATGAGGTATGTGAGGTCCTGTCATGGCCAGGAAGGGATGGAGAGGTATGTGAGGTCCATGCATGGTCAGGAAGGGATGGAGAGGTATGTGAGTTCCATGCATGGTCAGGAAGGGATGGAGAGGTATGTGAGGTCCATGCATGGTCAGGAAGGGATGGAGAGGTATGTGAGGTCCATGCATGGTCAGGAAGGGAGAGGTATGTGAGGTCCATGCATGGTCAGGAAGGGATGGAGAGGTATGTGAGGTCCATGCATGGTCAGGAAGGGATGGAGAGGTATGTGAGGTCCATGCATGATCAGGAAGAGGTGGAGAGGTATGTGAGGTCCATGCATGATCAGGAAGGGTTGGAGAGGTATGTGAGGTCCATGCATGATCAGGAAGGGTATGTGAGGTCCATGCATGGTCAGGAAGAGATGGAGAGGTATGTGAGCTCCATGCATGGTCAGGAAGGGAGAGGTATGTGAGGTCCATGCATGATCAGGAAGGGATGGAGAGGTATGTTAGGTCCATGCATGGTCAGGAAGGGATGGAGAGGTATGTGAGGTCCATGCATGGTCAGGAAGGGATGGAGAGGTATGTGAGATCAATGCATGGTCAGGAAGAGAGAGGTATGTGAGGTCCATGCATGATCAGGAAGGGATGGAGAAGTATGTGAGGTCCATGCATGGTCAGGAAGGGATGGAGAGGTATGTGAGGTCCATGCATGGTCCGGAAGGGATGGAAAGGTATGTGAGGTCCATGCATGGTCAGGAAGAGGTGGAGAGGTATGTGAGGTCCATGCATGGTCAGGAATGGATGGAGAGGTATGTTAGGTCCATGCATGGTCAGGAAGGGATGGAGAGGTATGTGAGGTCCATGCTTGATCAGGAAAAGGTGGAGAGATATGTGAGGTCCATGCATGATCAGGAAGGGTATGTGAGGTCCATGCATGGTCAGGATGGGATGGAGAGGTATGTGAGGTCCATGCATGATCAGGAAGGGTATGTGAGGTCCATGCATGGTCAGGAAGAGATGGAGAGGTATGTGAGCTCCATGCATGGTCATGAAGGGAGAGGTATGTGAGGTCCATGCATGATCAGGAAGGGATGGAGAGGTATGTTAGGTCCATGCATGGTCAGGAAGGGATGGAGAGGTATGTGAGGTCAATGCATGGTCAGGAAGGGAGAGGTATGTGAGGTCCATGCATGGTCTGGAAGGGATGGAGAGGTATGTGAGGTCCATGCATGGTCCGGAAGGGATGGAAAGGTATGTGAGGTCCATGCATGGTCAGGAAGAGGTGGAGAGGTATGTGAGGTCCATGCATGGTCAGGAATGGATGGAGAGGTATGTTAGGTCCATGCATGGTCAGGAAGGGATGGAGAGGTATGTGAGGTCCATGCATGGTCAGGAAGAGGTGGAGAGGTATGTTAGGTCCATGCATGGTCAGGAAGAGGTGGAGAGGTATGTGAGGTCCATGCATGGTCAGGAAGGGATGGAGAGGTATGTGAGGTCCATGCATGATCAGGAAGGGATGGAGAAGTATGTCAGGTCCATGCATGGTCAGGAAGAGGTGGAGAGGTATGTGAGGTCCATGCATGGTCAGGAAGGGATGGAGAGGTATGTGAGGTCCATGCATTGACAGGAAGGGATGGAGAGGTATGTGAGGTCCATGCATGGTTAGGAAGGGATGGAGAGGTATGTGAGGTCCATGCATGGTCAGGAAGGGATGGAGAGGTATGTGAGGTCCATGCATGGTCAGGAAGAGTTGGAGAGGTATATGAGGTCCATGTATGATCAGGAAGAGGTGGAGAGGTATGTGAGGTCCATGCATGGTCAGGAAGAGGTGGAGAGGTATGTGATGTCCATGCATGGTCAGGAAGGGATGGAGAGGTATGTTAGGTCCATGCATGGTCAAGAAGGGAGAGGTATGTGAGGTCCATGTATGGTCAGAAAGGGATGGAGAGGTATGTGAGCTCCATGCATGGTCAGGAAGGGATGGAGAGGTATGTGACGTCCATGCATGGTCAGGAAGGGATGGAGAGGTATGTGAGGTCCATGCATGATCAGGAAGAGATGGAGAGGTATGTGAGGTCCATGCATGGTCAGGAAGAGGTGGAGAGGTATGTGAGGTCCATGCATGGTCAGGAAGGGATGGAGAGGTATGTGAGGTCCATGCATGGTCAGGAAGAGGTGGAGAGGTATGTGAGGTCCATGCATGGTCAGGAAGGGAGAGGTATGTGAGGTCCATGCATGGTCATGAAGGGATGGAGAGGTATGTGAGGTCCATGCATGGTCAGGAAGGGATGGAGAGGTATGTGAGGTCCATGCATGGTCAGGAAGGGATGGAGAGGTATGTGAGGTCCATGCATGGTCAGGAAGGGATGGAGAGGTATGCATGGTCAGGAAGGGAGAGGTATGTGAGGTCCATGCATGGTCAGGAAGGGATGGAGAAGTATGTGAGGTCCATGCATGGTCAGGAAGAGGTGGAGAGGTATGTAAGGTCCATGCATGGCCAGGAAGGGATGGAGAGGTATATGAGGTCCATGCATGGTCAGGAAGGGATGGAGAGGTATGTGAGGTCCATGCATGATCAGGAAGATCTGGAGAGGTATGTGAGGTCCATGCATGGTAAGGAAGGGATGGAGAGGTATGTGAGGTCCATGCTTGATCAGGAAAAGGTGGAGAGATATGTGAGGTCCATGCATGATCAGGAAGGGTATGTGAGGTCCATACATGGTCAGGAAGAGATGGAGAGGTATGTGAGCTCCATGCATGGTCAGGAAGGGAGAGGTATGTGAGGTCCATTCATGGTCAGGAAGGGATGGAGAGGTATGTTAGGTCCATGCATGGTCAGGAAGGGATGGAGAGGTATGTGAGGTCCATGCATGGTCAGGAAGGGATGGAGAGGTATGTGAGATCAATGCATGGTCAGGAAGAGAGAGGTATGTGAGGTCCATGCATGATCAGGAAGGGATGGAGAAGTATGTGAGGTCCATGCATGGTCAGGAAGGGATGGAGAGGTATGTGAGGTCCATGCATGGTCCGGAAGGGATGGAAAGGTATGTGAGGTCCATGCATGGTCAGGAAGAGGTGGAGAGGTATGTGAGGTCCATGCATGGTCAGGAATGGATGGAGAGGTATGTTAGGTCCATGCATGGTCAGGAAGGGATGGAGAGGTATGTGAGGTCCATGCTTGATCAGGAAAAGGTGGAGAGATATGTGAGGTCCATGCATGATCAGGAAGGGTATGTGAGGTCCATGCATGGTCAGGATGGGATGGAGAGGTATGTGAGGTCCATGCATGATCAGGAAGGGTATGTGAGGTCCATGCATGGTCAGGAAGAGATGGAGAGGTATGTGAGCTCCATGCATGGTCATGAAGGGAGAGGTATGTGAGGTCCATGCATGATCAGGAAGGGATGGAGAGGTATGTTAGGTCCATGCATGGTCAGGAAGGGATGGAGAGGTATGTGAGGTCAATGCATGGTCAGGAAGGGAGAGGTATGTGAGGTCCATGCATGGTCTGGAAGGGATGGAGAGGTATGTGAGGTCCATGCATGGTCCGGAAGGGATGGAAAGGTATGTGAGGTCCATGCATGGTCAGGAAGAGGTGGAGAGGTATGTGAGGTCCATGCATGGTCAGGAATGGATGGAGAGGTATGTTAGGTCCATGCATGGTCAGGAAGGGATGGAGAGGTATGTGAGGTCCATGCATGGTCAGGAAGAGGTGGAGAGGTATGTTAGGTCCATGCATGGTCAGGAAGAGGTGGAGAGGTATGTGAGGTCCATGCATGGTCAGGAAGGGATGGAGAGGTATGTGAGGTCCATGCATGATCAGGAAGGGATGGAGAAGTATGTCAGGTCCATGCATGGTCAGGAAGAGGTGGAGAGGTATGTGAGGTCCATGCATGGTCAGGAAGGGATGGAGAGGTATGTGAGGTCCATGCATTGACAGGAAGGGATGGAGAGGTATGTGAGGTCCATGCATGGTTAGGAAGGGATGGAGAGGTATGTGAGGTCCATGCATGGTCAGGAAGGGATGGAGAGGTATGTGAGGTCCATGCATGGTCAGGAAGAGTTGGAGAGGTATATGAGGTCCATGTATGATCAGGAAGAGGTGGAGAGGTATGTGAGGTCCATGCATGGTCAGGAAGAGGTGGAGAGGTATGTGATGTCCATGCATGGTCAGGAAGGGATGGAGAGGTATGTTAGGTCCATGCATGGTCAAGAAGGGAGAGGTATGTGAGGTCCATGTATGGTCAGAAAGGGATGGAGAGGTATGTGAGCTCCATGCATGGTCAGGAAGGGATGGAGAGGTATGTGACGTCCATGCATGGTCAGGAAGGGATGGAGAGGTATGTGAGGTCCATGCATGATCAGGAAGAGATGGAGAGGTATGTGAGGTCCATGCATGGTCAGGAAGAGGTGGAGAGGTATGTGAGGTCCATGCATGGTCAGGAAGGGATGGAGAGGTATGTGAGGTCCATGCATGGTCAGGAAGAGGTGGAGAGGTATGTGAGGTCCATGCATGGTCAGGAAGGGAGAGGTATGTGAGGTCCATGCATGGTCATGAAGGGATGGAGAGGTATGTGAGGTCCATGCATGGTCAGGAAGGGATGGAGAGGTATGTGAGGTCCATGCATGGTCAGGAAGGGATGGAGAGGTATGTGAGGTCCATGCATGGTCAGGAAGGGATGGAGAGGTATGCATGGTCAGGAAGGGAGAGGTATGTGAGGTCCATGCATGGTCAGGAAGGGATGGAGAAGTATGTGAGGTCCATGCATGGTCAGGAAGAGGTGGAGAGGTATGTAAGGTCCATGCATGGCCAGGAAGGGATGGAGAGGTATATGAGGTCCATGCATGGTCAGGAAGGGATGGAGAGGTATGTGAGGTCCATGCATGATCAGGAAGATCTGGAGAGGTATGTGAGGTCCATGCATGGTAAGGAAGGGATGGAGAGGTATGTGAGGTCCATGCTTGATCAGGAAAAGGTGGAGAGATATGTGAGGTCCATGCATGATCAGGAAGGGTATGTGAGGTCCATACATGGTCAGGAAGAGATGGAGAGGTATGTGAGCTCCATGCATGGTCAGGAAGGGAGAGGTATGTGAGGTCCATTCATGGTCAGGAAGGGATGGAGAGGTATGTGAGGTCCATGCATGGTCAGGAAGGGATGGAGAGGTATGTGAGGTCAATGCATGGTCAGGAAGGGAGAGGTATGTGAGGTCCATGCATGATCAGGAAGGGATGGAGAGGTATGTGAGGTCCATGTATGGTCCGGAAGGGATGGAAAAGTATGTGAGGTCCATGCATGGTCAGGAATGGATAGAGAGGTATGTGAGGTCCATGCATGGTCAGGAAGGGATGGAGAGGTATGTGAAGTCCATGCATGGTCAGGAAGGGATGGAGAGGTATGTGAGGTCCATGAAAGGTCAGGAAGAGGTGGAGAGGTATGTGAGGTCCATGCATGGTCAGGAAGAGGTGGAGAGGTATGTGAGGTCCATGCATTGTCAGGAAGGGATGGAGAGGTATATGTGAGGTCCATGCATGGTCAGGAAGGGATGGAGAGGTATGTGAGCTCCATGTATGGTCAGGAAGGGATGGAGAGGTATGTGAGGTCCATGCATGGTCAGGAAGGGATGGAGATGTATGTGACGTCCATGCATGGTCAGGAAGTGATGGAGAGGTATGTCAGGTCCATGCATGATCAGGAAGAGATGGAGAGGTATGTGAGATCCATGCATGGTCAGGAAGAGGTGGAGAGGTATGTGAGGTCCATGCGTGGTCAGGAAGGGATGGAGAGGTATGTGAGGTCCATGCATGGTCAGGAAGAGGTGGAGAGGTATGTGAGGTCCATGCATGGTCAGGAAGGGAGAGGTATGTGAGGTCCATGCATGGTCATGAAGGGATGGAGAGGTATGTGAGGTCCATGCATGGTCAGGAAGGGATGGAGAGGTATGTGAGGTCCATGCATGGTCAGGAAGGGATGGAGAGGTATGTGAGGTCCATGCATGGTCAGGAAGGGATGGAGAGGTATGTGAGGTCCATGCATGATCAGGAAGGGATGGAGAGGTATGTAAGGTCCATGCATGGTCAGGAAGGGATGGAGAGGTATGTGAGGTCCATGCATGGTCAGGAAGGGATAGAGAGGTATGTGAGGTCCATACATGATCAGGAAGGGATGGAGAGGTATGTGAGGTCCATGCATGGTCAGGAAGGGATGGAGAGGTATGTGAGGTCCATGCATTGACAGGAAGGGATGGAGAGGTATGTGAGGTCCATGCATGGTCAGGAAGGGATGGAGAGGTATGTGAGGTCCATGCATGGTCAGGAAGGGATGGAGAGGTATGTGAGGTCTATGCATGGTCAGGAAGAGTTGGAGAGGTATATGAGGTCCATGTATGATCAGGAAGAGGTGGAGAGGTAGGTGAGGTCCATGCATGGTCAGGAAGAGGTGGAGAGGTATGTGATGTCCATGCATGGTCAGGAAGGGATGGAGAGGTGTGTTAGGTCCATGCCTGGTCAAGAAGGGAGAGGTATGTGAGGTCCATGTATGGTCAGAAAGGGATGGAGAGGTATGTGAGCTCCATGCATGGTCAGGAAGGGATGGAGAGGTATGTGACGTCCATGCATGGTCAGGAAGGGATGGAGAGGTATGTGAGGTCCATGCATGATCAGGAAGAGATGGAGAGGTATGTGAGGTCCATGCATGGTCAGGAAGAGGTGGAGAGGTATGTGAGGTCCATGCATGGTCAGGAAGGGATGGAGAGGTATGTGAGGTCCATGCATGGTCATGAAGAGGTGGAGAGGTATGTGAGTTCCATGCATGGTCAGGAAGGGAGAGGTATGTGAGGTCCATGCATGGTCATGAAGGAATGGAGAGGTATGTGAGGTCCATGCATGGTCAGGAAGGGATGGAGAGGTATGTGAGGTCCATGCATGGTCAGGAAGGGATGGAGAGGTATGTGAGGTCCATGCATGGTCAGGAAGGGATGGAGAGGTATGCATGGTCAGGAAGGGAGAGGTATGTGAGGTCCATGCATGGTCAGGAAGGGATGGAGAAGTATGTGAGGTCCATGCATGGTCAGGAAGAGGTGGAGAGGTATGTAAGGTCCATGCATGGCCAGGAAGGGATGGAGAGGTATATGAGGTCCATGCATGGTCAGGAAGGGATGGAGAGGTATGTGAGGTCCATGCATGATCAGGAAGATCTGGAGAGGTATGTGAGGTCCATGCATGGTAAGGAAGGGATGGAGAGGTATGTGAGGTCCATGCTTGATCAGGAAAAGGTGGAGAGATATGTGAGGTCCATGCATGATCAGGAAGGGTATGTGAGGTCCATGCATGGTCAGGAAGAGATGGAGAGGTATGTGAGCTCCATGCATGGTCAGGAAGGGAGAGGTATGTGAGGTCCATTCATGGTCAGGAAGGGATGGAGAGGTATGTGAGGTCCATGCATGGTCAGGAAGGGATGGAGAGGTATGTGAGGTCAATGCATGGTCAGGAAGGGAGAGGTATGTGAGGTCCATGCATGATCAGGAAGGGATGGAGAGGTATGTGAGGTCCATGTATGGTCCGGAAGGGATGGAAAGGTATGTGAGGTCCATGCATGGTCAGGAATGGATGGAGAGGTATGTGAGGTCCATGCATGGTCAGGAAGGGATGGAGAGGTATGTGAAGTCCATGCATGGTCAGGAAGGGATGGAGAGGTATGTGAGGTCCATGCAAGGTCAGGAAGAGGTGGAGAGGTATGTGAGGTCCATGCATGGTCAGGAAGAGGTGGAGAGGTATGTGAGGTCCATGCATGGTCAGGAAGGGATGGAGAGGTATATGTGAGGTCCATGCATGGTCAGGAAGGGATGGAGAGGTATGTGAGCTCCATGTATGGTCAGGAAGGGATGGAGAGGTATGTGAGGTCCATGCATGGTCAGGAATGGATAGAGAGGTATGTGAGGTCCATGCATGGTCAGGAAGGGATGGAGAGGTATGTGAAGTCCATGCATGGTCAGGAAGGGATGGAGAGGTATGTGAGGTCCATGCAAGGTCAGGAAGAGGTGGAGAGGTATGTGAGGTCCATGCATGGTCAGGAAGAGGTGGAGAGGTATGTGAGGTCCATGCATGGTCAGGAAGGGATGGAGAGGTATATGTGAGGTCCATGCATGGTCAGGAAGGGATGGAGAGGTATGTGAGCTCCATGTATGGTCAGGAAGGGATGGAGAGGTATGTGAGGTCCATGCATGGTCAGGAAGGGATGGAGATGTATGTGACGTCCATGCATGGTCAGGAAGGGATGGAGAGGTATGTCAGGTCCATGCATGATCAGGAAGAGATGGAGAGGTATGTGAGATCCATGCATGGTCAGGAAGAGGTGGAGAGGTATGTGAGGTCCATGCGTGGTCAGGAAGGGATGGAGAGGTATGTGAGGTCCATGCATGGTCAGGAAGAGGTGGAGAGGTATGTGAGGTCCATGCATGGTCAGGAAGGGAGAGGTATGTGAGGTCCATGCATGGTCATGAAGGGATGGAGAGGTATGTGAGGTCCATGCATGGTCAGGAAGGGATGGAGAGGTATGTGAGGTCCATGCATGGTCAGGAAGGGATGGAGAGGTATGTGAGGTCCATGCATGGTCAGGAAGGGATGGAAAGGTATGTGAGGTCCATGCATGATCAGGAAGGGATGGAGAGGTATGTAAGGTCCATGCATGGTCAGGAAGGGATGGAGAGGTATGTGAGGTCCATGCATGGTCAGGAAGGGATGGAGAGGTATGTGAGGTCCATACATGATCAGGAAGGGATGGAGAGGTATGTGAGGTCCATGCATGGTCAGGAAGGGATGGAGAGGTATGTGAGGTCCATGCATTGACAGGAAGGGATGGAGAGGTATGTGAGGTCCATGCATGGTCAGGAAGGGATGGAGAGGTATGTGAGGTCCATGCATGGTCAGGAAGGGATGGAGAGGTATGTGAGGTCCATGCATGGTCAGGAAGAGTTGGAGAGGTATATGAGGTCCATGTATGATCAGGAAGAGGTGGAGAGGTAGGTGAGGTCCATGCATGGTCAGGAAGAGGTGGAGAGGTATGTGATGTCCATGCATGGTCAGGAAGGGATGGAGAGGTATGTTAGGTCCATGCCTGGTCAAGAAGGGAGAGGTATGTGAGGTCCATGTATGGTCAGAAAGGGATGGAGAGGTATGTGAGCTCCATGCATGGTCAGGAAGGGATGGAGAGGTATGTGACGTCCATGCATGGTCAGGAAGGGATGGAGAGGTATGTGAGGTCCATGCATGATCAGGAAGAGATGGAGAGGTATGTGAGGTCCATGCATGGTCAGGAAGAGGTGGAGAGGTATGTGAGGTCCATGCATGGTCAGGAAGGGATGGAGAGGTATGTGAGGTCCATGCATGGTCATGAAGAGGTGGAGAGGTATGTGAGTTCCATGCATGGTCAGGAAGGGAGAGGTATGTGAGGTCCATGCATGGTCATGAAGGGATGGAGAGGTATGTGAGGTCCATGCATGGTCAGGAAGGGATGGAGAGGTATGTGAGGTCCATGCATGGTCAGGAAGGGATGGAGAGGTATGTGAGGTCCATGCATGGTCAGGAAGGGATGGAGAGGTATGCATGGTCAGGAAGGGAGAGGTATGTGAGGTCCATGCATGGTCAGGAAGGGATGGAGAAGTATGTGAGGTCCATGCATGGTCAGGAAGAGGTGGAGAGGTATGTAAGGTCCATGCATGGCCAGGAAGGGATGGAGAGGTATATGAGGTCCATGCATGGTCAGGAAGGGATGGAGAGGTATGTGAGGTCCATGCATGATCAGGAAGATCTGGAGAGGTATGTGAGGTCCATGCATGGTAAGGAAGGGATGGAGAGGTATGTGAGGTCCATGCATGATCAGGAAGATCTGGAGAGGTATGTGAGGTCCATGCATGGTAAGGAAGGGATGGAGAGGTATGTGAGGTCCATGCTTGATCAGGAAAAGGTGGAGAGATATGTGAGGTCCATGCATGATCAGGAAGGGTATGTGAGGTCCATGCATGGTCAGGAAGAGATGGAGAGGTATGTGAGCTCCATGCATGGTCAGGAAGGGAGAGGTATGTGAGGTCCATTCATGGTCAGGAAGGGATGGAGAGGTATGTGAGGTCCATGCATGGTCAGGAAGGGATGGAGAGGTATGTGAGGTCAATGCATGGTCAGGAAGGGAGAGGTATGTGAGGTCCATGCATGATCAGGAAGGGATGGAGAGGTATGTGAGGTCCATGTATGGTCCGGAAGGGATGGAAAGGTATGTGAGGTCCATGCATGGTCAGGAATGGATGGAGAGGTATGTGAGGTCCATGCATGGTCAGGAAGGGATGGAGAGGTATGTGAAGTCCATGCATGGTCAGGAAGGGATGGAGAGGTATGTGAGGTCCATGCAAGGTCAGGAAGAGGTGGAGAGGTATGTGAGGTCCATGCATGGTCAGGAAGAGGTGGAGAGGTATGTGAGGTCCATGCATGGTCAGGAAGGGATGGAGAGGTATATGTGAGGTCCATGCATGGTCAGGAAGGGATGGAGAGGTATGTGAGCTCCATGTATGGTCAGGAAGGGATGGAGAGGTATGTGAGGTCCATGCATGGTCATGAAGGGATGGAGAGGTATGTGAAGTCCATGCATGGTCAGGAAGGGATGGAGAGGTATGTGATGTCCATGCATGGTCAGGAAGGGATGGAGAGGTATGTCAGGTCCATGCATGATCAGGAAGAGATGGAGAGGTATGTGAGATCCATGCATGGTCAGGAAGAGGTGGAGAGGTATGTGAGGTCCATGCGTGGTCAGGAAGGGATGGAGAGGTATGTGAGGTCCATGCATGGTCAGGAAGAGGTGGAGAGGTATGTGAGGTCCATGCATGGTCAGGAAGGGAGAGGTATGTGAGGTCCATGCATGGTCATGAAGGGATGGAGAGGTATGTGAGGTCCATGCATGGTCAGGAAGGGATGGAGAGGTATGTGAGGTCCATGCATGGTCAGGAAGGGATGCAGAGGTATGTGAGGTCCATGCATGGTCAGGAAGGGATGGAGAGGTATGTGACGTCCATGCATGGTCAGGAAGGGAGAGGTATGTGAGGTCCATGCATGGTCAGGAAGGGATGGAGAGGTATGTGAGGTCCATGCATGGTCAGGAAGAGGTGGAGAGGTATGTGAGTTCCATGCATGGTCAGGAAGGGATGGAGAGGTATGTGAGGTCCATGCATGGTCAGGAAGGGATGGAGAGGTATGTGAGGTCCATGCATGATCAGGAAGGGATGGAGAGGTATGTAAGGTCCATGCATGGTCAGGAAGGGATGGAGAGGTATGTAAGGTCCATGCTTGGTCAGGAAGGGATGGAGAGGTATGTGAGGTCCATGCATGATCAGGAAGGGATGGAGAGGTATGTGAGGTCCATGCATGGTCAGGAAGGGATGGAGAGGTATGTGAGGTCCATGCATGGTCAGGAGGGGATGGAGAGGTATGTGAGGTCCATGCATGGTCAGGAAGGGATGGAGAGGTATGTGAGGTCCATGCATGGTCAGGAAGGGAGAGGTATGTGAGGTCCATGCATGGTCAGGAAGGGATGGAGAGGTATGTGAGGTCCATGCATGGTCAGGAAGGGATGGAGAGGTATGTGAGGTCCATGCATGATCAGGAAGAGGTGGAGAGGTATGTGAGGTCCATGCATGGTCAGGAAGGGATGGAGAGGTATGTGAGGTCCATGCATGATCAGGAAGGGTATGTGAGGTCCATGCATGGTCAGGAAGAGATGGAGAGGTATGTGAGCTCCATGCATGGTCAGGAAGGGAGAGGTATGTGAGGTCCATGCATGATCAGGAAGGGATGGAGAGGTATGTTAGGTCCATGCATGGTCAGGAAGGGATGGAGAGGTATGTGAGGTCCATGCATGGTCAGGAAGGGATGGAGAGGTATGTGAGATCAATGCATGGTCAGGAAGGGAGAGGTATGTGAGGTCCATGCATGATCAGGAAGGGATGGAGAGGTATGTGAGGTCCATGCATGGTCAGGAAGGGATGGAGAGGTATGTGAGGTCCATGCATGGTCCGGAAGGGATGGAAAGGTATGTGAGGTCCATGCATGGTCAGGAAGAGGTGGAGAGGTATGTGAGGTCCATGCATGGTCAGGAATGGATGGAGAGGTATGTTAGGTCCATCCATGGTCAGGAAGGGATGAAGAGGTATGTGAGGTCCATGCTTGATCAGGAAAAGGTGGAGAGATATGTGAGGTCCATGTATGATCGGGAAGGGTATGTGAGGTCCATGCATGGTCAGGAAGGGATGGAGAGGTATGTGAGGTCCATGCATGATCAGGAAGGGTATGTGAGGTCCATGCATGGTCAGGAAGAGATGGAGAGGTATGTGAGCTCCATGCATGGTCAGGAAAGGAGAGGTATGTGAGGTCCATGCATGATCAGGAAGAGATGGAGAGGTATGTTAGGTCCATGCATGGTCAGGAAGGGATGGAGAGGTATGTGAGGTCCATGCATGGTCAGGAAGGGATGGAGAGGTATGTGAGGTCAATGCATGGTCAGGAAGGGAGAGGTATGTGAGGTGCATGCATGATCAGGAAAGGATGGAGAGGTATGTGAGGTCCATGCATGGTCAGGAAGGGATCGAAAGGTATGTGAGGTCCATGCATGGTCCGGAAGGGATGGAAAGGTATGTGAGGTCCATGCATGGTCAGGAAGAGGTGGAGAGGTATGTGAGGTCCATGCATGGTCAGGAATGGATGGAGATGTATGTTAGGTCCATGCATGGTCAGGAAGGGATGGAGAGGTATGTGAGGTCCATGCATGGTCAGGAAGAGGTGGAGAGGTATGTGAGGTCCATGCATGGTCAGGAAGAGGTGGAGAGGTATGTGAGGACCATGCATGGTCAGGAAGGGATGGAGAGGTATGTGAGGTCCATGCATGATCAGGAAGCGATGGAGAGGTATGTGAGATCCATGCATGGTCAGGAAGAGGTGGAGAGGTATGTGAGGTCCATGCATGGTCAGGAAGCGATGGAGAGGTATGTGAGGTCCATGCATTGACAGGAAGGGATGGAGAGGTATGTGAGGTCCATGCATGGTCAGGAAGGGATGGAGAGGTATATGAGGTCCATGCATGGTCAGGAAGGGATGGAGAGGTATGTGAGGTCCATGCATGGTCAGGAATAGTTGGAGAGGTATATGAGGTCCATGCATGATCAGGAAGAGGTGGAGAGGTATGTGAGGTCCATGCATGGTCAGGAAGAGGTGGAGAGGTATGTGAGGTCCATGCATGGTCAGGAAGGGATGGAGAGGTATGTGAGGTCCATGCATGGTCAGGAAGGGAGAAGTATGTGAGGTCCATGTATGGTCAGGAAGGGATGGAGAGGTATGTGAGCTCCATGCATGGTCAGGAAGGGATGGAGAGGTATGTGAGGTCCATGCATGGTCAGGAAGGGATGGAGAGGTATGTGAGGTCCATGCATGGTCAGGAAGGGATGGAGAGGTATGTGACGTCCATGCATGGTCAGGAAGGGATGGAGAGGTATGTGAGGTCCATGCATGATCAGGAAGAGATGGAGAGGTATGTGAGGTCCATGCATGGTCAGGAAGAGGTGGAGAGGTATGTGAGGTCCAAGCATGGTCAGGAAGGGATGGAGAGGTATGTGAGGTCCATGCATGGTCAGGAAGGGAGAGGTATGTGAGGTCCATGTATGGTCAAGAAGGGATGGAGAGGTATGTGAGCTCCATGCATGGTCAGGAAGGGATGGAGAGGTATGTGAGGTCCATGCATGGTCAGGAAGGGATGGAGAGGTATGTGAGGTCAATGCATGGTCAGGAAGGGATGGAGAGGTATGTGACGTCCATGCATGGTCAGGAAGGGATGGAGAGGTATGTGAGGTCCATGCATGATCAGGAAGAGATGGAGAGGTATGTGAGGTCCATGCATGGTCAGGAAGAGGTGGAGAGGTATGTGAGGTCCATGCATGGTCAGGAAGGGATGGAGAGGTATGTGAGGTCCATGCATGGTCAGGAAGAGGTGGAGAGGTATGTGAGGTCCATGCATGGTCAGGAAGGGAGAGGTATGTGAGGTCCATGCATGGTCAGGAAGGGATGGAGAGGTATGTGAGGTCCATGCATGGTCAGGAAGGGATGGAGAGGTATGTGAGGTCCATGCATGGTCAGGAAGGGATGGAGAGGTATGTGAGGTCCATACATGGTCAGAAAGGGATGGAGAGGTATGCATGGTCAGGAAGGGAGAGGTATGTGCGGTCCATGCATGGTCAGGAAGGGATGGAGAAGTATGTGAGGTCCATGCATGGTCAGGAAGAGGTGGAGAGGTATGTAAGGTCCATGCATGGCCAGGAAGGGATGGAGAGGTATGTGACATCCATGCATGGTCAGGAAGGGATGGAGAGGTATGTGAGGTCCATGCATGATCAGGAAGATCTGGAGAGGTATGTGAGGTCCATGCATGGTAAGGAAGGGATGGAGAGGTATGTGAGGTCAATGCTTGATCAGAAAAAGGTGGAGAGATATGTGAGGTCCATGCATGATCAGGAAGGGTATGTGAGGTCCATGCATGGTCAGGAAGAGATGGAGAGGTATGTGAGCTCCATGCATGGTCAGGAAGGGAGAGGTATGTGAGGTCCATGCATGGTCAGGAAGGGATGGAGAGGTATGTGAGGTCCATGCATGGTCAGGAAGGGATGGAGAGGTATGTGAGGTCAATGCATGGTCAGGAAGGGAGAGGTTTGTGAGGTCCATGCATGATCAGGAAGGGATGGAGAGGTATGTGAGTTCCATGTATGGTCCGGAAGGGATGGAAAGGTATGTGAGGTCCATGCATGGTCAGGAATGGATGGAGATGTATGTGAGGTCCATGCATGGTCAGGAAGGGATGGAGAGGTATGTGAAGTCCATGCATGGTCAGGAAGGGATGGAGAGGTATGTGAGGTCCATGCATGGTCAGGAAGAGGTGGAGAGGTATGTGAGGTCCATGCATGGTCAGGAAGAGGTGGAGAGGTATGTGAGGTCCATGCATGGTCAGGAAGGGATGGAGAGGTATGTGAGGTCCATGCATGGTCAGGAAGGGATGGAAAGGTATGTGAGCTCCATGTATGGTCAGGAAGGGATGGAGAGGTATGTGAGGTCCATGCTTGGTCAGGAAGGGATGGAGAGGTATGTGAGGTCCATGCATGGTCAGGAATGGATGGAGAGGTATGTGATGTCCATGCATGGTAAGGAAGGGATGGAGAGGTATGTGAGGTCCATGCGTGATCAGGAAGAGATGGAGAGGTATGTGAGGTCCATGCATGGTCAGGAAGAGGTGGAGAGGTATGTGAGGTCCATGCATGGTCAGGAAGGGATGGAGAGGTATGTGAGGTCCATGCATGGTCAGGAAGAGGTGGAGAGGTATGTGAGGTCCATGCATGGTCAGGAAGGGATGGAGAGGTATGTGAGGTCCATGCATGGTCAGGAAGATCTGGAGAGGTATGTGAGGTCCATGCATGGTAAGGAAGGGATGGAGAGGTATGTGAGGTCCATTCTTGATCAAGAAAAGGTGGAGAGATATGTGAGGTCCATGCATGATCAGGAAGGGTATGTGAGGTCCATGCATGGTCAGGAAGAGATGGAGAGGTATGTGAGCTCCATGCATGGTCAGGAAGGGAGAGGTATGTGAGGTCCATGCATGGTCAGGAAGGGATGGAGAGGTATATGAGGTCCATGCATGGTCAGGAAGGGATGGAGAGGTATGTGAGGTCAATGCATGGTCAGTAAGGGAGAGGTATGTGAGGTCCATGCATGATCAGGAAGGGATGGAGAGGTATGTGAGGTCTATGCATGGTCAGGAAGGGATGGAGAGGTATGTGAGGTCCATGCATGGTCCGGCGGGGATGGAAAGGTATGTGAGGTCCATGCATGGTCAGGAAGAGGTGGAGAGGTATGTGAGGTCCATGCATGGTCAGGAAGGGATGGAGAGGTATGTGAGGTCCATGCATGGTCAGGAAGGGATGGAGAGATATGTTAAGTCCATGCATGTTCAGGAAGGGATGGAGAGGTATGTGAGGTCCATGCATGGTCAGGAAGGGATGGAGAGGTATGTGAGGTCCATGCATGGTCAGGAAGGGAGAGGTATGTGAGGTCCATGCATGGTCAGGAAAGGGATGATGAGGTATGTGAGGTCCCTCTCATGGCCAGGAAGTGATGGAGAGGTATGTGAGGTCCATGCATGGTCAGGAAGGGATGGAGAGGTATGTGAGTTCCATGCATGGTCAGGAAGGGATGGAGAGGTATGTGAGGTCCATGCATGGTCAGGAAGGGATGGAGAGGTATGTGAGGTCCATGCATGGTCAGGAAGGGAGAGGTATGTGAGGTCCATGCATGGTCAGGAAGGGATGGAGAGGTATGTGAGGTCCATGCATGGTCAGGAAAGGATGGAGAGGTATGTGAGGTCCATGCATGATCAGGAAGAGGTGGAGAGGTATGTGAGGTCCATGCATGGTCAGGAAGGGTTGGAGAGGTATGTGAGGTCCATGCATGATCAGGAAGGGTATGTGTGGTCCATGCATGGTCAGGATGAGATGGAGAGGTATGTGAGCTCCATGCATGGTCAGGAAGGGAGAGGTATGTGAGGTCCATGCATGATCAGGAAGGGATGGAGAGGTATGTTAGGTCCATGCATGGTCAGGAAGGGATGGAGAGGTATGTGAGGTCCATGCATGGTCAGGAAGGGATGGAGAGGTATGTGAGATCAATGCATGGTCAGGAAGGGAGAGGTATGTGAGGTCCATGCATGATCAGGAAGGGATGGAGAAGTATGTGAGGTCCATGCATGGTCAGGAAGGGATGGAGAGGTATGTGAGGTCCATGCATGGTCAGGAAGGGATGGAGAGGTATGTGAGATCAATGCATGGTCAGGAAGGGAGAGGTATGTGAGGTCCATGCATGGTCAGGAAGGGATGGAGAGGTATGCATGGTCAGGAAGGGAGAGGTATGTGAGGTCCATGCATGGTCAGGAAGGGATGGAGAAGTATGTGAGGTCCATGCATGGTCAGGAAGAGGTGGAGAGGTATGTAAGGTCCATGCATGGCCAGGAAGGGATGGAGAGGTATATGAGGTCCATGCATGGTCAGGAAGGGATGGAGAGGTATGTGAGGTCCATGCATGATCAGGAAGATCTGGAGAGGTATGTGAGGTCCATGCATGGTAAGGAAGGGATGGAGAGGTATGTGAGGTCCATGCTTGATCAGGAAAAGGTGGAGAGATATGTGAGGTCCATGCATGATCAGGAAGGGTATGTGAGGTCCATGCATGGTCAGGAAGAGATGGAGAGGTATGTGAGCTCCATGCATGGTCAGGAAGGGAGAGGTATGTGAGGTCCATTCATGGTCAGGAAGGGATGGAGAGGTATGTGAGGTCCATGCATGGTCAGGAAGGGATGGAGACGTATGTGAGGTCAATGCATGGTCAGGAATGGATGGAGAGGTATGTGAGGTCCATGTATGGTCCGGAAGGGATGGAAAGGTATGTGAGGTCCATGCATGGTCAGGAATGGATGGAGAGGTATGTGAGGTCCATGCATAGTCAGGAAGGGATGGAGAGGTATGTGAGGTCCATGCATGGTCAGGAAGAGGTGGAGAGGTATGTGAGGTCCATGCATGGTCAGGAAGAGGTGGAGAGGTATGTGAGGTCCATGCATGGTCAGGAAGAGGTGGAGAGGTATGTGAGGTCCATGCATGGTCAGGAAGGGATGGAGAGGTATGTGAGGTCCATGCATGGTCAGGAAGGGATGGAAAGGTATGTGAGCTCCATGTATGGTCAGGAAGGGATGGAGAGGTATGTGAGGTCCATGCTTGGTCAGGAAGGGATGGAGAGGTATGTGAGGTCCATGCATGGTCAGGAATGGATGGAGAGGTATGTGATGTCCATGCATGGTAAGGAAGGGATGGAGAGGTATGTGAGGTCCATGCGTGATCAGGAAGAGATGGAGAGGTATGTGAGGTCCATGCATGGTCAGGAAGAGGTGGAGAGGTATGTGAGGTCCATGCATGGTCAGGAAGGGATGGAGAGGTATGTGAGGTCCATGCATGGTCAGGAAGAGGTGGAGAGGTATGTGAGGTCCATGCATGGTCAGGAAGGGATGGAGAGGTATGTGAGGTCCATACATGGTCAGGAAGATCTGGAGAGGTATGTGAGGTCCATGCATGGTAAGGAAGGGATGGAGAGGTATGTGAGGTCCATTCTTGATCAAGAAAAGGTGGAGAGATATGTGAGGTCCATGCATGATCAGGAAGGGTATGTGAGGTCCATGCATGGTCAGGAAGAGATGGAGAGGTATGTGAGCTCCATGCATGGTCAGGAAGGGAGAGGTATGTGAGGTCCATGCATGGTCAGGAAGGGATGGAGAGGTATATGAGGTCCATGCATGGTCCGGAAGGGATGGAGAGGTATGTGAGGTCAATGCATGGTCAGTAAGGGAGAGGTATGTGAGGTCCATGCATGATCAGGAACGGATGGAGAGGTATGTGAGGTCCATGCATGGTCAGGAAGGGATGGAGAGGTATGTGAGGTCCATGCATGGTCCGGCGGGGATGGAAAGGTATGTGAGGTCCATGCATGGTCAGGAAGAGGTGGAGAGGTATGTGAGGTCCATGCATGGTCAGGAAGGGATGGAGAGGTATGTGAGGTCCATGCATGGTCAGGAAGGGATGGAGAGGTATGTGAGGTCCATGCATGGTCAGGAAGGGATGCAGAGGTATGTGAGGTCCATGCATGGTCAGGAAGGGATGGAGAGGTATGTGACGTCCATGCTTGGTCAGGAAGGGAGAGGTATGTGAGGTCCATGCATGGTCAGGAAGAGGTGGAGAGGTATGTGAGTTCCATGCATGGTCAGGAAGGGATGGAGAGGTATGTGAGGTCCATGCATGGTCAGGAAGGGATGGAGAGGTATGTGAGGTCCATGCATGATCAGGAAGGGATGGAGAGGTATGTAAGGTCCATGCATGGTCAGGAAGGGATGGAGAGGTATGTGAGGTCCATGCTTGGTCAGGAAGGGATGGAGAGGTATGTGAGGTCCATGCATGATCAGTAAGGGATGGAGAGGTATGTGAGGTCCATGCATGGTCAGGAAGGGATGGAGAGGTATGTGAGGTCCATGCATGGTCAGGAGGGGATGGAGAGGTATGTGAGGTCCATGCATGGTCAGGAAGGGATGGAGAGGTATGTGAGGTCCATGCATGGTCAGGAAGGGAGAGGTATGTGAGGTCCATGCATGGTCAGGAAGGGATGGAGAGGTATGTGAGGTCCATGCATGGTCAGGAAGGGATGGAGAGGTATGTGAGGTCCATGCATGATCAGGAAGAGGTGGAGAGGTATGTGAGGTCCATGCATGGTCAGGAAGGGATGGAGAGGTATGTGAGGTCCATGCATGATCAGGAAGGGTATGTGAGGTCCATGCATGGTCAGGAAGAGATGGAGAGGTATGTGAGCTCCATGCATGGTCAGGAAGGGAGAGGTATGTGAGGTCCATGCATGATCAGGAAGGGATGGAGAGGTATGTTAGGTCCATGCATGGTCAGGAAGGGATGGAGAGGTATGTGAGGTCCATGCATGGTCAGGAAGGGATGGAGAGGTATGTGAGATCAATGCATGGTCAGGAAGGGAGAGGTATGTGAGGTCCATGCATGATCAGGAAGGGATGGAGAGGTATGTGAGGTCCATGCATGATCAGGAAGAGGTGGAGAGGTATGTGAGGTCCATGCATGGTCAGGAAGAGGTGGAGAGGTATGTGAGGTCCATGCATGGTCAGGAAGGGATGGAGAGGTATGTGAGGTCCATGCATGGTCAGGAAGGGAGAGGTATGTGAGGTCCATGTATGGTCAGGAAGGGATGGAGAGGTATGTGAGCTCCATGCATGGTCAGGAAGGGATGGAGAGGTATGTGAGGTCCATGCATGGTCAGGAAGGGATGGAGAGGTATGTGAGGTCCATGCATGGTCCGGAAGGGATGGAAAGGTATGTGAGGTCCATGCATGGTCAGGAAGAGGTGGAGAGGTATGTGAGGTCCATGCATGGTCAGGAATGGATGGAGAGGTATGTTAGGTCCATGCATGGTCAGGAATGGATGGAGAGGTATGTGATGTCCATGCATGGTAAGGAAGGGATGGAGAGGTATGTGAGGTCCATGCGTGATCAGGAAGAGATGGAGAGGTATGTGAGGTCCATGCATGGTCAGGAAGAGGTGGAGAGGTATGTGAGGTCCATGCATGGTCAGGAAGGGATGGAGAGGTATGTGAGGTCCATGCATGGTCAGGAAGAGGTGGAGAGGTATGTGAGGTCCATGCATGGTCAGGAAGGGATGGAGAGGTATGTGAGGTCCATACATGGTCAGGAAGATCTGGAGAGGTATGTGAGGTCCATGCATGGTAAGGAAGGGATGGAGAGGTATGTGAGGTCCATTCTTGATCAAGAAAAGGTGGAGAGATATGTGAGGTCCATGCATGATCAGGAAGGGTATGTGAGGTCCATGCATGGTCAGGAAGAGATGGAGAGGTATGTGAGCTCCATGCATGGTCAGGAAGGGAGAGGTATGTGAGGTCCATGCATGGTCAGGAAGGGATGGAGAGGTATATGAGGTCCATGCATGGTCCGGAAGGGATGGAGAGGTATGTGAGGTCAATGCATGGTCAGTAAGGGAGAGGTATGTGAGGTCCATGCATGATCAGGAACGGATGGAGAGGTATGTGAGGTCCATGCATGGTCAGGAAGGGATGGAGAGGTATGTGAGGTCCATGCATGGTCCGGCGGGGATGGAAAGGTATGTGAGGTCCATGCATGGTCAGGAAGAGGTGGAGAGGTATGTGAGGTCCATGCATGGTCAGGAAGGGATGGAGAGGTATGTGAGGTCCATGCATGGTCAGGAAGGGATGGAGAGGTATGTGAGGTCCATGCATGGTCAGGAAGGGATGCAGAGGTATGTGAGGTCCATGCATGGTCAGGAAGGGATGGAGAGGTATGTGACGTCCATGCTTGGTCAGGAAGGGAGAGGTATGTGAGGTCCATGCATGGTCAGGAAGAGGTGGAGAGGTATGTGAGTTCCATGCATGGTCAGGAAGGGATGGAGAGGTATGTGAGGTCCATGCATGGTCAGGAAGGGATGGAGAGGTATGTGAGGTCCATGCATGATCAGGAAGGGATGGAGAGGTATGTAAGGTCCATGCATGGTCAGGAAGGGATGGAGAGGTATGTGAGGTCCATGCTTGGTCAGGAAGGGATGGAGAGGTATGTGAGGTCCATGCATGATCAGTAAGGGATGGAGAGGTATGTGAGGTCCATGCATGGTCAGGAAGGGATGGAGAGGTATGTGAGGTCCATGCATGGTCAGGAGGGGATGGAGAGGTATGTGAGGTCCATGCATGGTCAGGAAGGGATGGAGAGGTATGTGAGGTCCATGCATGGTCAGGAAGGGAGAGGTATGTGAGGTCCATGCATGGTCAGGAAGGGATGGAGAGGTATGTGAGGTCCATGCATGGTCAGGAAGGGATGGAGAGGTATGTGAGGTCCATGCATGATCAGGAAGAGGTGGAGAGGTATGTGAGGTCCATGCATGGTCAGGAAGGGATGGAGAGGTATGTGAGGTCCATGCATGATCAGGAAGGGTATGTGAGGTCCATGCATGGTCAGGAAGAGATGGAGAGGTATGTGAGCTCCATGCATGGTCAGGAAGGGAGAGGTATGTGAGGTCCATGCATGATCAGGAAGGGATGGAGAGGTATGTTAGGTCCATGCATGGTCAGGAAGGGATGGAGAGGTATGTGAGGTCCATGCATGGTCAGGAAGGGATGGAGAGGTATGTGAGATCAATGCATGGTCAGGAAGGGAGAGGTATGTGAGGTCCATGCATGATCAGGAAGGGATGGAGAGGTATGTGAGGTCCATGCATGATCAGGAAGAGGTGGAGAGGTATGTGAGGTCCATGCATGGTCAGGAAGAGGTGGAGAGGTATGTGAGGTCCATGCATGGTCAGGAAGGGATGGAGAGGTATGTGAGGTCCATGCATGGTCAGGAAGGGAGAGGTATGTGAGGTCCATGTATGGTCAGGAAGGGATGGAGAGGTATGTGAGCTCCATGCATGGTCAGGAAGGGATGGAGAGGTATGTGAGGTCCATGCATGGTCAGGAAGGGATGGAGAGGTATGTGAGGTCCATGCATGGTCCGGAAGGGATGGAAAGGTATGTGAGGTCCATGCATGGTCAGGAAGAGGTGGAGAGGTATGTGAGGTCCATGCATGGTCAGGAATGGATGGAGAGGTATGTTAGGTCCATGCATGGTCAGGAAGGGATGAAGAGGTATGTGAGGTCCATGCTTGATCAGGAAAAGGTGGAGAGATATGTGAGGTCCATGTATGATCGGGAAGGGTATGTGAGGTCCATGCATGGTCAGGAAGGGATGGAGAGGTATGTGAGGTCCATGCATGATCAGGAAGGGTATGTGAGGTCCATGCATGGTCAGGAAGAGATGGAGAGGTATGTGAGCTCCATGCATGGTCAGGAAGGGAGAGGTATGTGAGGTCCATGCATGATCAGGAAGAGATGGAGAGGTATGTTAGGTCCATGCAAGGTCAGGAAGGGATGGAGAGGTATGTGAGGTCCATGCATGGTCAGGAAGGGATGGAGAGGTATGTGAGGTCAATGCATGGTCAGGAAGGGAGAGGTATGTGAGGTGCATGCATGATCAGGAAAGGATGGAGAGGTATGTGAGGTCCATGCATGGTCAGGAAGGGATCGAAAGGTATGTGAGGTCCATGCATGGTCCGGAAGGGATGGAAAGGTATGTGAGGTCCATGCATGGTCAGGAAGAGGTGGAGAGGTATGTGAGGTCCATGCATGGTCAGGAATGGATGGAGATGTATGTTAGGTCCATGCATGGTCAGGAAGGGATGGAGAGGTATGTGAGGTCCATGCATGGTCAGGAAGAGGTGGAGAGGTATGTGAGGTCCATGCATGGTCAGGAAGAGGTGGAGAGGTATGTGTGGACCATGCATGGTCAGGAAGGGATGGAGAGGTATGTGAGGTCCATGCATGATCAGGAAGGGATGGAGAGGTATGTGAGATCCATGCATGGTCAGGAAGAGGTGGAGAGGTATGTGAGGTCCATGCATGGTCAGGAAGGGATGGAGAGGTATGTGAGGTCCATGCATTGACAGGAAGGGATGGAGAGGTATGTGAGGTCCATGCATGGTCAGGAAGGGATGGAGAGGTATGTGAGGTCCATGCATGGTCAGGAAGGGATGGAGAGGTATGTGAGGTCCATGCATGGTCAGGAAGAGTTGGAGAGGTATATGAGGTCCATGCATGATCAGGAAGAGGTGGAGAGGTATGTGAGGTCCATGCATGGTCAGGAAGAGGTGGAGAGGTATGTGAGGTCCATGCATGGTCAGGAAGGGATGGAGAGGTATGTGAGGTCCATGCATGGTCAGGAAGGGAGAGGTATGTGAGGTCCATGTATGGTCAGGAAGGGATGGAGAGGTATGTGAGCTCCATGCATGGTCAGGAAGGGATGGAGAGGTATGTGAGGTCCATGCATGGTCAGGAAGGGATGGAGAGGTATGTGAGGTCCATGCATGGTCAGGAAGGGATGGAGAGGTATGTGATGTCCATGCATGGTCAGGAAGGGATGGAGAGGTATGTGAGGTCCATGCATGATCAGGAAGAGATGGAGAGGTATGTGAGGTCCATGCATGATCAGGAAGAGGTGGAGAGGTATGTGAGGTCCATGCATGGTCAGGAAGGGATGGAGAGGTATGTGAGGTCCATGCATGGTCAGGAAGGGAGAGGTATGTGAGGTCCATGTATGGTCAGGAAGGGATGGAGAGGTATGTGAGCTCCATGCATGGTCACGAAGGGATGGAGAGGTATGTGAGGTCCATGCATGGTCAGGAAGGGATGGAGAGGTATGTGAGGTCCATGCATGGTCAGGAAGGGATGGAGAGGTATGTGACGTCCATGCATGGTCAGGAAGGGATGGAGAGGTATGTGAGGTCCATGCATGATCAGGAAGAGATGGAGAGGTATGTGAGGTCCATGAATGGTCAGGAAGAGGTGGAGAGGTATGTGAGGTCCATGCATGGTCAGGAAGGGATGGAGAGGTATGTGAGGTCCATGCATGGTCAGGAAGAGGTGGAGAGGTATGTGAGGTCCATGCATGGTCAGGAAGGGAGAGGTATGTGAGGTCCATGCATGGTCAGGAAGGGATGGAGAGGTATGTGAGTTCCATGCATGGTCAGGAAGGGATGGAGAGGTATGTGAGGTCCATGCATGGTAAGGAAGGGATGGAGAGGTATGTGAGGTCCATACATGATCAGGAAGGGATGGAGAGGTATGCATGGTCAGGAAGGGAGAGGTATGTGAGGTCCATGCATGGTCAGGAAGGGATGGAGAAGTATGTGAGGTCCATGCATGGTCAGGAACAGGTGGAGAGGTATGTAAGGTCCATGCATGGCCAGGAAGGGATGGAGAGGTATATGAGGTCCATGCATGGTCAGGAAGGGATGGAGAGTTATGTGAGGTCCATGCATGATCAGGAAGATCTGGAGAGGTATGTGAGGTCCATGCATGGTAAGGAAGGGATGGAGAGGTATGTGAGGTCAATGCATGGTCAGGAAGGGAGAGGTTTGTGAGGTCCATGCATGATCAGGAAGGGATGGAGAGGTATGTGAGTTCCATGTATGGTCCGGAAGGGATGGAAAGGTATGTGAGGTCCATGCATGGTCAGGAATGGATGGAGAGGTATGTGAGGTCCATGCATGGTCAGGAAGGGATGGAGAGGTATGTGAAGTCCATGCATGGTCAGGAAGGGATGGAGAGGTATGTGAGGTCCATGCATGGTCAGGAAGAGGTGGAGAGGTATGTGAGGTCCATGCATGGTCAGGAAGAGGTGGAGAGGTATGTGAGGTCCATGCATGGTCAGGAAGGAATGGAGAGGTATGTGAGGTCCATGCATGGTCAGGAAGGGATGGAAAGGTATGTGAGCTCCATGTATGGTCAGGAAGGGATGGAGAGGTATGTGAGGTCCATGCTTGGTCAGGAAGGGATGGAGAGGTATGTGAGGTCCATGCATGGTCAGGAATGGATGGAGAGGTATGTGATGTCCATGCATGGTAAGGAAGGGATGGAGAGGTATGTGAGGTCCATGCGTGATCAGTAAGAGATGGAGAGGTATGTGAGGTCCATGCATGGTCAGGAAGAGGTGGAGAGGTATGTGAGGTCCATGCATGGTCAGGAAGGGATGGAGAGGTATGTGAGGTCCATGCATGGTCAGGAAGAGGTGGAGAGGTATGTGAGGTCCATGCATGGTCAGGAAGGGATGGAGAGGTATGTGAGGTCCATGCATGGTCAGGAAGATCTGGAGAGGTATGTGAGGTCCATGCATGGTAAGGAAGGGATGGAGAGGTATGTGAGGTCCATTCTTGATCAAGAAAAGGTGGAGAGATATGTGAGTTCCATGCATGATCAGGAAGGGTATGTGAGGTCCATGCATGGTCAGGAAGAGATGGAGAGGTATGTGAGCTCCATGCATGGTCAGGAAGGGAGAGGTATGTTAGGTCCATGCATGGTCAGGAAGGGATGGAGAGGTATATGAGGTCCATGCATGGTCAGGAAGGGATGGAGAGGTATGTGAGGTCAATGCATGGTCAGTAAGGGAGAGGTATGTGAGGTCCATGCATGATCAGGAAGGGATGGAGAGGTATGTGAGGTCTATGCATGGTCAGGAAGGGATGGAGAGGTATGTGAGGTCCATGCATGGTCCGGCGGGGATGGAAAGGTATGTGAGGTCCATGCATGATCAGGAAGAGGTGGAGAGGTATGTGAGGTCCATGCATGGTCAGGAAGGGATGGAGAGGTATGTGAGGTCCATGCATGGTCAGGAAGGGATGGAGAGATATGTTAAGTCCATGCATGGTCAGGAAGGGATGGAGAGGTATGTGAGGTCCATGCATGGTCAGGAAGGGATGGAGAGGTATGTGAGGTCCATGCATGGTCAGGAAGGGAGAGGTATGTGAGGTCCATGCATGGTCAGGAAAGGGATGATGAGGTATGTGAGGTCCTGTCATGGCCAGGAAGGGATGGAGAGGTATGTGAGGTCCATGCATGGTCAGGAAGGGATGGAGAGGTATGTGAGTTCCATGCATGGTCAGGAAGGGATGGAGAGGTATGTGAGGTCCATGCATGGTCAGGAAGGGATGGAGAGGTATGTGAGGTCCATGCATGGTCAGGAAGGGAGAGGTATGTGAGGTCCATGCATGGTCAGGAAGGGATGGAGAGGTATGTGAGGTCCATGCATGGTCAGGAAGGGATGGAGAGGTATGTGAGGTCCATGCATGATCAGGAAGAGGTGGAGAGGTATGTGAGGTCCATGCATGATCAGGAAGGGTTGGAGAGGTATGTGAGGTCCATGCATGATCAGGAAGGGTATGTGAGGTCCATGCATGGTCAGGAAGAGATGGAGAGGTATGTGAGCTCCATGCATGGTCAGGAAGGGAGAGGTATGTGAGGTCCATGCATGATCAGGAAGGGATGGAGAGGTATGTTAGGTCCATGCATGGTCTGGAAGGGATGGAGAGGTATGTGAGGTCCATGCATGGTCAGGAAGGGATGGAGAGGTATGTGAGATCAATGCATGGTCAGGAAGGGAGAGGTATGTGAGGTCCATGCATGATCAGGAAGGGATGGAGAAGTATGTGAGGTCCATGCATGGTCAGGAAGGGATGGAGAGGTATGTGAGGTCCATGCATGGTCAGGAAGGGATGGAGAGGTATGTGAGATCAATGCATGGTCAGGAAGGGAGAGGTATGTGAGGTCCATGCATGGTCAGGAAGGGATGGAGAGGTATGCATGGTCAGGAAGGGAGAGGTATGTGAGATCCATGCATGGTCAGGAAGGGATGGAGAAGTATGTGAGGTCCATGCATGGTCAGGAAGAGGTGGAGAGGTATGTAAGGTCCATGCATGGCCAGGAAGGGATGGAGAGGTATATGAGGTCCATGCATGGTCAGGAAGGGATGGAGAGGTATGTGAGGTCCATGCATGATCAGGAAGATCTGGAGAGGTATGTGAGGTCCATGCATGGTAAGGAAGGGATGGAGAGGTATGTGAGGTCCATGCTTGATCAGGAAAAGGTGGAGAGATATGTGAGGTCCATGCATGATCAGGAAGGGTATGTGAGGTCCATGCATGGTCAGGAAGAGATGGAGAGGTATGTGAGCTCCATGCATGGTCAGGAAGGGAGAGGTATGTGAGGTCCATTCATGGTCAGTAAGGGATGGAGAGGTATGTGAGGTCCATGCATGGTCAGGAAGGGATGGAGGGGTATGTGAGGTCAATGCATGGTCAGGAAGGGAGAGGTATGTGAGGTCCATGCATGATCAGGAAGGGATGGAGAGGTATGTGAGGTCCATGTATGGTCCGGAAGGGATGGAAAGGTATGTGAGGTCCATGCATGGTCAGGAATGGATGGAGAGGTATGTGAGGTCCATGCATGGTCAGGAAGGGATGGAGAGGTATGTGAAGTCCATGCATGGTCAGGAAGAGGTGGAGAGGTATGTGAGGTCCATGCATGGTCAGGAAGAGGTGGAGAGGTATGTGAGGTCCATGCATGGTCAGGAAGAGGTGGAGAGGTATGTGAGGTCCATGCATGGTCAGGAAGGGATGGAGAGGTATGTGAGGTCCATGCATGGTCAGGAAGGGATGGAAAGGTATGTGAGCTCCATGTATGGTCAGGAAGGGATGGAGAGGTATGTGAGGTCCATGCTTGGTCAGGAAGGGATGGAGAGGTATGTGAGGTCCATGCATGGTCAGGAATGGATGGAGAGGTATGTGATGTCCATGCATGGTAAGGAAGGGATGGAGAGGTATGTGAGGTCCATGCGTGATCAGGAAGAGATGGAGAGGTATGTGAGGTCCATGCATGGTCAGGAAGAGGTGGAGAGGTATGTGAGGTCCATGCATGGTCAGGAAGGGATGGAGAGGTATGTGAGGTCCATGCATGGTCAGGAAGAGGTGGAGAGGTATGTGAGGTCCATGCATGGTCAGGAAGGGATGGAGAGGTATGTGAGGTCCATGCATGGTCAGGAAGATCTGGAGAGGTATGTAAGGTCCATGCATGGTAAGGAAGGGATGGAGAGGTATGTGAGGTCCATTCTTGATCAAGAAAAGGTGGAGAGATATGTGAGGTCCATGCATGATCAGGAAGGGTATGTGAGGTCCATGCATGGTCAGGAAGAGATGGAGAGGTATGTGAGCTCCATGCATGGTCAGGAAGGGAGAGGTATGTGAGGTCCATGCATGGTCAGGAAGGGATGGAGAGGTATATGAGGTCCATGCATGGTCAGGAAGGGATGGAGAGGTATGTGAGGTCAATGCATGGTCAGTAAGGGAGAGGTATGTGAGGTCCATGCATGATCAGGAAGGGATGGAGAGGTATGTGAGGTCCATGCATGGTCAGGAAGGGATGGAAAGGTATGTGAGGTCCATGCATGGTCAGGAAGAGGTGGAGAGGTATGTGAGGTCCATGCATGGTCAGGAAGGGATGGAGAGGTATTTGAGGTCCATGCATGGTCAGGAAGGGATGGAGAGATATGTTAAGTCCATGCATGGTCAGGAAGGGATGGAGAGGTATGTGAGGTCCATGCATGGTCAGGAAGGGATGGAGAGGTATGTGAGGTCCATGCATGGTCAGGAAGGGAGAGGTATGTGAGGTCCATGCATGGTCAGGAAAGGGATGATGAGGTATGTGAGGTCCTGTCATGGCCAGGAAGGGATGGAGAGGTATGTGAGGTCCATGCATGGTCAGGAAGGGATGGAGAGGTATGTGAGTTCCATGCATGGTCAGGAAGGGATGGAGAAGTATGTGAGGTCCATGCATGGTCAGGAAGGGATGGAGAGGTATGTGAGGTCCATGCATGGTCAGGAAGGGAGAGGTATGTGAGGTCCATGCATGGTCAGGAAGGGATGGAGAGGTATGTGAGGTCCATGCATGGTCAGGAAGGGATGGAGAGGTATGTGAGGTCCATGCATGATCAGGAAGAGGTGGAGAGGTATGTGAGGTCCATGCATGGTCAGGAAGGGTTGGAGAGGTATGTGAGGTCCATGCATGATCAGGAAGGGTATGTGAGGTCCATGCATGGTCAGGAAGAGATGGAGAGGTATGTGAGCTCCATGCATGGTCAGGAAGGGAGAGGTATGTGAGGTCCATGCATGATCAGGAAGGGATGGAGAGGTATGTTAGGTCCATGCATGGTCAGGAAGGGATGGAGAGGTATGTGAGGTCCATGCATGGTCAGGAAGGGATGGAGAGGTATGTGAGGTCCATGCATGGTCAGGAAGGGATGGAGAGGTATGTGAGGTCCATGCATGGTCAGGAAGGGATGGAGAGGTATGTGAGATCAATGCATGGTCAGGAAGGGAGAGGTAATTGAAGTCCATGCATGGTCAGGAAGGGATGGAGAGGTATGCATGGTCAGGAAGGGAGAGGTATGTGAGGTCCATGCATGGTCAGGAAGGGATGGAGAAGTATATGAGGTCCATGCATGGTCAGGAAGAGGTGGAGAGGTATGTAAGGTCCATGCATGGCCAGGAAGGGATGGAGAGGTATATGAGGTCCATGCATGGTCAGGAAGGGATGGAGAGGTATGTGAGGTCCATGCATGATCAGGAAGATCTGGAGAGGTATGTGAAGTCCATGCATGGTAAGGAAGGGATGGAGAGGTATGTGAGGTCCATGCTTGATCAGGAAAAGGTGGAGAGATATGTGAGGTCCATGCATGATCAGGAAGGGTATGTGAGGTCCATGCATGGTCAGGAAGAGATGGAGAGGTATGTGAGCTCCATGCATGGTCAGGAAGGGAGAGGTATGTGAGGTCCATTCATGGTCAGGAAGGGATGGAGAGGTATGTGAGATCCATGCATGGTCAGGAAGGGATGGAGAGGTATGTGAGGTCAATGCATGGTCAGGAAGGGAGAGGTATGTGAGGTCCATGCATGATCAGGAAGGGATGGAAAGGTATGTGAGGTCCATGTATGGTCCGGAAGGGATGGAAAGGTATGTGAGGTCCATGCATGGTCAGGAATGGATGGAGAGGTATGTGAGGTCCATGCATGGTCAGGAAGGGATGGAGAGGTATGTGAAGTCCATGCATGGTCAGGAAGAGGTGGAGAGGTATGTGAGGTCCATGCATGGTCAGGAAGAGGTGGAGAGGTATGTGAGGTCCATGCATGGTCAGGAAGAGGTGGAGAGGTATGTGAGGTCCATGCATGGTCAGGAAGGGATGGAGAGGTATGTGAGGTCCATGCATGGTCAGGAAGGGATGGAAAGGTATGTGAGCTCCATGTATGGTCAGGAAGGGATGGAGAGGTATATGAGGTCCATGCTTGGTCAGGAAGGGATGGAGAGGTATGTGAGGTCCATGCATGGTCAGGAATGGATGGAGAGGTATGTGATGTCCATGCATGGTAAGGAAGGGATGGAGAGGTATGCGAGGTCCATGCGTGATCAGGAAGAGATGGAGAGGTATGTGAGGTCCATGCATGGTCAGGAAGAGGTGGAGAGGTATGTGAGGTCCATGCATGGTCAGGAAGGGATGGAGAGGTATGTGAGGTCCATGCATGGTCAGGAAGAGGTGGAGAGGTATGTGAGGTCCATGCATGGTCAGGAAGGGATGGAGAGGTATGTGAGGTCCATGCATGGTCAGGAAGATCTGGAGAGGTATGTGAGGTCCATGCATGGTAAGGAAGGGATGGAGAGGTATGTGAGGTCCATTCTTGATCAAGAAAAGGTGGAGAGATATGTGAGGTCCATGCATGATCAGGAAGGGTATGTGAGGTCCATGCATGGTCAGGAAGAGATGGAGAGGTATGTGAGCTCCATGCATGGTCAGGAAGGGAGAGGTATGTGAGGTCCATGCATGGTCAGGAAGGGATGGAGAGGTATATGAGGTCCATGCATGGTCAGGAAGGGATGGAGAGGTATGTGAGGTCAATGCATGGTCAGTAAGGGAGAGGTATGTGAGGTCCATGCATGATCAGGAAGGGATGGAGAGGTATGTGAGGTCCATGCATGGTCAGGAAGGGATGGAAAGGTATGTGAGGTCCATGCATGGTCAGGAAGAGGTGGAGAGGTATGTGAGGTCCATGCATGGTCAGGAAGGGATGGAGAGGTATGTGAGGTCCATGCATGGTCAGGAAGGGATGGAGAGGTATGTGAGGTCCATGCATGGTAAGGAAGGGATGGAGAGGTATGTGACGTCCATGCATGGTCAGGAAGGGATGGAGAGGTATGTGAGGTCCATGCATGGTCAGGAAGGGATGGAGAGGTATGTGAGGTCCATGCATGGTCAGGAAGGGAGAGGTATGTGAGGTCCATGCATGGTCAGGAAAGGGATGATGAGGTATGTGAGGTCCTGTCATGGCCAGGAAGGGATGGAGAGGTATGTGAGGTCCATGCATGGTCAGGAAGGGATGGAGAGGTATGTGAGTTCCATGCATGGTCAGGAAGGGATGGAGAAGTATGTGAGGTCCATGCTTGGTCAGGAAGGGATGGAGAGGTATGTGAGGTCCATGCATGGTCAGGAAGGGAGAGGTATGTGAGGTCCATGCATGGTCAGGAAGGGATGGAGAGGTATGTGAGGTCCATGCATGGTCAGGAAGGGATGGAGAGGTATGTGAGGTCCATGCATGATCAGGAAGAGGTGGAGAGGTATGTGAGGTCCATGCATGGTCAGGAAGGGTTGGAGAGGTATGTGAGGTCCATGCATGATCAGGAAGGGTATGTGAGGTCCATGCATGGTCAGGAAGAGATGGAGAGGTATGTGAGCTCCATGCATGGTCAGGAAGGGAGAGGTATTTGAGGTCCATGCATGATCAGGAAGGGATGGAGAGGTATGTTAGGTCCATGCATGGTCACGAAGGGATGGAGAGGTATGTGAGGTCCATGCATGGTCAGGAAGGGATGGAGAGGTATGTGAGATCAATGCATGGTCAGGAAGGGAGAGGTATGTGAGGTCCATGCATGATCAGGAAGGGATGGAGAAGTATGTGAGGTCCATGCATGGTCAGGAAGGGATGGAGAGGTATGTGAGGTCCATGCATGGTCAGGAAGGGATGGAGAGGTATGTGAGATCAATGCATGGTCAGGAAGGGAGAGGTAATTGAAGTCCATGCATGGTCAGGAAGGGATGGAGAGGTATGCATGGTCAGGAAGGGAGAGGTATGTGAGGTCCATGCATGGTCAGGAAGGGATGGAGAAGTATGTGAGGTCCATGCATGGTCAGGAAGAGGTGGAGAGGTATGTAAGGTCCATGCATGGCCAGGAAGGGATGGAGAGGTATATGAGGTCCATGCATGGTCAGGAAGGGATGGAGAGGTATGTGAGGTCCATGCATGATCAGGAAGATCTGGAGAGGTATGTGAGGTCCATGCATGGTAAGGAAGGGATGGAGAGGTATGTGAGGTCCATGCTTGATCAGGAAAAGGTGGAGAGATATGTGAGGTCCATGCATGATCAGGAAGGGTATGTGAGGTCCATGCATGGTCAGGAAGAGATGGAGAGGTATGTGAGCTCCATGCATGGTCAGGAAGGGAGAGGTATGTGAGGTCCATTCATGGTCAGGAAGGGATGGAGAGGTATGTGAGGTCCATGCATGGTCAGGAAGGGATGGAGAGGTATGTGAGGTCAATGCATGGTCAGGAAGGGAGAGGTATGTGAGGTCCATGCATGATCAGGAAGGGATGGAGAGGTATGTGAGGTCCATGTATGGTCCGGAAGGGATGGAAAGGTATGTGAGGTCCATGCATGGTCAGGAATGGATGGAGAGGTATGTGAGGTCCATGCATGGTCAGGAAGGGATGGAGAGGTATGTGAAGTCCATGCATGGTCAGGAAGGGATGGAGAGGTATGTGAGGTCCATGCAAGCTCAGGAAGAGGTGGAGAGGTATGTGAGGTCCATGCATGGTCAGGAAGAGGTGGAGAGGTATGTGAGGTCCATGCATGGTCAGGAAGGGATGGAGAGGTATATGTGAGGTCCATGCATGGTCAGGAAGGGATGGAGAGGTATGTGAGCTCCATGTATGGTCAGGAAGGGATGGAGAGGTATGTGAGGTCCATGCATGGTCAGGAAGGGATGGAGAGGTATGTGAAGTCCATGCATGGTCAGGAAGGGATGGAGAGGTATGTGACGTCCATGCATGGTCAGGAAGGGATGGAGAGGTATGTCAGGTCCATGCATGATCAGGAAGAGATGGAGAGGTATGTGAGATCCATGCATGGTCAGGAAGAGGTGGAGAGGTATGTGAGGTCCATGCGTGGTCAGGAAGGGATGGAGAGGTATGTGAGGTCCATGCATGGTCAGGAAGAGGTGGAGAGGTATGTGAGGTCCATGCATGGTCAGGAAGGGAGAGGTATGTGAGGTCCATGCATGGTCATGAAGGGATGGAGAGGTATGTGAGGTCCATGCATGGTCAGGAAGGGATGGAGAGGTATGTGAGGTCCATGCATGGTCAGGAAGGGATGGAGAGGTATGTGAGGTCCATGCATGGTCAGGAAGGGATGGAGAGGTATGTGACGTCCATGCATGGTCAGGAAGGGAGAGGTATGTGAGGTCCATGCATGGTCAGGAAGGGATGGAGAGGTATGTGAGGTCCATGCATGGTCAGGAAGAGGTGGAGAGGTATGTGAGTTCCATGCATGGTCAGGAAGGGATGGAGAGGTATGTGAGGTCCATGCATGGTCAGGAAGGGATGGAGAGGTATGTGAGGTCCATGCATGATCAGGAAGGGATGGAGAGGTATGTAAGGTCCATGCATGGTCAGGAAGGGATGGAGAGGTATGTGAGGTCCATGCATGGTCAGGAAGGGATGGAGAGGTATGTGAGGTCCATGCATGATCAGGAAGGGATGGAGAGGTATGTGAGGTCCATGCATGGTCAGGAAGGGATGGAGAGGTATGTGAGGTCCATGCATGGTCAGGAAGGGATGGAGAGGTATGTGAGGTCCATGCATGGTCAGGAAGGGATGGAGAGGTATGTGATGTCCATGCATGGTCAGGAAGGGAGAGGTATGTGAGGTCCATGCATGGTCAGGAAGGGATGGAGAGGTATGTGAGGTCCATGCATGGTCAGGAAGGGATGGAGAGGTATGTGAGGTCCATGCATGATCAGGAAGTGGTGGAGAGGTATGTGAGGTCCATGCATGGTCAGGAAGGGATGGAGAGGTATGTGAGGTCCATGCATGATCAGGAAGGGTATGTGGGGTCCATGCATGGTCAGGAAGCGATGGAGAGGTATGTGAGCTCCATGCATGGTCAGGAAGGGAGAGGTATGTGAGGTCCATGCATGATCAGGAAGGGATGGAGAGGTATGTTAGGTCCATGCATGGTCAGGAAGGGATGGAGAGGTATGTGAGGTCCATGCATGGTCAGGAAGGGATGGAGAGGTATGTGAGGTCAATGCATGGTCAGGAAGGGAGAGGTATGTGAGGTCCATGCATGATCAGGAAGGGATGGAGAGGTATGTGAGGTCCATGCATGGTCAGGAAGGGATGGAGAGGTATGTGAGGTCCATGCATGGTCCGGAAGGGATGGAAAGGTATGTGAGGTCCATGCATGGTCAGGAAGAGTTGGAGAGGTATGTGAGGTCCATGCATGGTCAGGAATGGATGGAGAGGTATGTTAGGTCCATGCATGGTCAGGAAGGGATGAAGAGGTATGTGAGGTCCATGCTTGATCAGGAAAAGGTGGAGAGATATGTGAGGTCCATGTATGATCGGGAAGGGTATGTGAGGTCCATGCATGGTCAGGAAGGGATGGAGAGGTATGTGAGGTCCATGCATGATCAGGAAGGGTATGTGAGGTCCATGCATGGTCAGGAAGAGATGGAGAGGTATGTGAGCTCCATGCATGGTCAGGAAGGGAGAGGTATGTGAGGTCCATGCATGATCAGGAAGAGATGGAGAGGTATGTTAGGTCCATGCATGGTCAGGAAGTTTTGGAGAGGTATGTGAGGTCCATGCATGGTCAGGAAGGGATGGAGAGGTATGTGAGGTCAATGCATGGTCAGGAAGGGAGAGGTATGTGAGGTGCATGCATGATCAGGAAAGGATGGAGAGGTATGTGAGGTCCATGCATGGTCAGGAAGGGATCGAAAGGTATGTGAGGTCCATGCATGGTCCGGAAGGGATGGAAAGGTATGTGAGGTCCATGCATGGTCAGGAAGAGGTGGAGAGGTATGTGAGGTCCATGCATGGTCAGGAATGGATGGAGATGTATGTTAGGTCCATGCATGGTCAGGAAGGGATGGAGAGGTATGTGAGGTCCATGCATGGTCAGGAAGAGGTGGAGAGGTATGTGAGGTCCATGCATGGTCAGGAAGAGGTGGAGAGGTATGTGAGGACCATGCATGGTCAGGAAGGGATGGAGAGGTATGTGAGGTCCATGCATGATCAGGAAGGGATGGAGAGGTATGTGAGATCCATGCATGGTCAGGAAGAGGTGGAGAGGTATGTGAGGTCCATGCATGGTCAGGAAGGGATGGAGAGGTATGTGAGGTCCATGCATGGTCAGGAATAGGTGGAGAGGTATGTGAGGTCCATGCATGGTCAGGAAGGGAGAGGTATGTGAGGTCCATGCATGGTCATGAAGGGATGGAGAGGTATGTGAGGTCCATGCATGGTCAGGAAGGGATGGAGAGGTATGTTAGGTCCATGCATGGTCAGGAAGGGATGGAGAGGTATGTGAGGTCCATGCATGGTCAGGAAGGGATGGAGAGGTATGTGACGTCCATGCATGGTCAGGAAGGGAGAGGTATGTGAGGTCCATGCATGGTCAGGAAGGGATGGAGAGGTATGTGAGGTCCATGCATGGTCAGGAAGAGGTGGAGAGGTATGTGAGTTCCATGCATGGTCAGGAAGGGATGGAGAGGTATGTGAGGTCCATGCATGGTCAGGAAGGGATGGAGAGGTATGTGAGGTCCATGCATGATCAGGAAGGGATGGAGAGGTATGTAAGGTCCATGCATGGTCAGGAAGGGATGGAGAGGTATGTGAGGTCCATGCATGGTCAGGAAGGGATGGAGAGGTATGTGAGGTCCATGCATGATCAGGAAGGGATGGAGAGGTATGTGAGGTCCATGCATGGTCAGGAAGGGATGGAGAGGTATGTGAGGTCCATGCATGGTCAGGAAGGGATGGAGAGGTATGTGAGGTCCATGCATGGTCAGGAAGGGATGGAGAGGTATGTGAGGTCCATGCATGGTCAGGAAGGGAGAGGTATGTGAGTTCCATGCATGGTCAGGAAGGGATGGAGAGGTATGTGAGGTCCATGCATGGTCAGGAAGGGATGGAGAGGTATGTGAGGTCCATGCATGATCAGGAAGAGGTGGAGAGGTATGTGAGTTCCATGCATGGTCAGGAAGGGATGGAGAGGTATGTGAGGTCCATGCATGATCAGGAAGGGTATGTGAGGTCCATGCATGGTCAGGAAGAGATGGAGAGGTATGTGAGCTCCATGCATGGTCAGGAAGGGAGAGGTATGTGAGGTCCATGCATGATCAGGAAGGGATGGAGAGGTATGTTAGGTCCATGCATGGTCAGGAAGGGATGGAGAGGTATGTGAGGTCCATGCATGGTCAGGAAGGGATGGAGAGGTATGTGAGGTCAATGCATGGTCAGGAAGGGAGAGTTATGTGAGGTCCATGCATGATCAGGAAGGGATGGAGAGGTATGTGAGGTCCATGCATGGTCAGGAAGGGATGGAGAGGTATGTGAGGTCCATGCCTCGTCCGGAAGGGATGGAAAGGTATGTGAGGTCCATGCATGGTCAGGAAGAGGTGGAGAGGTATGTGAGGTCCATGCATGGTCAGGAATGGATGGAGAGGTATGTTAGGTCCATGCATGGTCAGGAAGGGATGAAGAGGTATGTGAGGTCCATGCTTGATCAGGAAAAGGTGGAGAGATATGTGAGGTCCATGTATGATCGGGAAGGGTATGTGAGGTCCATGCATGGTCAGGAAGGGATGGAGAGGTATGTGAGGTCCATGCATGATCAGGAAGGGTATGTGAGGTCCATGCATGGTCAGGAAGAGATGGAGAGGTATGTGAGCTCCATGCATGGTCAGGAAGGGAGAGGTATGTGAGGTCCATGCATGATCAGGAAGAGATGGAGGGGTATGTTAGGTCCATGCATGGTCAGGTAGGGATGGAGAGGTATGTGAGGTCCATGCATGGTCAGGAAGGGATGGAGAGGTATGTGAGGTCAATGCATGGTCAGGAAGGGAGAGGTATGTGAGGTGCATGCATAATCAGGAAAGGATGGAGAGGTATGTGAGGTCCATGCATGGTCAGGAAGGGATCGAAAGGTATGTGAGGTCCATGCATAGTCCGGAAGGGATGGAAAGGTATGTGAGGTCCATGCATGGTCAGGAAGAGGTGGAGAGGTATGTGAGGTCCATGCATGGTCAGGAATGGATGGAGATGTATGTTAGGTCCATGCATGGTCAGGAAGGGATGGAGAGGTATGTGAGGTCCATGCATGGTCAGGAAGAGGTGGAGAGGTATGTGAGGTCCATGCATGGTCAGGAAGAGGTGGAGAGGTATGTGAGGACCATGCATGGTCAGGAAGGGATGGAGAGGTATGTGAGGTTCATGCATGATCAGGAAGGGATGGAGAGGTATGTGAGGTCCATGCATGGTCAGGAAGATCTGGAGAGGTATGTGAGGTCCATGCATGGTAAGGAAGGGATGGAGAGGTATGTGAGGTCCATTCTTGATCAAGAAAAGGTGGAGAGATATGTGAGGTCCATGCATGATCAGGAAGGGTATGTGAGGTCCATGCATGGTCAGGAAGAGATGGAGAGGTATGTGAGCTCCATGCATGGTCAGGAAGGGAGAGGTATGTGAGGTCCATGCATGGTCAGGAAGGGATGGAGAGGTATATGAGGTCCATGCATGGTCAGGAAGGGATGGAGAGGTATGTGAGGTCAATGCATGGTCAGTAAGGGATGGAAAGGTATGTGAGGTCCATGCATGGTCAGGAAGAGGTGGAGAGGTATGTGAGGTCCATGCATGGTCAGGAAGGGATGGAGAGGTATGTGAGGTCCATGCATGGTCAGGAAGGGATGGAGAGGTATGTGAGGTCCATGCATGGTAAGGAAGGGATGGAGAGGTATGTGACGTCCATGCATGGTCAGGAAGGGATGGAGAGGTATGTGAGGTCCATGCATGGTCAGGAAGGGATGGAGAGGTATGTGAGGTCCATGCATGGTCAGGAAGGGAGAGGTATGTGAGGTCCATGCATGGTCAGGAAAGGGATGATGAGGTATGTGAGGTCCTGTCATGGCCAGGAAGGGATGGAGAGGTATGTGAGGTCCATGCATGGTCAGGAAGGGATGGAGAGGTATGTGAGTTCCATGCATGGTCAGGAAGGGATGGAGAAGTATGTGAGGTCCATGCTTGGTCAGGAAGGGATGGAGAGGTATGTGAGGTCCATGCATGGTCAGGAAGGGAGAGGTATGTGAGGTCCATGCATGGTCAGGAAGGGATGGAGAGGTATGTGAGGTCCATGCATGGTCAGGAAGGGATGGAGAGGTATGTGAGGTCCATGCATGATCAGGAAGAGGTGGAGAGGTATGTGAGGTCCATGCATGGTCAGGAAGGGTTGGAGAGGTATGTGAGGTCCATGCATGATCAGGAAGGGTATGTGAGGTCCATGCATGGTCAGGAAGAGATGGAGAGGTATGTGAGCTCCATGCATGGTCAGGAAGGGAGAGGTATTTGAGGTCCATGCATGATCAGGAAGGGATGGAGAGGTATGTTAGGTCCATGCATGGTCACGAAGGGATGGAGAGGTATGTGAGGTCCATGCATGGTCAGGAAGGGATGGAGAGGTATGTGAGATCAATGCATGGTCAGGAAGGGAGAGGTATGTGAGGTCCATGCATGATCAGGAAGGGATGGAGAAGTATGTGAGGTCCATGCATGGTCAGGAAGGGATGGAGAGGTATGTGAGGTCCATGCATGGTCAGGAAGGGATGGAGAGGTATGTGAGATCAATGCATGGTCAGGAAGGGAGAGGTAATTGAAGTCCATGCATGGTCAGGAAGGGATGGAGAGGTATGCATGGTCAGGAAGGGAGAGGTATGTGAGGTCCATGCATGGTCAGGAAGGGATGGAGAAGTATGTGAGGTCCATGCATGGTCAGGAAGAGGTGGAGAGGTATGTAAGGTCCATGCATGGCCAGGAAGGGATGGAGAGGTATATGAGGTCCATGCATGGTCAGGAAGGGATGGAGAGGTATGTGAGGTCCATGCATGATCAGGAAGATCTGGAGAGGTATGTGAGGTCCATGCATGGTAAGGAAGGGATGGAGAGGTATGTGAGGTCCATGCTTGATCAGGAAAAGGTGGAGAGATATGTGAGGTCCATGCATGATCAGGAAGGGTATGTGAGGTCCATGCATGGTCAGGAAGAGATGGAGAGGTATGTGAGCTCCATGCATGGTCAGGAAGGGAGAGGTATGTGAGGTCCATTCATGGTCAGGAAGGGATGGAGAGGTATGTGAGGTCCATGCATGGTCAGGAAGGGATGGAGAGGTATGTGAGGTCAATGCATGGTCAGGAAGGGAGAGGTATGTGAGGTCCATGCATGATCAGGAAGGGATGGAGAGGTATGTGAGGTCCATGTATGGTCCGGAAGGGATGGAAAGGTATGTGAGGTCCATGCATGGTCAGGAATGGATGGAGAGGTATGTGAGGTCCATGCATGGTCAGGAAGGGATGGAGAGGTATGTGAAGTCCATGCATGGTCAGGAAGGGATGGAGAGGTATGTGAGGTCCATGCAAGCTCAGGAAGAGGTGGAGAGGTATGTGAGGTCCATGCATGGTCAGGAAGAGGTGGAGAGGTATGTGAGGTCCATGCATGGTCAGGAAGGGATGGAGAGGTATATGTGAGGTCCATGCATGGTCAGGAAGGGATGGAGAGGTATGTGAGCTCCATGTATGGTCAGGAAGGGATGGAGAGGTATGTGAGGTCCATGCATGGTCAGGAAGGGATGGAGAGGTATGTGAAGTCCATGCATGGTCAGGAAGGGATGGAGAGGTATGTGACGTCCATGCATGGTCAGGAAGGAATGGAGAGGTATGTCAGGTCCATGCATGATCAGGAAGAGATGGAGAGGTATGTGAGATCCATGCATGGTCAGGAAGAGGTGGAGAGGTATGTGAGGTCCATGCGTGGTCAGGAAGGGATGGAGAGGTATGTGAGGTCCATGCATGGTCAGGAAGAGGTGGAGAGGTATGTGAGGTCCATGCATGGTCAGGAAGGGAGAGGTATGTGAGGTCCATGCATGGTCATGAAGGGATGGAGAGGTATGTGAGGTCCATGCATGGTCAGGAAGGGATGGAGAGGTATGTGAGGTCCATGCATGGTCAGGAAGGGATGGAGAGGTATGTGAGGTCCATGCATGGTCAGGAAGGGATGGAGAGGTATGTGACGTCCATGCATGGTCAGGAAGGGAGAGGTATGTGAGGTCCATGCATGGTCAGGAAGGGATGGAGAGGTATGTGAGGTCCATGCATGGTCAGGAAGAGGTGGAGAGGTATGTGAGTTCCATGCATGGTCAGGAAGGGATGGAGAGGTATGTGAGGTCCATGCATGGTCAGGAAGGGATGGAGAGGTATGTGAGGTCCATGCATGATCAGGAAGGGATGGAGAGGTATGTAAGGTCCATGCATGGTCAGGAAGGGATGGAGAGGTATGTGAGGTCCATGCATGGTCAGGAAGGGATGGAGAGGTATGTGAGGTCCATGCATGATCAGGAAGGGATGGAGAGGTATGTGAGGTCCATGCATGGTCAGGAAGGGATGGAGAGGTATGTGAGGTCCATGCATGGTCAGGAAGGGATGGAGAGGTATGTGAGGTCCATGCATGGTCAGGAAGGGATGGAGAGGTATGTGATGTCCATGCATGGTCAGGAAGGGAGAGGTATGTGAGGTCCATGCATGGTCAGGAAGGGATGGAGAGGTATGTGAGGTCCATGCATGGTCAGGAAGGGATGGAGAGGTATGTGAGGTCCATGCATGATCAGGAAGTGGTGGAGAGGTATGTGAGGTCCATGCATGGTCAGGAAGGGATGGAGAGGTATGTGAGGTCCATGCATGATCAGGAAGGGTATGTGAGGTCCATGCATGGTCAGGAAGAGATGGAGAGGTATGTGAGCTCCATGCATGGTCAGGAAGGGAGAGGTATGTGAGGTCCATGCATGATCAGGAAGGGATGGAGAGGTATGTTAGGTCCATGCATGGTCAGGAAGGGATGGAGAGGTATGTGAGGTCCATGCATGGTCAGGAAGGGATGGAGAGGTATGTGAGGTCAATGCATGGTCAGGAAGGGAGAGGTATGTGAGGTCCATGCATGATCAGGAAGGGATGGAGAGGTATGTGAGGTCCATGCATGGTCAGGAAGGGATGGAGAGGTATGTGAGGTCCATGCATGGTCCGGAAGGGATGGAAAGGTATGTGAGGTCCATGCATGGTCAGGAAGAGTTGGAGAGGTATGTGAGGTCCATGCATGGTCAGGAATGGATGGAGAGGTATGTTAGGTCCATGCATGGTCAGGAAGGGATGAAGAGGTATGTGAGGTCCATGCTTGATCAGGAAAAGGTGGAGAGATATGTGAGGTCCATGTATGATCGGGAAGGGTATGTGAGGTCCATGCATGGTCAGGAAGGGATGGAGAGGTATGTGAGGTCCATGCATGATCAGGAAGGGTATGTGAGGTCCATGCATGGTCAGGAAGAGATGGAGAGGTATGTGAGCTCCATGCATGGTCAGGAAGGGAGAGGTATGTGAGGTCCATGCATGATCAGGAAGAGATGGAGAGGTATGTTAGGTCCATGCATGGTCAGGAAGTTTTGGAGAGGTATGTGAGGTCCATGCATGGTCAGGAAGGGATGGAGAGGTATGTGAGGTCAATGCATGGTCAGGAAGGGAGAGGTATGTGAGGTGCATGCATGATCAGGAAAGGATGGAGAGGTATGTGAGGTCCATGCATGGTCAGGAAGGGATCGAAAGGTATGTGAGGTCCATGCATGGTCCGGAAGGGATGGAAAGGTATGTGAGGTCCATGCATGGTCAGGAAGAGGTGGAGAGGTATGTGAGGTCCATGCATGGTCAGGAATGGATGGAGATGTATGTTAGGTCCATGCATGGTCAGGAAGGGATGGAGAGGTATGTGAGGTCCATGCATGGTCAGGAAGAGGTGGAGAGGTATGTGAGGTCCATGCATGGTCAGGAAGAGGTGGAGAGGTATGTGAGGACCATGCATGGTCAGGAAGGGATGGAGAGGTATGTGAGGTCCATGCATGATCAGGAAGGGATGGAGAGGTATGTGAGATCCATGCATGGTCAGGAAGAGGTGGAGAGGTATGTGACGTCCATGCATGGTCAGGAAGGGATGGAGAGGTATGTGAGGTCCATGCATGGTCAGGAAGAGGTGGAGAGGTATGTGAGGTCCATGCATGGTCAGGAAGGGAGAGGTATGTGAGGTCCATGCATGGTCATGAAGGGATGGAGAGGTATGTGAGGTCCATGCATGGTCAGGAAGGGATGGAGAGGTATGTTAGGTCCATGCATGGTCAGGAAGGGATGGAGAGGTATGTGAGGTCCATGCATGGTCAGGAAGGGATGGAGAGGTATGTGACGTCCATGCATGGTCAGGAAGGGAGAGGTATGTGAGGTCCATGCATGGTCAGGAAGGGATGGAGAGGTATGTGAGGTCCATGCATGGTCAGGAAGAGGTGGAGAGGTATGTGAGTTCCATGCATGGTCAGGAAGGGATGGAGAGGTATGTGAGGTCCATGCATGGTCAGGAAGGGATGGAGAGGTATGTGAGGTCCATGCATGATCAGGAAGGGATGGAGAGGTATGTAAGGTCCATGCATGGTCAGGAAGGGATGGAGAGGTATGTGAGGTCCATGCATGGTCAGGAAGGGATGGAGAGGTATGTGAGGTCCATGCATGATCAGGAAGGGATGGAGAGGTATGTGAGGTCCATGCATGGTCAGGAAGGGATGGAGAGGTATGTGAGGTCCATGCATGGTCAGGAAGGGATGGAGAGGTATGTGAGGTCCATGCATGGTCAGGAAGGGATGGAGAGGTATGTGAGGTCCATGCATGGTCAGGAAGGGAGAGGTATGTGAGTTCCATGCATGGTCAGGAAGGGATGGAGAGGTATGTGAGGTCCATGCATGGTCAGGAAGGGATGGAGAGGTATGTGAGGTCCATGCATGATCAGGAAGAGGTGGAGAGGTATGTGAGTTCCATGCATGGTCAGGAAGGGATGGAGAGGTATGTGAGGTCCATGCATGATCAGGAAGGGTATGTGAGGTCCATGCATGGTCAGGAAGAGATGGAGAGGTATGTGAGCTCCATGCATGGTCAGGAAGGGAGAGGTATGTGAGGTCCATGCATGATCAGGAAGGGATGGAGAGGTATGTTAGGTCCATGCATGGTCAGGAAGGGATGGAGAGGTATGTGAGGTCCATGCATGGTCAGGAAGGGATGGAGAGGTATGTGAGGTCAATGCATGGTCAGGAAGGGAGAGTTATGTGAGGTCCATGCATGATCAGGAAGGGATGGAGAGGTATGTGAGGTCCATGCATGGTCAGGAAGGGATGGAGAGGTATGTGAGGTCCATGCCTCGTCCGGAAGGGATGGAAAGGTATGTGAGGTCCATGCATGGTCAGGAAGAGGTGGAGAGGTATGTGAGGTCCATGCATGGTCAGGAATGGATGGAGAGGTATGTTAGGTCCATGCATGGTCAGGAAGGGATGAAGAGGTATGTGAGGTCCATGCTTGATCAGGAAAAGGTGGAGAGATATGTGAGGTCCATGTATGATCGGGAAGGGTATGTGAGGTCCATGCATGGTCAGGAAGGGATGGAGAGGTATGTGAGGTCCATGCATGATCAGGAAGGGTATGTGAGGTCCATGCATGGTCAGGAAGAGATGGAGAGGTATGTGAGCTCCATGCATGGTCAGGAAGGGAGAGGTATGTGAGGTCCATGCATGATCAGGAAGAGATGGAGGGGTATGTTAGGTCCATGCATGGTCAGGTAGGGATGGAGAGGTATGTGAGGTCCATGCATGGTCAGGAAGGGATGGAGAGGTATGTGAGGTCAATGCATGGTCAGGAAGGGAGAGGTATGTGAGGTGCATGCATAATCAGGAAAGGATGGAGAGGTATGTGAGGTCCATGCATGGTCAGGAAGGGATCGAAAGGTATGTGAGGTCCATGCATAGTCCGGAAGGGATGGAAAGGTATGTGAGGTCCATGCATGGTCAGGAAGAGGTGGAGAGGTATGTGAGGTCCATGCATGGTCAGGAATGGATGGAGATGTATGTTAGGTCCATGCATGGTCAGGAAGGGATGGAGAGGTATGTGAGGTCCATGCATGGTCAGGAAGAGGTGGAGAGGTATGTGAGGTCCATGCATGGTCAGGAAGAGGTGGAGAGGTATGTGAGGACCATGCATGGTCAGGAAGGGATGGAGAGGTATGTGAGGTTCATGCATGATCAGGAAGGGATGGAGAGGTATGTGAGATCCATGCATGGTCAGGAAGAGGTGGAGAGGTATGTGAGGTCCATGCATGGTCAGGAAGGGATGGAGAGGTATGTGAGGTCCATGATTTGACAGGAAGGGATGGAGAGGTATGTGAGGTCCATGCATGGTCAGGAAGGGATGGAGAGGTATGTGAGGTCCATGCATGGTCAGGAAGGGATGGAGTGGTATGTGAGGTCCATGCATGGTCAGGAAGAGTTGGAGAGGTATATGAGGTCCATGCATGATCAGGAAGAGGTGGAGAGGTATGTGAGGTCCATGCATGGTCAGGAAGAGGTGGAGAGGTATGTGAGGTCCATGCATGGTCAGGAAGGGATGGAGAGGTATGTGAGGTCCATGCATGGTCAGGAAGGGAGAGGTATGTGAGGTCCATGTATGGTCAGGAAGGGATGGAGAGGTATGTGAGCTCCATGCATGGTCAGGAAGGGATGGAGAGGTATGTGAGGTCCATGCATGGTCAGGAAGGGATGGAGAGGTATGTGAGGTCCATGCATGGTCAGGAAGGGATGGAGAGGTATGTAACGTCCATGCATGGTCAGGAAGGGATGGAGAGGTATGTGAGGTCCATGCATGATCAGGAAGAGATGGAGAGGTATGTGAGGTCCATGCATGGTCAGGAAGAGGTGGAGAGGTATGTGAGGTCCATGCATGGTCAGGAAGGGATGGAGAGGTATGTGAGGTCCATGCATGGTCAGGAAGGGAGAGGTATGTGAGGTCCATGTATGGTCAGGAAGGGATGGAGAGGTATGTGAGCTCCATGCATGGTCAGGAAGGGATGGAGAGGTATGTGAGGTCCATGCATGGTCAGGAAGGGATGGAGAGGTATGTGAGGTCCATGCATGGTCAGGAAGGGATGGAGAGGTATGTGACGTCCATGCATGGTCAGGAAGGGATGTAGAGGTATGTGAGGTCCATGCATGATCAGGAAGAGATGGAGAGGTATGTGAGGTCCATGCATGGTCAGAAAAGGTGGAGAGGTATGTGAGGTCCATGCATGGTCAGGAAGGGATGGAGAGGTATGTGAGGTCCATGCATGGTCAGGAAGGGATGGAGAGGTATGTGATGTCCATGCATGGTCAGGAAGGGAGAGGTATGTGAGGTCCATGCATGGTCAGGAAGGGATGGAGAGGTATGTGAGGTCCATGCATGGTCAGGAAGGGATGGAGAGGTATGTGAGGTCCATGCATGATCAGGAAGTGGTGGAGAGGTATGTGAGGTCCATGCATGGTCAGGAAGGGATGGAGAGGTATGTGAGGTCCATGCATGATCAGGAAGGGTATGTGAGGTCCATGCATGGTCAGGAAGAGATGGAGAGGTATGTGAGCTCCATGCATGGTCAGGAAGGGAGAGGTATGTGAGGTCCATGCATGATCAGGAAGGGATGGAGAGGTATGTTAGGTCCATGCATGGTCAGGAAGGGATGGAGAGGTATGTGAGGTCCATGCATGGTCAGGAAGGGATGGAGAGGTATGTGAGGTCAATGCATGGTCAGGAAGGGAGAGGTATGTGAGGTCCATGCATGATCAGGAAGGGATGGAGAGGTATGTGAGGTCCATGCATGGTCAGGAAGGGATGGAGAGGTATGTGAGGTCCATGCATGGTCCGGAAGGGATGGAAAGGTATGTGAGGTCCATGCATGGTCAGGAAGAGGTGGAGAGGTATGTGAGGTCCATGCATGGTCAGGAATGGATGGAGAGGTATGTTAGGTCCATGCATGGTCAGGAAGGGATGAAGAGGTATGTGAGGTCCATGCTTGATCAGGAAAAGGTGGAGAGATATGTGAGGTCTATGTATGACCGGGAAGGGTATGTGAGGTCCATGCATGGTCAGGAAGGGATGGAGAGGTATGTGAGGTCCATGCATGATCAGGAAGGGTATGTGAGGTCCATGCATGGTCAGGAAGAGATGGAGAGGTATGTGAGCTCCATGCATGGTCAGGAAGGGAGAGGTATGTGAGGTCCATGCATGATCAGGAAGAGATGGAGAGGTATGTTAGGTCCATGCATGGTCAGGAAGTTTTGGAGAGGTATGTGAGGTCCATGCATGGTCAGGAAGGGATGGAGAGGTATGTGAGGTCAATGCATGGTCAGGAAGGGAGAGGTATGTGAGGTGCATGCATGATCAGGAAAGGATGGAGAGGTATGTGAGGTCCATGCATGGTCAGGAAGGGATCGAAAGGTATGTGAGGTCCATGCATGGTCCGGAAGGGATGGAAAGGTATGTGAGGTCCATGCATGGTCAGGAAGAGGTGGAGAGATATGTGAGGTCCATGCATGGTCAGGAATGGATGGAGATGTATGTTAGGTCCATGCATGGTCAGGAAGGGATGGAGAGGTATGTGAGGTCCATGCATGGTCAGGAAGAGGTGGAGAGGTATGTGAGGTCCATGCATGGTCAGGAAGAGGTGGAGAGGTATGTGAGGACCATGCATGGTCAGGAAGGGATGGAGAGGTATGTGAGGTCCATGCATGATCAGGAAGGGATGGAGAGGTATGTGAGATCCATGCATGGTCAGGAAGAGGTGGAGAGGTATGTGAGGTCCATGCATGGTCAGGAAGGGATGGAGAGGTATGTGAGGTCCATGCATGGTCAGGAAGAGGTGGAGAGGTATGTGAGGTCCATGCATGGTCAGGAAGGGAGAGGTATGTGAGGTCCATGCATGGTCATGAAGGGATGGAGAGGTATGTGAGGTCCATGCATGGTCAGGAAGGGATGGAGAGGTATGTGAGGTCCATGCATGGTCAGGAAGGGATGGAGAGGTATGTGAGGTCCATGCATGGTCAGGAAGGGATGGAGAGGTATGTGACGTCCATGCATGGTCAGGAAGGGAGAGGTATGTGAGGTCCATGCATGGTCAGGAAGGGATGGAGAGGTATGTGAGGTCCATGCATGGTCAGGAAGAGGTGGAGAGGTATGTGAGTTCCATGCATGGTCAGGAAGGGATGGAGAGGTATGTGAGGTCCATGCATGGTCAGGAAGGGATGGAGAGGTATGTGAGGTCCATGCATGATCAGGAAGGGATGGAGAGGTATGTAAGGTCCATGCATGGTCAGGAAGGGATGGAGAGGTATGTGAGGTCCATGCATGGTCAGGAAGGGATGGAGAGGTATGTGAGGTCCATGCATGATCAGGAAGGGATGGAGAGGTATGTGAGGTCCATGCATGATCAGGAAGGGATGGAGAGGTATGTGAGGTCCATGCATGGTCAGGAAGGGATGGAGAGGTATGTGAGGTCCATGCATGGTCAGGAAGGGATGGAGAGGTATGTGAGGTCCATGCATGGTCAGGAAGGGAGAGGTATGTGAGGTCCATGCATGGTCAGGAAGGGATGGAGAGGTATGTGAGGTCCATGCATGGTCAGGAAGGGATGGAGAGGTATGTGAGGTCCATGCATGATCAGGAAGAGGTGGAGAGGTATGTGAGTTCCATGCATGGTCAGGAAGGGATGGAGAGGTATGTGAGGTCCATGCATGATCAGGAAGGGTATGTGAGGTCCATGCATGGTCAGGAAGAGATGGAGAGGTATGTGAGCTCCATGCATGGTCAGGAAGGGAGAGGTATGTGAGGTCCATGCATGATCAGGAAGGGATGGAGAGGTATGTTAGGTCCATGCATGGTCAGGAAGGGATGGAGAGGTATGTGAGGTCCATGCATGGTCAGGAAGGGATGGAGAGGTATGTGAGGTCAATGCATGGTCAGGAAGGGAGAGTTATGTGAGGTCCATGCATGATCAGGAAGGGATGGAGAGGTATGTGAGGTCCATGCATGGTCAGGAAGGGATGGAGAGGTATGTGAGGTCCATGCCTCGTCCGGAAGGGATGGAAAGGTATGTGAGGTCCATGCATGGTCAGGAAGAGGTGGAGAGGTATGTGAGGTCCATGCATGGTCAGGAATGGATGGAGAGGTATGTTAGGTCCATGCATGGTCAGGAAGGGATGAAGAGGTGTGTGAGGTCCATGCTTGATCAGGAAAAGGTGGAGAGATATGTGAGGTCCATGTATGATCGGGAAGGGTATGTGAGGTCCATGCATGGTCAGGAAGGGATGGAGAGGTATGTGAGGTCCATGCATGATCAGGAAGGGTATGTGAGGTCCATGCATGGTCAGGAAGAGATGGAGAGGTATGTGAGCTCCATGCATGGTCAGGAAGGGAGAGGTATGTGAGGTCCATGCATGATCAGGAAGAGATGGAGAGGTATGTTAGGTCCATGCATGGTCAGGTAGGGATGGAGAGGTATGTGAGGTCCATGCATGGTCAGGAAGGGATGGAGAGGTATGTGAGGTCAATGCATGGTCAGGAAGGGAGAGGTATGTGAGGTGCATGCATGATCAGGAGAGGTATGTGAGGTCCATGCATGGTCAGGAAGGGATCGAAAGGTATGTGAGGTCCATGCATGGTCCGGAAGGGATGGAAAGGTATGTGAGGTCCATGCATGGTCAGGAAGAGGTGGAGAGGTATGTGAGGTCCATGCATGGTCAGGAATGGATGGAGATGTATGTTAGGTCCATGCATGGTCAGGAAGGGATGGAGAGGTATGTGAGGTCCATGCATGGTCAGGAAGAGGTGGAGAGGTATGTGAGGTCCATGCATGGTCAGGAAGAGGTGGAGAGGTATGTGAGGACCATGCATGGTCAGGAAGGGATGGAGAGGTATGTGAGGTCCATGCATGATCAGGAAGGGATGGAGAGGTATGTGAGATCCATGCATGGTCAGGAAGAGGTGGAGAGGTATGTGAGGTCCATGCATGGTCAGGAAGGGATGGAGAGGTATGTGAGGTCCATGCATTGACAGGAAGGGATGGAGAGGTATGTGAGGTCCATGCATGGTCAGGAAGGGATGGAGAGGTATGTGAGGTCCATGCATGGTCAGGAAGGGATGGAGTGGTATGTGAGGTCCATGCATGGTCAGGAAGAGTTGGAGAGGTATATGAGGTCCATGCATGATCAGGAAGAGGTGGAGAGGTATGTGAGGTCCATGCATGGTCAGGAAGAGGTGGAGAGGTATGTGAGGTCCATGCATGGTCAGGAAGGGATGGAGAGGTATGTGAGGTCCATGCATGGTCAGGAAGGGAGAGGTATGTGAGGTCCATGTATGGTCAGGAAGGGATGGAGAGGTATGTGAGCTCCATGCATGGTCAGGAAGGGATGGAGAGGTATGTGAGGTCCATGCATGGTCAGGAAGGGATGGAGAGGTATGTGAGGTCCATGCATGGTCAGGAAGGGATGGAGAGGTATGTAACGTCCATGCATGGTCAGGAAGGGATGGAGAGGTATGTGAGGTCCATGCATGATCAGGAAGAGATGGAGAGGTATGTGAGGTCCATGCATGGTCAGGAAGAGGTGGAGAGGTATGTGAGGTCCATGCATGGTCAGGAAGGGATGGAGAGGTATGTGAGGTCCATGCATGGTCAGGAAGGGAGAGGTATGTGAGGTCCATGTATGGTCAGGAAGGGATGGAGAGGTATGTGAGCTCCATGCATGGTCAGGAAGGGATGGAGAGGTATGTGAGGTCCATGCATGGTCAGGAAGGGATGGAGAGGTATGTGAGGTCCATGCATGGTCAGGAAGGGATGGAGAGGTATGTGACGTCCATGCATGGTCAGGAAGGGATGGAGAGGTATGTGAGGTCCATGCATGATCAGGAAGAGATGGAGAGGTATGTGAGGTCCATGCATGGTCAGGAAGAGGTGGAGAGGTATGTGAGGTCCATGCATGGTCAGTAAGGGATGGAGAGGTATGTGAGGTCCATGCATGGTCAGGAAGAGGTGGAGAGGTATGTGAAGTCCATGCATGGTCAGGAAGGGAGAGGTATGTGAGGTCCATGCATGGTCAGGAAGGGATGGAGAGGTATGTGAGGTCCATGCATGGTCAGGAAGGGATGGAGAGGTATGTGAGGTCCATGCATGGTCAGGAAGGGATGGAGAGGTATGTGAGGTCCATACATGGTCAGGAAGGGATGGAGAGGTATGCATGGTCAGGAAGGGAGAGGTATGTGAGGTCCATGCATGGTCAGGAAGGGATGGAGAAGTATGTGAGGTCCATGCATGGTCAGAAAGAGGTGGAGAGGTATGTAAGGTCCATGCATGGCCAGGAAGGGATGGAGAGGTATATGAGGTCCATGCATGATCAGGAAGATCTGGAGAGGTATGTGAGGTCCATGCATGGTAAGGAAGGGATGGAGAGGTATGTGAGGTCAATGCTTGATCAGGAAAAGGTGGAGAGATATGTGAGGTCCATGCATGATCAGGAAGGGTATGTGAGGTCCATGCATGGTCAGGAAGAGATGGAGAGGTATGTGAGCTCCATGCATGGTCAGGAAGGGAGAGGTATGTGAGGTCCATGCATGGTCAGGAAGGGATGGAGAGGTATGTGAGGTCCATGCATGGTCAGGAAGGGATGGAGAGGTATGTGAGGTCAATGCATGGTCAGGAAGGGAGAGGTTTGTGAGGTCCATGCATGATCAGGAAGGGATGGAGAGGTATGTGAGTTCCATGTATGGTCCGGAAGGGATGGAAAGGTATGTGAGGTCCATGCATGGTCAGGAATGGATGGAGAGGTATGTGAGGTCCATGCATGGTCAGGAAGGGATGGAGAGGTATGTGAAGTCCATGCATGGTCAGGAAGGGATGGAGAGGTATGTGAGGTCCATGCATGGTCAGGAAGAGGTGGAGAGGTATGTGAGGTCCATGCATGGTCAGGAAGAGGTGGAGAGGTATGTGAGGTCCATGCATGGTCAGGAAGGGATGGAGAGGTATGTGAAGTCCATGTATGGTCAGGAAGGGATGGAAAGGTATGTGAGCTCCATGTATGGTCAGGAAGGGATGGAGAGGTATGTGAGGTCCATGCTTGGTCAGGAAGGGATGGAGAGGTATGTGAGGTCCATGCATGGTCAGGAATGGATGGAGAGGTATGTGATGTCCATGCATGGTAAGGAAGGGATGGAGAGGTATGTGAGGTCCATGCGTGATCAGGAAGAGATGGAGAGGTATGTGAGGTCCATGCATGGTCAGTAAGAGGTGGAGAGGTATGTGAGGTCCATGCATGGTCAGGAAGGGATGGAGAGGTATGTGAGGTCCATGCATGGTCAAGAAGAGGTGGAGAGGTATGTGAGGTCCATGCATGGTCAGGAAGGGATGGAGAGGTATGTGAGGTCCATGCATGGTCAGGAAGATCTGGAGAGGTATGTGAGGTCCATGCATGGTAAGGAAGGGATGGAGAGGTATGTGAGGTCCATTCTTGATCAAGAAAAGGTGGAGAGATATGTGAGGTCCATGCATGATCAGGAAGGGTATGTGAGGTCCATGCATGGTCAGGAAGAGATGGAGAGGTATGTGAGCTCCATGCATGGTCAGGAAGGGAGAGGTATGTGAGGTCCATGCATGGTCAGGAAGGGATGGAGAGGTATATGAGGTCCATGCATGGTCAGGAAGGGATGGAGAGGTATGTGAGGTCAATGCATGGTCAGTAAGGGAGAGGTATGTGAGGTCCATGCATGATCAGGAAGGGATGGAGAGGTATGTGAGGTCCATGCATGGTCAGGAAGGGATGGAGAGGTATGTGAGGTCCATGCATGGTCCGGCGGGGATGGAAAGGTATGTGAGGTCCATGCATGGTCAGGAAGAGGTGGAGAGGTATGTGAGGTCCATGCATGGTCAGGAAGGGATGGAGAGGTATGTGAGGTCCATGCATGGTCAGGAAGGGATGGAGAGATATGTTAAGTCCATGCATGGTCAGGAAGGGATGGAGAGGTATGTGAGGTCCATGCATGGTCAGGAAGGGATGGAGAGGTATGTGAGGTCCATGCATGGTCAGGAAGGGAGAGGTATGTGAGGTCCATGCATGGTCAGGAAAGGGATGATGAGGTATGTGAGGTCCTGTCATGGCCAGGAAGGGATGGAGAGATATGTGAGGTCCATGCATGGTCAGGAAGGGATGGAGAGGTATGTGAGTTCCATGCATGGTCAGGAAGGGATGGAGAGGTATGTGAGGTCCATGCATGGTCAGGAAGGGATGGAGAGGTATGTGAGGTCCATGCATGGTCAGGAAGGGAGAGGTATGTGAGGTCCATGCATGGTCAGGAAGGGATGGAGAGGTATGTGAGGTCCATGCATGGTCAGGAAGGGATGGAGAGGTATGTGAGGTCCATGCATGATCAGGAAGAGGTGGAGAGGTATGTGAGGTCCATGCATGGTCAGGAAGGGTTGGAGAGGTATGTTAGGTCCATGCATGATCAGGAAGGGTATGTGAGGTCCATGCATGGTCAGGAAGAGATGGAGAGGTATGTGAGCTCCATGCATGGTCAGGAAGGGAGAGGTATGTGAGGTCCATGCATGATCAGGAAGGGATGGAGAGGTATGTTTAGGTCCATGCATGGTCAGGAAGGGATGGAGAGGTATGTGAGGTCCATGCATGGTCAGGAAGGGATGGAGAGGTATGTGAGATCAATGCATGGTCAGGAAGGGAGAGGTATGTGAGGTCCATGCATGATCAGGAAGGGATGGAGAAGTATGTGAGGTCCATGCATGGTCAGGAAGGGATGGAGAGGTATGTGAGGTCCATGCATGGTCCGGAAGGGATGGAAAGGTATGTGAGGTCCATGCATGGTCAGGAAGAGGTGGAGAGGTATGTGAGGTCCATGCATGGTCAGGAATGGATGGAGAGGTATGTTAGGTCCATGCATGGTCAGGAAGGGATGGAGAGGTATGTGAGGTCCATGCTTGATCAGGAAAAGGTGGAGAGATATGTGAGGTCCATGCATGATCAGGAAGGGTATGTGAGGTCCATGCATGGTCAGGATGGGATGGAGAGGTATGTGAGATCCATGCATGATCAGGAAGGGTATGTGAGGTCCATGCATGGTCAGGAAGAGATGGAGAGGTATGTGAGCTCCATGCATGGTCAGGAAGGGATAGGTATGTGAGGTCCATGCATGATCAGGAAGGGATGGAGAGGTATGTTAGGTCCATGCATGGTCAGGAAGGGATGGAGAGGTATGTGAGGTCAATGCATGATCAGGAAGGGAGAGGTATGTGAGGTCCATGCATGGTCTGGAAGGGATGGAGAGGTATGTGAGGTCCATGCATGGTCAGGAAGGGATGGAGAGGTATGTGAGGTCCATGCATTGACAGGAAGGGATGGAGAGGTATGTGAGGTCCATGCATGGTCAGGAAGGGATGGAGAGGTATGTGAGGTCCTTGCATGGTCAGGAAGGGATGGAGAGGTATGTGAGGTCCATGCATGGTCAGGAAGGGAGAGGTATGTGAGGTCCATGCATGGTCTGGAAGGGATGGAGAGGTATGTGAGGTCCATGCATGGTCAGGAAGGGATGGAGAGGTATGTGAGGTCCATGCATTGACAGGAAGGGATGGAGAGGTATGTGAGGTCCATGCATGGTCAGGAAGGGATGGAGAGGTATGTGAGGTCCTTGCATGGTCAGGAAGGGATGGAGAGGTATGTGAGGTCCATGCATGGTCAGGAAGAGTTGGAGAGGTATATGAGGTCCATGTATGATCAGGAAGAGGTGGAGAGGTATGTGAGGTCCATGCATGGTCAGGAAGAGGTGGAGAGGTATGTGATGTCCATGCATGGTCAGGAAGGGATGGAGAGGTATGTTAGGTCCATGCATGGTCAAGAAGGGAGAGGTATGTGAGGTCCATGTATGGTCAGAAAGGGATGGAGAGGTATGTGAGCTCCATGCATGGTCAGGAAGGGATGGAGAGGTATGTGACGTCCATGCATGGTCAGGAAGGGATGGAGAGGTATGTGAGGTCCATGCATGATCAGGAAGAGATGGAGAGGTATGTGAGGTCCATGCATGGTCAGGAAGAGGTGGAGAGGTATGTGAGGTCCATGCATGGTCAGGAAGGGATGGAGAGGTATGTGAGGTCTATGCATGGTCAGGAAGAGGTGGAGAGGTATGTGAGGTCCATGCATGGTCAGGAAGGGAGAGGTATGTGAGGTCCATGCATGGTCATGAAGGGATGGAGAGGTATGTGAGGTCCATGCATGGTCAGGAAGGGATGGAGAGGTATGTGAGGTCCATGCATGGTCAGGAAGGGATGGAGAGGTATGTGAGGTCCATGCATGGTCAGGAACGGATGGAGAGGTATGCATGGTCAGGAAGGGAGAGGTATGTGAGGTCCATGCATGGTCAGGAAGGGATGGAGAAGTATGTGAGGTCCATGCATGGTCAGGAAGAGGTGGAGAGGTATGTAAGGTCCATGCATGGCCAGGAAGGGATGGAGAGGTATATGAGGTCCATGCATGGTCAGGAAGGGATGGAGAGGTATGTGAGGTCCATGCATGATCAGGAAGATCTGGAGAGGTATGTGAGGTCCATGCATGGTAAGGAAGGGATGGAGAGGTATGTGAGGTCCATGCTTGATCAGGAAAAGGTGGAGAGATATGTGAGGTCCATGCATGATCAGGAAGGGTATGTGAGGTCCATGCATGGTCAGGAAGAGATGGAGAGGTATGTGAGCTCCATGCATGGTCAGGAAGGGAGAGGTATGTGAGGTCCATTCATGGTCAGGAAGGGATGGAGAGGTATGTGAGGTCCATGCATGGTCAGGAAGGGATGGAGAGGTATGTGAGGTCAATGCATGGTCAGGAAGGGAGAGGTATGTGAGGTAAATGCATGATCAGGAAGGGATGGAGAGGTATGTGAGGTCCATGTATGGTCCGGAAGGGATGGAAAGGTATGTGAGGTCCATGCATGGTCAGGAATGGATGGAGAGGTATGTGAGGTCCATGCATGGTCAGGAAGGGATGGAGAGGTATGTGAAGTCCATTCATGGTCAGGAAGGGATGGAGAGGTATGTGAGGTCCATGCAAGGTCAGGAAGAGGTGGAGAGGTATGTGAGGTCCATGCATGGTCAGGAAGAGGTGGAGAGGTATGTGAGGTCCATGCATGGTCAGGAAGGGATGGAGAGGTATATGTGAGGTCCATGCATGGTCAGGAAGGGATGGAGAGGTATGTGAGCTCCATGTATGGTCAGGAAGGGATGGAGAGGTATGTGAGGTCCATGCATGGTCAGGAAGGGATGGAGAGGTATGTGAAGTCCATGCATGGTCAGGAAGGGATGGAGAGGTATGTGACGTCCATGCATGGTCAGGAAGGGATGGAGAGGTATGTCAGGTCCATGCATGATCAGGAAGAGATGGAGAGGTATGTGAGATCCATGCATGGTCAGGAAGAGGTGGAGAGGTATGTGAGGTCCATGCGTGGTCAGGAAGGGATGGAGAGGTATGTGAGGTCCATGCATGGTCAGGAAGAGGTGGAGAGGTATGTGAGGTCCATGCATGGTCAGGAAGGGAGAGGTATGTGAGGTCCATGCATGGTCATGAAGGGATGGAAAGGTATGTGAGGTCCATGCATGGTCAGGAAGGGATGGAGAGGTATGTGAGGTCCATGCATGGTCAGGAAGGGATGGAGATGTATGTGAGGTCCATGCATGGTCAGGAAGGGATGGAGAGGTATGTGACGTCCATGCATGGTCAGGAAGGGAGAGGTATGTGAGGTCCATGCATGGTCAGGAAGGGATGGAGAGGTATGTGAGGTCCATGCATGGTCAGGAAGAGGTGGAGAGGTATGTGAGTTCCATGCATGGTCAGGAAGGGATGGAGAGGTATGTGAGGTCCATGCATGGTCAGGAAGGGATGGAGAGGTATGTGAGGTCCATGCATGATCAGGAAGGGATGGAGAGGTATGTAAGGTCCATGCATGGTCAGGAAGGGATTGAGAGGTATGTGAGGTCCATGCATGGTCAGGAAGGGATGGAGAGGTATGTGAGGTCCATGCATGATCAGGAAGGGATGGAGAGGTATGTGAGGTCCATGCATGGTCAGGAAGGGATGGAGAGGTATGTGAGGTCCATGCATGGTCAGGAAGAGGTGGAGAGGTATGTGAGGTCCATGCATGATCAGGAAGGGATGGAGAGGTATGTGAGGTCCATGCATGATCAGGAAGGGATGGGAAGGTATGTGAGGTCCATGCATGGTCAGGAAGAGGTGGAGAGGTATGTGAGGTCCATGCATGGTCAGGAAGAGGTGGAGAGGTATGTGAGGTCCATGCATGGTCAGGAAGAGGTGGAGAGCTATATGAGGTCCATGTATGATCAGGAAGAGGTGGAGAGGTATGTGAGGTCCATGCATGGTCAGGAAGAGGTGGAGAGGTATGTGAGGTCCATGCATGGTCAGGAAGGGATGGAGAGGTATGTGAGGTCCATGCATGGTCAGGAAGGGAGAGGTATGTGAGGTCCATGTATGGTCAGGAAGGGATGGAGAGGTATGTGAGCTCCATGCATGGTCAAGAAGGGATGGAGAGGTATGTGAGGTCCATGCATGGTCAGGAAGGGATAGAGAGGTATATGAGGTCCATGCATGGTCAGGAAGGGATGGAGAGGTATGTGAGGTCCATGCATGATCAGGAAGATCTGGAGAGGTATATGAGGTCCATGCATGGTCAGGAAGGGATGGAGAGGTATGTGAGGTCCATGCATGATCAGGAAGATCTGGAGAGGTATGTGAGGTCCATGCATGGTAAGGAAGGGATGGAGAGGTATGTGAGGTCCATGCTTGATCAGGAAAAGGTGGAGAGATATGTGAGGTCCATGCATGATCAGGAAGGGTATGTGAGGTCCATGCATGGTCAGGAAGAGATGGAGAGGTATGTGAGCTCCATGCATGGTCAGGAAGGGAGAGGTATGTGAGGTCCATGCATGGTCAGGAAGGGATGGAGAGGTATGTGAGGTCCATGCATGGTCAGGAAGGGATGGAGAGGTATGTGAGGTCAATGCATGGTCAGGAAGGGAGAGGTATGTGAGGTCCATGCATGATCAGGAAGGGATGGAGAGGTATGTGAGGTCCATGTATGGTCCGGAAGGGATGGAAAGGTATGTGAGGTCCATGCATGGTCAGGAATGGATGGAGAGGTATGTGAGGTCCATGCATGGTCAGGAAGGGATGGAGAGGTATGTGAAGTCCATGCATGGTCAGGAAGGGATGGAGAGGTATGTGAGGTCCATGCATGGTCAGGAAGAGGTGGAAAGGTATGTTAGGTCCATGCATGGTCAGGAAGAGGTGGAGAGGTATGTGAGGTCCATGCATGGTCAGGAAGGGATGGAGAGGTATATGTGAGGTCCATGTATGGTCAGGAAGGGATGGAGAGGTATGTGAGCTCCATGTATGGTCAGGAAGGGATGGAGAGGTATGTGAGGTCCATGCATGGTCAGGAAGGGATGGAGAGGTATGTGAGGTCCATGCATGGTCAGGAAGGGATGGAGAGGTATGTGACGTCCATGCATGGTCAGGAAGGGATGGAGAGGTATGTCAGGTCCATGCATGATCAGGAAGAGATGGAGAGGTATGTGAGGTCCATGCATGGTCAGGAAGAGGTGGAGAGGTATGTGAGGTCCATGCGTGGTCAGGAAGGGATGGAGAGGTATGTGAGGTCCATGCATGGTCAGGAAGTGGTGGAGAGGTATGTGAGGTCCATGCATGGTCAGGAAGGGAGAGGTATGTGAGGTCCATGCATGGTCATGAAGGGATGGAGAGGTATGTGAGGTCCATGCATGGTCAGGAAGGGATGGAGATGTATGTGAGGTCCATGCATGGTCAGGAAGGGATGGAGAGGTATGTGAGGTCCATGCATGGTCAGGAAGGGATGGAGAGGTATGTGACGTCCATGCATGGTCAGGAAGGGAGAGGTATGGGAGGTCCATGCATGGTCAGGAAGGGATGGAGAGGTATGTGAGGTCCATGCATGGTCAGGAAGAGGTGGAGAGGTATGTGAGTTCCATGCATGGTCAGGAAGGGATGGAGAGGTATGTGAGGTCCATGCATGGTCAGGAAGGGATGGAGAGGTATGTGAGGTCCATGCATGATCAGGAAGGGATGGAGAGGTATGTAAGGTCCATGCATGGTCAGGAAGGGATTGAGAGGTATGTGAGGTCCATGCATGGTCAGGAAGGGATGGAGAGGTATGTGAGGTCCATGCATGATCAGGAAGGGATGGAGAGGTATGTGAGGTCCATGCATGGTCAGGAAGGGATGGAGAGGTATGTGAGGTCCATGCATGGTCAGGAAGAGGTGGAGAGGTATGTGAGGTCCATGCATGATCAGGAAGGGATGGAGAGGTATGTGAGGTCCATGCATGATCAGGAAGGGATGGGAAGGTATGTGAGGTCCATGCATGGTCAGGAAGAGGTGGAGAGGTATGTGAGGTCCATGCATGGTCAGGAAGAGGTGGAGAGGTATGTGAGGTCCATGCATGGTCAGGAAGAGGTGGAGAGCTATATGAGGTCCATGTATGATCAGGAAGAGGTGGAGAGGTATGTGAGGTCCATGCATGGTCAGGAAGAGGTGGAGAGGTATGTGAGGTCCATGCATGGTCAGGAAGGGATGGAGAGGTATGTGAGGTCCATGCATGGTCAGGAAGGGAGAGGTATGTGAGGTCCATGTATGGTCAGGAAGGGATGGAGAGGTATGTGAGCTCCATGCATGGTCAAGAAGGGATGGAGAGGTATGTGAGGTCCATGCATGGTCAGGAAGGGATAGAGAGGTATATGAGGTCCATGCATGGTCAGGAAGGGATGGAGAGGTATGTGAGGTCCATGCATGATCAGGAAGATCTGGAGAGGTATGTGAGGTCCATGCATGGTAAGGAAGGGATGGAGAGGTATGTGAGGTCCATGCTTGATCAGGAAAAGGTGGAGAGATATGTGAGGTCCATGCATGATCAGGAAGGGTATGTGAGGTCCATGCATGGTCAGGAAGAGATGGAGAGGTATGTGAGCTCCATGCATGGTCAGGAAGGGAGAGGTATGTGAGGTCCATGCATGGTCAGGAAGGGATGGAGAGGTATGTGAGGTCCATGCATGGTCAGGAAGGGATGGAGAGGTATGTGAGGTCAATGCATGGTCAGGAAGGGAGAGGTATGTGAGGTCCATGCATGATCAGGAAGGGATGGAGAGGTATGTGAGGTCCATGTATGGTCCGGAAGGGATGGAAAGGTATGTGAGGTCCATGCATGGTCAGGAATGGATGGAGAGGTATGTGAGGTCCATGCATGGTCAGGAAGGGATGGAGAGGTATGTGAAGTCCATGCATGGTCAGGAAGGGATGGAGAGGTATGTGAGATCCATGCATGGTCAGGAAGAGGTGGAAAGGTATGTTAGGTCCATGCATGGTCAGGAAGAGGTGGAGAGGTATGTGAGGTCCATGCATGGTCAGGAAGGGATGGAGAGGTATATGTGAGGTCCATGTATGGTCAGGAAGGGATGGAGAGGTATGTGAGCTCCATGTATGGTCAGGAAGGGATGGAGAGGTATGTGAGGTCCATGCATGGTCAGGAAGGGATGGAGAGGTATGTGAGGTCCATGCATGGTCAGGAAGGGATGGAGAGGTATGTGACGTCCATGCATGGTCAGGAAGGGATGGAGAGGTATGTCAGGTCCATGCATGATCAGGAAGAGATGGAGAGGTATGTGAGGTCCATGCATGGTCAGGAAGAGGTGGAGAGGTATGTGAGGTCAATGCGTGGTCAGGAAGGGATGGAGAGGTATGTGAGGTCCATGCATGGTCAGGAAGTGGTGGAGAGGTATGTGAGGTCCATGCATGGTCAGGAAGGGAGAGGTTTGTGAGGTCCATGCATGGTCATGAAGGGATGGAGAGGTATGTGAGGTCCATGCATGGTCAGGAAGGGATGGAGAGGTATGTGAGGTCCATGCATGGTCAGGAAGGGATGGAGAGGTATGTGAGGTCCATGCATGGTCAGGAAGGGATGGAGAGGTATGTGAGGTCCATGCATGGTCAGGAAGGGAGAGGTATGTGAGGTCCATGCATGGTCAGGAAGGGATGGAGAGGTATGTGAGGTCCATGCATGGTCAGGAAGAGGTGGAGAGGTATGTGAGGTCCATGCATGGTCAGGAAGGGATGGAGAGGTATGTGAGATCCATGCATGGTCAGGAAGGGATGGAGAGGTATGTGAGGTCCATGCATGATCAGGAAGGGATGGAGAGGTATGTAAGGTCCATGCATGGTCAGGAAGGGATGGAGAGGTATGTGAGGTCCATGCATGGTCAGGAAGGGATGGAGAGGTATGTGAGGTCCATGCATGATCAGGAAGGGATGGAGAGGTATGTGAAGTCCATGCATGGTCAGGAAGAGGTGGAGAGGTATGTGAGGTCCATGCATGGTCAGGAAGGGATGGAGAGGTATGTCAGGTCCATGCATGATCAGGAAGAGATGGAGAGGTATGTGAGATCCATGCATGGTCAGGAAGAGGTGGAGAGGTATGTGAGGTCCATGCGTGGTCAGGAAGGGATGGAGAGGTATGTGAGGTCCATGCATGGTCAGGAAGTGGTGGAGAGGTATGTGAGGTCCATGCATGGTCAGGAAGGGAGAGGTATGTGAGGTCCATGCATGGTCATGAAGGGATGGAGAGGTATGTGAGGTCCATGCATGGTCAGGAAGGGATGGAGAGGTATGTGAGGTCCATGCATGGTCAGGAAGGGATGGAGAGGTATGTGAGGTCCATGCATGGTCAGGAAGGGATGGAGAGGTATGTGACGTCCATGCATGGTCAGGAAGGGAGAGGTATGTGAGGTCCATGCATGGTCAGGAAGGGATGGAGAGGTATGTGAGGTCCATGCATGGTCAGGAAGAGGTGGAGAGGTATGTGAGTTCCATGCATGGTCAGGAAGGGATGGATAGGTATGTGAGGTCCATGCATGGTCAGGAAGGGATGGAGAGGTATGTGAGGTCCATGCATGATCAGGAAGGGATGGAGAGGTATGTAAGGTCCATGCATGGTCAGGAAGGGATTGAGAGGTATGTGAGGTCCATGCATGGTCAGGAAGGGATGGAGAGGTATGTGAGGTCCATGCATGATCAGGAAGGGATGGAGAGGTATGTGAGGTCCATGCATGGTCAGGAAGGGATGGAGAGGTATGTGAGGTCCATGCATGGTCAGGAAGAGGTGGAGAGGTATGTGAGGTCCATGCATGATCAGGAAGGGATGGAGAGGTATGTGAGGTCCATGCATGATCAGGAAGGGATGGGAAGGTATGTGAGGTCCATGCATGGTCAGGAAGAGGTGGAGAGGTATGTGAGGTCCATGCATGGTCAGGAAGAGGTGGAGAGGTATGTGAGGTCCATGCATGGTCAGGAAGAGGTGGAGAGCTATATGAGGTCCATGTATGATCAGGAAGAGGTGGAGAGGTATGTGAGGTCCATGCATGGTCAGGAAGAGGTGGAGAGGTATGTGAGGTCCATGCATGGTCAGGAAGGGATGGAGAGGTATGTGAGGTCCATGCATGGTCAGGAAGGGAGAGGTATGTGAGGTCCATGTATGGTCAGGAAGGGATGGAGAGGTATGTGAGCTCCATGCATGGTCAAGAAGGGATGGAGAGGTATGTGAGGTCCATGCATGGTCAGGAAGGGATAGAGAGGTATATGAGGTCCATGCATGGTCAGGAAGGGATGGAGAGGTATGTGAGGTCCATGCATGATCAGGAAGATCTGGAGAGGTATGTGAGGTCCATGCATGGTAAGGAAGGGATGGAGAGGTATGTGAGGTCCATGCTTGATCAGGAAAAGGTGGAGAGATATGTGAGGTCCATGCATGATCAGGAAGGGTATGTGAGGTCCATGCATGGTCAGGAAGAGATGGAGAGGTATGTGAGCTCCATGCATGGTCAGGAAGGGAGAGGTATGTGAGGTCCATGCATGGTCAGGAAGGGATGGAGAGGTATGTGAGGTCCATGCATGGTCAGGAAGGGATGGAGAGGTATGTGAGGTCAATGCATGGTCAGGAAGGGAGAGGTATGTGAGGTCCATGCATGATCAGGAAGGGATGGAGAGGTATGTGAGGTCCATGTATGGTCCGGAAGGGATGGAAAGGTATGTGAGGTCCATGCATGGTCAGGAATGGATGGAGAGGTATGTGAGGTCCATGCATGGTCAGGAAGGGATGGAGAGGTATGTGAAGTCCATGCATGGTCAGGAAGGGATGGAGAGGTATGTGAGGTCCATGCATGGTCAGGAAGAGGTGGAAAGGTATGTTAGGTCCATGCATGGTCAGGAAGAGGTGGAGAGGTATGTGAGGTCCATGCATGGTCAGGAAGGGATGGAGAGGTATATGTGAGGTCCATGTATGGTCAGGAAGGGATGGAGAGGTATGTGAGCTCCATGTATGGTCAGGAAGGGATGGAGAGGTATGTGAGGTCCATGCATGGTCAGGAAGGGATGGAGAGGTATGTGAGGTCCATGCATGGTCAGGAAGGGATGGAGAGGTATGTGACGTCCATGCATGGTCAGGAAGGGATGGAGAGGTATGTCAGGTCCATGCATGATCAGGAAGAGATGGAGAGGTATGTGAGGTCCATGCATGGTCAGGAAGAGGTGGAGAGGTATGTGAGGTCCATGCGTGGTCAGGAAGGGATGGAGAGGTATGTGAGGTCCATGCATGGTCAGGAAGTGGTGGAGAGGTATGTGAGGTCCATGCATGGTCAGGAAGGGAGAGGTATGTGAGGTCCATGCATGGTCATGAATGGATGGAGAGGTATGTGAGGTCCATGCATGGTCAGGAAGGGATGGAGAGGTATGTGAGGTCCATGCATGGTCAGGAAGGGATGGAGAGGTATGTGAGGTCCATGTATGGTCCGGAAGGGATGGAAAGGTATGTGAGGTCCATGCATGGTCAGGAATGGATGGAGAGGTATGTGAGGTCCATGCATGGTCAGGAAGGGATGGAGAGGTATGTGAGGTCCATGCATGGTCAGGAAGGGAGAGGTATGTGAGGTCCATGCATGGTCAGGAAGGGATGGAGAGGTATGTGAGGTCCATGCATGGTCAGGAAGAGGTGGAGAGGTATGTGAGGTCCATGCATGGTCAGGAAGGGATGGAGAGGTATGTGAGATCCATGCATGGTCAGGAAGGGATGGAGAGGTATGTGAGGTCCATGCATGATCAGGAAGGGATGGAGAGGTATGTAAGGTCCATGCATGGTCAGGAAGGGATGGAGAGGTATGTGAGGTCCATACATGGTCAGGAAGGGATGGAGAGGTATGTGAGGTCCATGCATGATCAGGAAGGGATGGAGAGGTATGTGAGGTCCATGCATGGTCAGGAAGGGATGGAGAGGTATGTGAGGTCCATGCATGGTCAGGAACAGGTGGAGAGGTATGTGAGGTCCATGCATGGTCAGGAAGGGATGGAGAGGTATGTGAGGTCCATGCATGATCAGGAAGTGATGGGAAGGTAAGGTATGTGAGGTCCATGCATGGTCAGGAAGAGGTGGAGAGGTATGTGAGGTCCATGCATGGTCAGGAAGAGGTGGAGAGGTATGTGAGGTCCATGCATGGTCAGGAAGGGATGGAGAGGTATGTCAGGTCCATGCATGATCAGGAAGAGATGGAGAGGTATGTGAGGTCCATGCATGGTCAGGAAGAGGTGGAGAGGTATGTGAGGTCCATGCGTGGTCAGGAAGGGATGGAGAGGTATGTGAGGTCCATGCATGGTCAGGAAGTGGTGGAGAGGTATGTGAGGTCCATGCATGGTCAGGAAGGGAGAGGTATGTGAGGTCCATGCATGGTCATGAAGGGATGGAGAGGTATGTGAGGTCCATGCATGGTCAGGAAGGGATGGAGAGGTATGTGAGGTCCATGCATGGTCAGGAAGGGATGGAGAGGTATGTGAGGTCCATGCATGGTCAGGAAGGGATGGAGAGGTATGTGACGTCCATGCATGGTCAGGAAGGGAGAGGTATGTGAGGTCCATGCATGGTCAGGAAGGGATGGAGAGGTATGTGAGGTCCATGCATGGTCAGGAAGAGGTGGAGAGGTATGTGAGTTCCATGCATGGTCAGGAAGGGATGGAGAGGTATGTGAGGTCCATGCATGGTCAGGAAGGGATGGAGAGGTATGTCAGGTCCATGCATGATCAGGAAGAGATGGAGAGGTATGTGAGATCCATGCATGGTCAGGAAGAGGTGGAGAGGTATGTGAGGTCCATGCGTGGTCAGGAAGGGATGGAGAGGTATGTGAGGTCCATGCATGGTCAGGAAGAGGTGGAGAGGTATGTGAGGTCCATGCATGGTCAGGAAGGGAGAGGTATGTGAGGTCCATGCATGGTCATGAAGGGATGGAGAGGTATGTGAGGTCCATGCATGGTCAGGAAGGGATGGAGAGGTATGTGAGGTCCATGCATGGTCAGGAAGGGATGGAGATGTATGTGAGGTCCATGCATGGTCAGGAAGGGATGGAGAGGTATGTGACGTCCATGCATGGTCAGGAAGGGAGAGGTATGTGAGGTCCATGCATGGTCAGGAAGGGATGGAGAGGTATGTGAGGTCCATGCATGGTCAGGAAGAGGTGGAGAGGTATGTGAGTTCCATGCATGGTCAGGAAGGGATGGAGAGGTATGTGAGGTCCATGCATGGTCAGGAAGGGATGGAGAGGTATGTGAGGTCCATGCATGATCAGGAAGGGATGGAGAGGTATGTAAGGTCCATGCATGGTCAGGAAGGGATTGAGAGGTATGTGAGGTCCATGCATGGTCAGGAAGGGATGGAGAGGTATGTGAGGTCCATGCATGATCAGGAAGGGATGGAGAGGTATGTGAGGTCCATGCATGGTCAGGAAGGGATGGAGAGGTATGTGAGGTCCATGCATGGTCAGGAAGAGGTGGAGAGGTATGTGAGGTCCATGCATGATCAGGAAGGGATGGAGAGGTATGTGAGGTCCATGCATGATCAGGAAGGGATGGGAAGGTATGTGAGGTCCATGCATGGTCAGGAAGAGGTGGAGAGGTATGTGAGGTCCATGCATGGTCAGGAAGAGGTGGAGAGGTATGTGAGGTCCATGCATGGTCAGGAAGAGGTGGAGAGCTATATGAGGTCCATGTATGATCAGGAAGAGGTGGAGAGGTATGTGAGGTCCATGCATGGTCAGGAAGAGGTGGAGAGGTATGTGAGGTCCATGCATGGTCAGGAAGGGATGGAGAGGTATGTGAGGTCCATGCATGGTCAGGAAGGGAGAGGTATGTGAGGTCCATGTATGGTCAGGAAGGGATGGAGAGGTATGTGAGCTCCATGCATGGTCAAGAAGGGATGGAGAGGTATGTGAGGTCCATGCATGGTCAGGAAGGGATAGAGAGGTATATGAGGTCCATGCATGGTCAGGAAGGGATGGAGAGGTATGTGAGGTCCATGCATGATCAGGAAGATCTGGAGAGGTATGTGAGGTCCATGCATGGTAAGGAAGGGATGGAGAGGTATGTGAGGTCCATGCTTGATCAGGAAAAGGTGGAGAGATATGTGAGGTCCATGCATGATCAGGAAGGGTATGTGAGGTCCATGCATGGTCAGGAAGAGATGGAGAGGTATGTGAGCTCCATGCATGGTCAGGAAGGGAGAGGTATGTGAGGTCCATGCATGGTCAGGAAGGGATGGAGAGGTATGTGAGGTCCATGCATGGTCAGGAAGGGATGGAGAGGTATGTGAGGTCAATGCATGGTCAGGAAGGGAGAGGTATGTGAGGTCCATGCATGATCAGGAAGGGATGGAGAGGTATGTGAGGTCCATGTATGGTCCGGAAGGGATGGAAAGGTATGTGAGGTCCATGCATGGTCAGGAATGGATGGAGAGGTATGTGAGGTCCATGCATGGTCAGGAAGGGATGGAGAGGTATGTGAAGTCCATGCATGGTCAGGAAGGGATGGAGAGGTATGTGAGGTCCATGCATGGTCAGGAAGAGGTGGAAAGGTATGTTAGGTCCATGCATGGTCAGGAAGAGGTGGAGAGGTATGTGAGGTCCATGCATGGTCAGGAAGGGATGGAGAGGTATATGTGAGGTCCATGTATGGTCAGGAAGGGATGGAGAGGTATGTGAGCTCCATGTATGGTCAGGAAGGGATGGAGAGGTATGTGAGGTCCATGCATGGTCAGGAAGGGATGGAGAGGTATGTGAGGTCCATGCATGGTCAGGAAGGGATGGAGAGGTATGTGACGTCCATGCATGGTCAGGAAGGGATGGAGAGGTATGTCAGGTCCATGCATGATCAGGAAGAGATGGAGAGGTATGTGAGGTCCATGCATGGTCAGGAAGAGGTGGAGAGGTATGTGAGGTCCATGCATGGTCAGGAAGGGATGGAGAGGTATGTGAGGTCCATGCATGGTCAGGAAGTGGTGGAGAGGTATGTGAGGTCCATGCATGGTCAGGAAGGGAGAGGTATGTGAGGTCCATGCATGGTCATGAAGGGATGGAGAGGTATGTGAGGTCCATGCATGGTCAGGAAGGGATGGAGAGGTATGTGAGGTTCATGCATGGTCAGGAAGGGATGGAGAGGTATGTGAGGTCCATGCATGGTCAGGAAGGGATGGAGAGGTATGTGACGTCCATGCATGGTCAGGAAGGGAGAGGTATGTGAGGTCCATGCATGGTCAGGAAGGGATGGAGAGGTATGTGAGGTCCATGCATGGTCAGGAAGAGGTGGAGAGGTATGTGAGTTCCATGCATGGTCAGGAAGGGATGGAGAGGTATGTGAGGTCCATGCATGGTCAGGAAGGGATGGAGAGGTATGTGAGGTCCATGCATGATCAGGAAGGGATGGAGAGGTATGTAAGGTCCATGCATGGTCAGGAAGGGATTGAGAGGTATGTGAGGTCCATGCATGGTCAGGAAGGGATGGAGAGGTATGTGAGGTCCATGCATGATCAGGAAGGGATGGAGAGGTATGTGAGGTCCATGCATGGTCAGGAAGGGATGGAGAGGTATGTGAGGTCCATGCATGGTCAGGAAGAGGTGGAGAGGTATGTGAGGTCCATGCATGATCAGGAAGGGATGGAGAGGTATGTGAGGTCCATGCATGATCAGGAAGGGATGGGAAGGTATGTGAGGTCCATGCATGGTCAGGAAGAGGTGGAGAGGTATGTGAGGTCCATGCATGGTCAGGAAGAGGTGGAGAGGTATGTGAGGTCCATGCATGGTCAGGAAGAGGTGGAGAGCTATATGAGGTCCATGTATGATCAGGAAGAGGTGGAGAGGTATGTGAGGTCCATGCATGGTCAGGAAGAGGTGGAGAGGTATGTGAGGTCCATGCATGGTCAGGAAGGGATGGAGAGGTATGTGAGGTCCATGCATGGTCAGGAAGGGAGAGGTATGTGAGGTCCATGTATGGTCAGGAAGGGATGGAGAGGTATGTGAGCTCCATGCATGGTCAAGAAGGGATGGAGAGGTATGTGAGGTCCATGCATGGTCAGGAAGGGATAGAGAGGTATATGAGGTCCATGCATGGTCAGGAAGGGATGGAGAGATATGTGAGGTCCATGCATGATCAGGAAGATCTGGAGAGGTATGTGAGGTCCATGCATGGTAAGGAAGGGATGGAGAGGTATGTGAGGTCCATGCTTGATCAGGAAAAGGTGGAGAGATATGTGAGGTCCATGCATGATCAGGAAGGGTATGTGAGGTCCATGCATGGTCAGGAAGAGATGGAGAGGTATGTGAGCTCGATGCATGGTCAGGAAGGGAGAGGTATGTGAGGTCCATGCATGGTCAGGAAGGGATGGAGAGGTATGTGAGGTCCATGCATGGTCAGGAAGGGATGGAGAGGTATGTGAGGTCAATGCATGGTCAGGAAGGGAGAGGTATGTGAGGTCCATGCATGATCAGGAAGGGATGGAGAGGTATGTGAGGTCCATGTATGGTCCGGAAGGGATGGAAAGGTATGTGAGGTCCATGCATGGTCAGGAATGGATGGAGAGGTATGTGAGGTCCATGCATGGTCAGGAAGGGATGGAGAGGTATGTGAAGTCCATGCATGGTCAGGAAGGGATGGAGAGGTATGTGAGGTCCATGCATGGTCAGGAAGAGGTGGAAAGGTATGTTAGGTCCATGCATGGTCAGGAAGAGGTGGAGAGGTATGTGAGGTCCATGCATGGTCAGGAAGGGATGGAGAGGTATATGTGAGGTCCATGTATGGTCAGGAAGGGATGGAGAGGTATGTGAGCTCCATGTATGGTCAGGAAGGGATGGAGAGGTATGTGAGGTCCATGCATGGTCAGGAAGGGATGGAGAGGTATGTGAGGTCCATGCATGGTCAGGAAGGGATGGAGAGGTATGTGACGTCCATGCATGGTCAGGAAGGGATGGAGAGGTATGTCAGGTCCATGCATGATCAGGAAGAGATGGAGAGGTATGTGAGGTCCATGCATGGTCAGGAAGAGGTGGAGAGGTATGTGAGGTCCATGCGTGGTCAGGAAGGGATGGAGAGGTATGTGAGGTCCATGCATGGTCAGGAAGTGGTGGAGAGGTATGTGAGGTCCATGCATGGTCAGGAAGGGAGAGGTATGTGAGGTCCATGCATGGTCATGAAGGGATGGAGAGGTATGTGAGGTCCATGCATGGTCAGGAAGGGATGGAGAGGTATGTGAGGTCCATGCATGGTCAGGAAGGGATGGAGAGGTATGTGAGGTCCATGCATGGTCAGGAAGGGATGGAGAGGTATGTGAGGTCCATGCATGGTCAGGAAGGGAGAGGTATGTGAGGTTCATGCATGGTCAGGAAGGGATGGAGAGGTATGTGAGGTCCATGCATGGTCAGGAAGAGGTGGAGAGGTATGTGAGGTCCATGCATGGTCAGGAAGGGATGGAGAGGTATGTGAGATCCATGCATGGTCAGGAAGGGATGGAGAGGTATGTGAGGTCCATGCATGGTCAGGAAGGGATGGAGAGGTATGTGAGGTCCATGCATGGTCAGGAAGAGGTGGAGAGGTATGTGAGTTCCATGCATGGTCAGGAAGGGATGGAGAGGTATGTGAGGTCCATGCATGGTCAGGAAGGGATGGAGAGGTATGTGAGGTCCATGCATGATCAGGAAGGGATGGAGAGGTATGTAAGGTCCATGCATGGTCAGGAAGGGATTGAGAGGTATGTGAGGTCCATGCATGGTCAGGAAGGGATGGAGAGGTATGTGAGGTCCATGCATGATCAGGAAGGGATGGAGAGGTATGTGAGGTCCATGCATGGTCAGGAAGGGATGGAGAGGTATGTGAGGTCCATGCATGGTCAGGAAGAGGTGGAGAGGTATGTGAGGTCCATGCATGATCAGGAAGGGATGGAGAGGTATGTGAGGTCCATGCATGATCAGGAAGGGATGGGAAGGTATGTGAGGTCCATGCATGGTCAGGAAGAGGTGGAGAGGTATGTGAGGTCCATGCATGGTCAGGAAGAGGTGGAGAGGTATGTGAGGTCCATGCATGGTCAGGAAGAGGTGGAGAGCTATATGAGGTCCATGTATGATCAGGAAGAGGTGGAGAGGTATGTGAGGTCCATGCATGGTCAGGAAGAGGTGGAGAGGTATGTGAGGTCCATGCATGGTCAGGAAGGGATGGAGAGGTATGTGAGGTCCATGCATGGTCAGGAAGGGAGAGGTATGTGAGGTCCATGTATGGTCAGGAAGGGATGGAGAGGTATGTGAGCTCCATGCATGGTCAAGAAGGGATGGAGAGGTATGTGAGGTCCATGCATGGTCAGGAAGGGATAGAGAGGTATATGAGGTCCATGCATGGTCAGGAAGGGATGGAGAGGTATGTGAGGTCCATGCATGATCAGGAAGATCTGGAGAGGTATGTGAGGTCCATGCATGGTAAGGAAGGGATGGAGAGGTATGTGAGGTCCATGCTTGATCAGGAAAAGGTGGAGAGATATGTGAGGTCCATGCATGATCAGGAAGGGTATGTGAGGTCCATGCATGGTCAGGAAGAGATGGAGAGGTATGTGAGCTCCATGCATGGTCAGGAAGGGAGAGGTATGTGAGGTCCATGCATGGTCAGGAAGGGATGGAGAGGTATGTGAGGTCCATGCATGGTCAGGAAGGGATGGAGAGGTATGTGAGGTCAATGCATGGTCAGGAAGGGAGAGGTATGTGAGGTCCATGCATGATCAGGAAGGGATGGAGAGGTATGTGAGGTCCATGTATGGTCCGGAAGGGATGGAAAGGTATGTGAGGTCCATGCATGGTCAGGAATGGATGGAGAGGTATGTGAGGTCCATGCATGGTCAGGAAGGGAGAGGTATGTGAGGTCCATGCATGGTCAGGAAGGGATGGAGAGGTATGTGAGGTCCATGCATGGTCAGGAAGGGAGAGGTATGTGAGGTCCATGCATGGTCAGGAAGGGATGGAGAGGTATGTGAGGTCCATGCATGGTCAGGAAGAGGTGGAGAGGTATGTGAGGTCCATGCATGGTCAGGAAGGGATGGAGAGGTATGTGAGATCCATGCATGGTCAGGAAGGGATGGAGAGGTATGTGAGGTCCATGCATGATCAGGAAGGGATGGAGAGGTATGTAAGGTCCATGCATGGTCAGGAAGGGATGGAGAGGTATGTGAGGTCCATGCATGGTCAGGAAGGGATGGAGAGGTATGTGAGGTCCATGCATGATCAGGAAGGGATGGAGAGGTATGTGAGGTCCATGCATGGTCAGGAAGGGATGGAGAGGTATGTGAGGTCCATGCATGGTCAGGAACAGGTGGAGAGGTATGTGAGGTCCATGCATGGTCAGGAAGGGATGGAGAGGTATGTGAGGTCCATGCATGATCAGGAAGGGATGGGAAGGTATGTGAGGTCCATGCATGGTCAGGAAGAGGTGGAGAGGTATGTGAGGTCCATGCATGGTCAGGAAGAGGTGGAGAGGTATGTGAGGTCCATGCATGGTCAGTAAGAGGTGGAGAGGTATGTGAGGTCCATGCATGGTCAGGAAGAGGTGGAGAGGTATGTGAGGTCCATGCATGGTCAGGAAGAGGTGGAGAGGTATGTGAGGTCCATGCATGGTCAGGAAGGGATGGAGAGGTATGTGACGTCCATGCATGATCAGGAAGGGATGGAGAGGTACGTGAGGTCCATGCATGGTCAGGAAGGGATGGAGAGGTATGTGAGGTCCATGCATGGTCAGGAAGGGATGGAGAGGTATGTGAGGTCCATGCATGGTCAGGAAGGGATGGAGAGGTATGTGAGGTCCATGCATGGTCAGGAAGGGATGGAGAGGTATGTGAGGTCCATGCATGATCAGGAAGGGATGGAGAGGTATGTGAGGTCCATGCATGGTCAGGAAGGGATGGAGAGGTATGTGAGGTCCATGCATGGTCAGGAAGGGATGGAGAGGTATGTGAGGTCCATGCATGATCAGGAAGGGATGGAGAGGTATGTGAGGTCCATGCATGATCAGGATTAGGTGGAGAGGTATGTGAGGTCCATGCATGATCAGGAAGGGATGGAGAGGTATGTGAGGTCCATGCATGGTCAGGAAGAGGTGGAGAGGTATGTGAGGTCCATGCATGATCAGGAAGGGAGAGGTATGTGAGGTCCATGCATGGTCAGGAAGGGATGGAAAGGTATGTGAGGTCCATGCATGGTCAGGAAGAGGTGGAGAGGTATGTGAGGTCCATGTATGATCAGGAAAAGGTGGAGAGATATGTGAGGTCCATGCATGGTCAGGAAGGGTATGTGAGATCCATGCATGGTCAGGAAGAGATGAGAGGTATGTGAGGTCCATGCATGGTCAGGAAGGGATGGAGAGGTATGTGAGGTCCATGCATGGTCAGGAAGAGGTGGAGAGGTATGTGAGCTCCATGCATGGTCAGGAAGGGATGGAGAGGTATGTGAGATCCATGCATGGTCAGGAAGGGATGGAAAGGTATGTGAGGTCCATGCATGGTCTGGAAGAGGTGGAGAGGTATGTGAGCTCCATGCATGGTCAGGAAGGGATGGAGAGGTATGTGAGGTCCATGCATGGTCAGAGAGGTGGAGAGGTATGTGAGGTCCATGCATGATCAGGAAGGGAGAGGTATGTGAGGTCCATGCATGGTCAGGAAGGGATGGAGAGGTATGTGAGGTCCATGCATGACCAGGAAGAGGTGGAGAGGTATGTGAGGTCCATGCATGGTCAGGAAGGGATGGAGAGGTATGTGAGGTCCATGCATGGTCAGGAAGGGATGGAGAGGTATGTGAGGTCCATGCATGATCAGGAAGAGGTGGAGAGGTATGTGAGGTCCATGCATGGTCAGGAAGAGGTGGAGAGGTATGTGAGGTCCATGCATGGTCAGGAAGGGATGAAGAGGTATGTGAGGTCCATGCATGATCAGGAAGAGGTGGAGAGGTATGTGAGGTCCATGCATGGTCAGGAAGAGGTGGAGAGGTATGTGAGGTCCATGCATGGTCAGGAAGGGATGGAGAGGTATGTGAGGTCCATGCATGGTCAGGAAGAGGTGGAGAGGTATGTGAGGTCCATGCATGGTCATGAAGGGATGGAGAGGTATGTGAGGTCCATGCATGGTCAGGAAGAGGTGGAGAGGTATGTGAGGTCAATGCATGGTCAGGAAGAGGTGGAGAGGTATGTGAGGTCCATTCATGGTCAGGAAGAGGTGGAGAGGTATGTGAGGTCCATGCATGGTCAGGAAGGGATGGAGAGGTATGTGAGGTCCATGCATGGTCAGGAAGAGGTGGAGAGGTATGTGAGGTCCATGCATGGTCAGGAAGGGATGGAGAGGTATGTGAGGTCCATGCATGGTCAGAAAGATCTGGAGAGGTATGTGAGGTCCATGCATGGTCAGGAAGGGATGGAGAGGTATGTGAGGTCCATGCATGGTCAGGAAGGGATGGAGAGGTATGTGAGGTCCATGCATGGTCAGGAAGGGATGGAGAGGTATGTGAGGTCAATGCATGGTCAGGAAGGGAGAGGTATGTGAGGTCCATGCATGATCAGGAAGGGATGGAGAGATATGTGAGGTCCATGCATGGTCAGGAAGGGATGGAGAGGTATGTGAGATCCATGCATGGTCCGGAAGGGATGGAAAGGTATGTGAGGTCCATGCATGGTCAGGAAGAGGTGGAGAGGTATGTGAGGTCCATGCATGGTCAGGAAAGGATGGAGAGGTATGTGAGGTCCATGCATGGTCAGGAAGGGATGGAGAGGTATGTGAAGTCCATGCATGGTCAGGAAGGGATGGAGAGGTATGTGAGGTCCATGCATGGTCAGGAAGAGGTGGAGAGGTATGTGAGGTCCATGCATGGTCAGGAAGAGGTGGAGAGGTATGTGAGGTCCATGCATGGTCAGGAAGGGATGGAGAGGTATGTGAGGTCTATACATGGTCAGGAAGGGAAGGAGAGGTATGTGAGCTCCATGTATGGTCAGGAAGGGATGGAGAGGTATGTGAGGTCCATGCATGGTCAGGAAGGGATGGAGAGGTATGTGAGGTCCATGCATGGTAAGGAAGGGATGGAGAGGTATGTGACATCCATGCATGGTCAGGAAGGGATGGAGAGGTATGTGAGGTCCATGCATGATCAGGAAGAGATGGAGATGTATGTGAGGTCCATGCATGGTCATGAAGAGGTGGAGAGGTATGTGAAGTCCATGCATGGTCAGGAAGGGATGGAGAGGTATGTGAGGTCCATGCATGGTCAGGAAGAGGTGGAGAGGTATGTGAGGTCCATGCATGGTCAGGAAGGGAGACGTATGTGAGGTCCATGCATGATCAGGAAGAGGTGGAGAGGTATGTGAAGTCCATGCATGGTCAGGAAGGGATGGAGAGGTATGTGAGGTCCATGCATGATCAGGAAGGGTATGTGAAGTCCATGCATGGTCAGGAAGAGATGGAGAGGTATGTTAGCTCCATGTATGGTCAGGAAGGGAGAGGTATGTGAGGTCCATGCATGATCAGGAAGGGATGGAGAGGTATGTTAGGTCCATGCATGGTCAGGAAGAGATGGAGAGGTATGTGAGATCCATACATGGTCAGGAAGGGATGGAGAGGTATGTGAGATCAATGCATAGTCAGGAAGGGAGAGGTATGTGAGGTCCATGCATGATCAGGAAAGGATGGAGAAGTATGTGAAGTCCATGCATGGTCAGGAAGGGATGGAGAGGTATTTGAGGTCCATGCATGGTCCGGAAGGGATGGAAAGGTATGTGAGGTCCATGCATGGTCAGGAAGAGGTGGAGAGGTATGTGAGGTCCATGCATGGTCAGGAATGGATGGAGAGGTATGTTAGGTCCATGCATGGTCAGGAAGGGATGGAGAGGTATGTGAGGTCCATGCTTGATCAGGAAAAGGTGGAGAGATATGTGAGGTCCATGCATGATCAGGAAGGGTATGTGAGGTCCATGCATGGTCAGGAAGGGATGGAGAGGTATGTGAAGTCCATGCATGATCAGGAAGGGTATGTGAGGTCCATGCATGGTCAGGAAGAGATGGAGAGGTATGTGAGCTCCATGCATGGTCAGGAAGGGAGAGGTATGTGAGGTCCATGCATGATCAGGAAGGGATGGAGAGGTATGTTAGGTCCATGCATGGTCAGGAAGGGATGGAGAGGTATGTGAGGTCCATGCATGGTCAGGAAGGGATGGAGAGGTATGTGAGGTCAATGCATGGTCAGGAAGGGAGAGGTATGTGAGGTCCATGCATGATCAGGAAAGGATGGAGAGGTATGTGAGGTCCATGCGTGGTCAGGAAGGGATGGAGAGGTATGTGAGGTCCATGCATGGTCCGGAAGGGATGGAAAGGTATGTGAGGTCCATGCATGGTCAGGAAGAGGTGGAGAGGTATGTGAGGTCCATGCATGGTCAGGAATGGATGGAGAGGTATGTTAGGTCCATGCATGGTCAGGAAGGGATGGAGAGGTATGTGAGGTCCATGCATGGTCAGGAAGAGGTGGAGAGGTATGTGAGGTCCATGCATGGTCAGGAAGAGGTGGAGAGGTATGTGAGGTCCATGCATGGTCAGGAAGGGATGGAGAGGTATGTGAGGTCCATGCATGATCAGGAAGGGATGGAGAGGTATGTGAGGTCCATTCATGGTCAGGAAGAGGTGGAGAGGTATGTGAGGTCCATGCGTGGTCAGGAAGGGATGGAGAGGTATGTGAGGTCCATGCATGGTCCGGAAGGGATGGAAAGGTATGTGAGGTCCATGCATGGTCTGCATGGTCAGGAAGGGATGGAGAGGTATGTGAGGTCAATGCATGGTCAGGAAGGGAGAGGTATGTGAGGTCCATGCATGATCAGGAAAGGATGGAGAGGTATGTGAGGTCCATGCATGGTCAGGAAGGGATGGAGAGGTACGTGAGGTCCATGCATGGTCAGGAAGGGATGGAGAGGTATGTGAGGTCCATGCATGGTCAGGAAGGGATGGAGAGGTATGTGAGGTCCATGCATGGTCAGGAAGAGTTGGAGAGGTATATGAGGGCCATGCATGATCAGGAAGAGGTGGAGAGGTATGTGAGGTCCATGCATGGTCAGGAAGAGGTGGAGAGGTATGTGAGGTCCATGCATGGTCAGGAAGGGATGGAGAGGTATGTGAGGTCCATGCATGGTCAGGAAGGGAGAGGTATGTGAGGTCCATGTATGGTCAGGAAGGGATGGAGAGGTATGTGAGCTCCATGCATGGTCAGGAAGGGATGGAGAGGTATGTGAGATCCATGCATGGTCAGGAAGGGATAGAGAGGTATGTGAGATCCATGCATGGTCAGGAAGGGATGGAGAGGTATGTGACGTCCATGCATGGTCAGGAAGGGATGGAGAGGTATGTGAGGTCCATGCATGATCAGGAAGAGATGGAGAGGTATGTGAGGTCCATGCATGGTCAGGAAGAGGTGGAGAGGTATGTGAGGTCCATGCATGGTCAGGAAGGGATGGAGAGGTATGTGAGGTCAATGCATGGTCAGGAAGAGGTGGAGAGGTATGTGAGGTCCATGCATGGTCAGGAAGGGAGAAGTATGTGAGGTCCATGCATGGTCATGAAGGGATGGAGAGGTATGTGAGATCCATGCATGGTCAGGAAGGGATGGAGAGGTATGTGAGGTCCATGCATGGTCAGGAAGAGGTGGAGAGGTATGTGAGGTCCATGCATGGTCAGGAATGGATGGAGAGGTATGTTAGGTCCATGCATGGTCAGGAAGGGATGGAGAGGTATGTGAGGTCCATGCTTGATCAGGAAAAGGTGGAGAGATATGTGAGGTCCATGCATGATCAGGAAGGGTATGTGAGGTTCATGCATGGTCAGGAAGGGATGGAGAGGTATGTGAAGTCCATGCATGATCAGGAAGGGTATGTGAGGTCCATGCATGGTCAGGAAGAGATGGAGAGGTATGTGAGCTCCATGCATGGTCAGGAAGGGAGAGGTATGTGAGGTCCATGCATGATCAGGAAGGGATGGAGAGGTATGTTAGGTCCATGCATGGTCAGGAAGGGATGGAGAGGTATGTGAGGTCCATGCATGGTCAGGAAGGGATGGAGAGGTATGTGAGGTCAATGCATGGTCAGGAAGGGAGAGGTATGTGAGGTCCATGCATGATCAGGAAAGGATGGAGAGGTATGTGAGGTCCATGCGTGGTCAGGAAGGGATGGAGAGGTATGTGAGGTCCATGCATGGTCCGGAAGGGATGGAAAGGTATGTGAGGTCCATGCATGGTCAGGAAGAGGTGGAGAGGTATGTGAGGTACATGCATGGTCAGGAATGGATGGAGAGGTATGTTAGGTCCATGCATGGTCAGGAAGGGTTGGAGAGGTATGTGAGGTCCATGCATGGTCAGGAAGAGGTGGAGAGGTATGTGAGGTCCATGCATGGTCAGGAAGAGGTGGAGAGGTATGTGAGGTCCATGTGTGGTCAGGAATGGATGGAGAGGTATGTGAGGTCCATGCATGGTCCGGAAGGGATGGAAAGGTATGTGAGGTCCATGCATGGTCTGCATGGTCAGGAAGGGATGGAGAGGTATGTGAGGTCCATGCATTGACAGGAAGGGATGGAGAGGTATGTGAGGTCCATGCATGGTCAGGAAGGGATGGAGAGGTATGTGAGGTCCATGCATGGTCAGGAAGAGTTGGAGAGGTATATGAGGGCCATGCATGATCAGGAAGAGGTGGAGAGGTATGTGAGGTCCATGCATGGTCAGGAAGAGGTGGAGAGGTATGTGAGGTCCATGCATGGTCAGGAAGGGATGGAGAGGTATGTGAGGTCCATGCATGGTCAGGAAGGGAGAGGTATGTGAGGTCCATGTATGGTCAGGAAGGGATGGAGAGGTATGTGAGCTCCATGCATGGTCAGGAAGGGATGGAGAGGTATGTGAGGTCCATGCATGGTCAGGAAGGGATAGAGAGGTATGTGAGGTCCATGCATGGTCAGGAAGGGATGGAGAGGTATGTGACGTCCATGCATGGTCAGGAAGGGATGGAGAGGTATGTGAGGTCCATGCATGATCAGGAAGAGATGGAGAGGTATGTGAGGTCCATGCATGGTCAGGAAGAGGTGGAGAGGTATGTGAGGTCCATGCATGGTCAGGAAGGGATGGAGAGGTATGTGAGGTCAATGCATGGTCAGGAAGAGGTGGAGAGGTATGTGAGGTCCATGCATGGTCAGGAAGGGAGAAGTATGTGAGGTCCATGCATGGTCATGAAGGGATGGAGAGGTATGTGAGATCCATGCATGGTCAGGAAGGGATGGAGAGGTATGTGAGGTCCATGCATGGTCAGGAAGAGGTGGAGAGGTATGTGAGGTCCATGCATGGTCAGGAATGGATGGAGAGGTATGTTAGGTCCATGCATGGTCAGGAAGGGATGGAGAGGTATGTGAGGTCCATGCTTGATCAGGAAAAGGTGGAGAGATATGTGAGGTCCATGCATGATCAGGAAGGGTATGTGAGGTTCATGCATGGTCAGGAAGGGATGGAGAGGTATGTGAAGTCCATGCATGATCAGGAAGGGTATGTGAGGTCCATGCATGGTCAGGAAGAGATGGAGAGGTATGTGAGCTCCATGCATGGTCAGGAAGGGAGAGGTATGTGAGGTCCATGCATGATCAGGAAGGGATGGAGAGGTATGTTAGGTCCATGCATGGTCAGGAAGGGATGGAGAGGTATGTGAGGTCCATGCATGGTCAGGAAGGGATGGAGAGGTATGTGAGGTCAATGCATGGTCAGGAAGGGAGAGGTATGTGAGGTCCATGCATGATCAGGAAAGGATGGAGAGGTATGTGAGGTCCATGCGTGGTCAGGAAGGGATGGAGAGGTATGTGAGGTCCATGCATGGTCCGGAAGGGATGGAAAGGTATGTGAGGTCCATGCATGGTCAGGAAGAGGTGGAGAGGTATGTGAGGTACATGCATGGTCAGGAATGGATGGAGAGGTATGTTAGGTCCATGCATGGTCAGGAAGGGTTGGAGAGGTATGTGAGGTCCATGCATGGTCAGGAAGAGGTGGAGAGGTATGTGAGGTCCATGCATGGTCAGGAAGAGGTGGAGAGGTATGTGAGGTCCATGTGTGGTCAGGAATGGATGGAGAGGTATGTGAGGTCCATGCATGGTCCGGAAGGGATGGAAAGGTATGTGAGGTCCATGCATGGTCTGCATGGTCAGGAAGGGATGGAGAGGTATGTGAGGTCCATGCATTGACAGGAAGGGATGGAGAGGTATGTGAGGTCCATGCATGGTCAGGAAGGGATGGAGAGGTATGTGAGGTCCATGCATGGTCAGGAAGAGTTGGAGAGGTATATGAGGGCCATGCATGATCAGGAAGAGGTGGAGAGGTATGTGAGGTCCATGCATGGTCAGGAAGAGGTGGAGAGGTATGTGAGGTCCATGCATGGTCAGGAAGGGATGGAGAGGTATGTGAGGTCCATGCATGGTCAGGAAGGGAGAGGTATGTGAGGTCCATGTATGGTCAGGAAGGGATGGAGAGGTATGTGAGCTCCATGCATGGTCAGGAAGGGATGGAGAGGTATGTGAGGTCCATGCATGGTCAGGAAGGGATAGAGAGGTATGTGAGGTCCATGCATGGTCAGGAAGGGATGGAGAGGTATGTGACGTCCATGCATGGTCAGGAAGGGATGGAGAGGTATGTGAGGTCCATGCATGATCAGGAAGAGATGGAGAGGTATGTGAGGTCCATGCATGGTCAGGAAGAGGTGGAGAGGTATGTGAGGTCCATGCATGGTCAGGAAGGGATGGAGAGGTATGTGAGGTCAATGCATGGTCAGGAAGAGGTGGAGAGGTATGTGAGGTCCATGCATGGTCAGGAAGGGAGAGGTATGTGAGGTCCATGCATGGTCATGAAGGGATGGAGAGGTATGTGAGGTCCATGCATGGTCAGGAAGGGATGGAGAGGTATGTGAGGTCCATGCATGGTCAGGAAGGGATGGAGAGGTATGTGAGGTCCATGCATGGTCAGGAAGGGATGGAGAGGTTTGCATGGTCAGGAAGGGAGAGGTATGTGAGGTCCATGCATGGTCAGGAAGGGATGGAGAAGTATGTGAGGTCCATGCATGGTCAGGAAGAGGTGGAGAGGTATGAAAGGTCCATGCATGGCCAGGAAGGGATGGAGAGGTATATGAGGTCCATGCATGGTCAGGAAGGGATGGAGAGGTATGTGAGTTCCATGCATGATCAGGAAGATCTGGAGAGGTATGTGAGGTCCATGCATGGTAAGGAAGGGATGGAGAGGTATGTGAGGTCCATGCTTGATCAGGAAAAGGTGGAGAGATATGTGAGGTCCATGCATGATCAGGAAGGGTATGTGAGGTCCATGCATGGTCAGGAAGAGATGGAGAGGTATGTGAGCTCCATGCATGGTCAGGAAGGGAGAGGTATGTGAGGTCCATGCATGGTCAGGAAGGGATGGAGAGGTATGTGAGGTCCATGCATGGTCAGGAAGGGATGGAGAGGTATGTGAGGTCAATGCATGGTCAGGAAGGGAAAGGTATGTGAGGTCCATGCATGATCAGGAAGGGATGGAGAGGTATGTGAGGTCCATGTATGGTCCGGAAGGTATGGAAAGTATGTGAGGTCCATGCATGGTCAGGAAGGGATGGAGAGGTATGTGAAGTCCATGCATGGTCAGGAAGGGATGGAGAGGTATGTGAGGTCCATGCATGGTCAGGAAGGGATGGAGAGGTATGTGAGGTCAATGCATGGTCAGGAAGGGAGAGGTATGTGAGGTCCATGCATGATCAGGAAGGGATGGAGAGGTATGTGAGGTCCATGCATGGTCAGGAAGGGATGGAGAAGTATGTGAGGTCCATGCATGGTCCGGAAGGGATGGAAAGGTATGTGAGGTCCATGCATGGTCAGGAAGAGGTGGAGAGGTATGTGAGGTCCATGCATGGTCAGGAAGAGGTGGAGAGGTATGTGAGGTCCATGCATGGTCAGGAAGGGATGGAGAGGTATGTGAGGTCCATGCATGGTCAGGAAGGGATGGAGAGGTATGTTAAGTCCATGCATGGTCAGGAAGGGATGGAGAGGTATGTGAGGTCCATGCATGGTCAGGAAGAGGTGGAGAGGTATGTGAGATCCATGCATGGTCAGGAAGGGATGGAGAGGTATGTGAGGTCCATGCATGGTCAGGAAGAGGTGGAGAGGTATGTGAGGTCCATGCATGGTCAGAAAGGGAGAGGTATGTGAGGTCCATGCATGGTCATGAAGGGATGGAGAGGTATGTGAGGTCCATGCATGGTCAGGAAGGGATGGAGAGGTATGTGAGGTCCATGCATGGTCAGGAAGATCAGGAGAGGTATGTGAGGTCCATGCATGGCCAGGAAGGGATGGAGAGGTATATGAGGTCCATGCATGGTCAGGAAGGGATGGAGAGGTATGTGAGGTCCATGCATGGTAAGGAAGGGATGGAGAGGTATGTGAGGTCCATGCTTGATCAGGAAAAGGTGGAGAGATATGTGTGGTCCATGCATGATCAGGAAGGGTATGTGAGGTCCATGCATGGTCAGGAAGAGATGGAGAGGTATGTGAGCTCCATGCATGGTCAGGAAGGGAGAGTTATGTGAGGTCCATGCATGATCAGGAAGGGATGGAGAGGTATGTTAGGTCCATGCATGGTCAGGAAGGGATGGAGAGGTATGTGAGGTCCATGCATGGTCAGGAAGGGATGGAGAGGTATGTGAGGTCAATGCATGGTCAGGAAGGGAGAGGTATGTGAGGTCCATGCATGATCAGGAAGGGATGGAGAGGTATGTGAGGTCCATGCATGGTCAGGAAGGGATGGATAGGTATGTGAGGTCCATGCATGGTCCGGAAGGGATGGAAAGGTATGTGAGGTCCATGCATGGTCAGGAAGAGGTGGAGAGGTATGTGAGGTCCATGCATGGTCAGGAAGGGATGGAGAGGTATGTGAGGTCCATGCATGGTCAGGAATGGATGGAGAGGTATGTTAGGTCCATGCATGGTCAGGAAGGGATGGAGAGGTATGTGAGGTCCATGCATGGTCAGGAAGAGGTGGAGAGGTATGTGAGGTCCATGCATGGTCAGGAAGGGAGAGGTATATGAGGTCCATGCATGGTCAGGAAGGGAGAGGTATGTGAGGTCCATGCATGGTCAGGAAGGGATGGAGAGGTATGTGAGGTCCATGCATGGTCAGGAAGAGGTGGAGAGGTATGTGAGGTCCATGCATGATCAGGAAGGGATGGAGAGGTATGTGAGGTCCATGCATGGTCAGGAATGGATGGAGAGGTATGTGAGGTCCATGCATGATCAGGAAGGGATGGAGAGGTATGTGAGGTCCATGCATGGTCAGGAAGAGGTGGAGAGGTATGTAAGGCCATGCATGGTAAGGAAGGGATGGAGAGGTATGTGAAGTCCATGCTTGATCAGGAAAAGGTGGAGAGATATGTGAGGTCCATGCATGATCAGGAAGGGTATGTGAGGTCCATGCATGGTCAGGAAGAGATGGAGAGGTATGTGAGCTCCATGCATGGTAATGAAGGGAGAGGTATGTGTGGTCCATGCATGGTCAGGAAGGGATGGAGAGGTATGTGAGGTCCATGCATGGTCAGGAAGGGATGGAGAGGTATGTGAGGTCAATGCATGGTCAGGAAGGGAGAGGTATGTGAGGTCCATGCATGATCAGGAAGGGATGGAGAGGTATGTGAGGTCCATGCATGGTCAGGAAGGGATGGAGAGGTATGTCAGGTCCATGCATGGTCCGGAAGGGATGGAAAGGTATGTGAGGTCCATGCATGGTCAGGAAGAGGTGGAGAGGTATGTGAGGTCCATGCATGGTCAGGAAAGGATGGAGAGGTATGTGAGGTCCATGCATGGTCAGGAAGGTATGGAGAGGTATGTGAAGTCCATGCATGGTCAGGAAGGGATGGAGAGGTATGTGAGGTCCATGCATGGTCAGGAAGAGGTGGAGAGGTATGTGAAGTCCATGCATGGTCAGGAAGAGGTGGAGAGGTATGTGAGGTCCATGCATGGTCAGGAAGGGATGGAGAGGTATGTGAGGTCTATGCATGGTCAGGAAGGGAAGGAGAGGTATGTGAGCTCCATGTATGGTCAGGAAGGGATGGAGAGGTATGTGAGGTCCATGCATGGTCAGGAAGGGATGGAGAGGTATGTGAGGTCCATGCATGGTAAGGAAGGGATGGAGAGGTATGTGACGTCCATGCATGGTCAGGAAGGGATGGAGAGGTATGTGAGGTCCATGCATGATCAGGAAGAGATGGAGATGTATGTGAGGTCGATGCATGGTCAGGAAGAGGTGGAGAGGTATGTGAGGTCCATGCATGGTCAGGAAGGGATGGAGAGGTATGTGAGGTCCATGCATGGTCAGGAAGAGGTGGAGAGGTATGTGAGGTCCATGCATGGTCAGGAAGGGAGACGTATGTGAGGTCCATGCATGATCAGGAAGAGGTGGAGAGGTATGTGAGGTCCATGCATGGTCAGGAAGGGATGGAGAGGTATGTGAGGTCCATGCATGATCAGGAAGGGTATGTGAGGTCCATGCATGGTCAGGAAGAGATGGAGAGGTATGTGAGCTCCATGCATGGTCAGGAAGGGAGAGGTATGTGAGGTCCATGCATGATCAGGAAGGGATGGAGAGGTATGTTAGGTCCATGCATGGTCAGGAAGGGATGGAGAGGTATGTGAGGTCCATGCATGGTCAGGAAGGGATGGAGAGGTATGTGAGATCAATGCATAGTCAGGAAGGGAGAGGTATGTGAGGTCCATGCATGATCAGGAAGGGATGGAGAAGTATGTGAGGTCCATGCATGGTCAGGAAGGGATGGAGAGGTATTTGAGGTCCATGCATGGTCCGGAAGGGATGGAAAGGTATGTGAGGTCCATGCATGGTCAGGAAGAGGTGGAGAGGTATGTGAGGTCCATGCATGGTCAGGAATGGATGGAGAGGTATGTTAGGTCCATGCATGGTCAGGAAGGGATGGAGAGGTATGTGAGGTCCATGCTTGATCAGGAAAAGGTGGAGAGATATGTGAGGTCCATGCATGATCAGGAAGGGTATGTGAGATCCATGCATGGTCAGGAAGGGATGGAGAGGTATGTGAGGTCCATGCATGATCAGGAAGGGTATGTGAGGTCCATGCATGGTCAGGAAGAGATGGAGAGGTATGTGAGCTCCATTCATGGTCAGGAAGGGAGAGGTATGTGAGGTCGATGCATGATCAGGAAGGGATGGAGAGGTATGTTAGGTCCATGCATGGTCAGGAAGGGATGGAGAGGTATGTGAGGTCCATGCATGGTCAGGAAGGGATGGAGAGGTATGTGAGGTCAATGCATGGTCAGGAAGGGAGAGGTATGTGAGGTCCATGCATGATCAAGAAAGGATGGAGAGGTATGTGAGGTCCATGCATGGTCAGGAAGGGATGGAGAGGTATGTGAGGTCCATGCATGGTCCGGAAGGGATGGAAAGGTATGTGAGGTCCATGCATGGTCAGGAAGAGGTGGAGAGGTATGTGAGGTCCATGCATGGTCAGGAATGGATGGAAAGGTATGTTAGGTCCATGCATGGTCAGGAAGGGATGGAGAGGTATGTGAGGTCCATGCATGGTCAGGAAGAGGTGGAGAGGTATGTGAGGTCCATGCATGGTCAGGAAGAGGTGGAGAGGTATGTGAGGTCCATGCATGGTCAGGAAGGGATGGAGAGGTATGTGAGGTCCATGCATGATCAGGAAGAGGTGGAGAGGTATGTGAGGTCCATGCATGGTCAGGAAGGGAGAGGTATATGAGGTCCATGCATGGTCATGAAGGGATGGAGAGGTATGTGAGGTCCATGCATGATCAGGAAGGGATGGAGAGGTATGTGAGGTCCATGCATGGTCAGGAAGGGATGAAGAGGTATGTGAGGTCCATGCATGGTCAGGAAGGGATGGAGAGGTATGCATGGTCAGGAAGGGAGAGGTATGTGAGGTCCATGCATGGTCAGGAAGGGATGGAGAGGTATGTGAGGTCCATGCATGGTCAGGAAGAGGTGGAGAGGTATGTGAGGTCCATGCATGATCAGGAAGGGATGGAGAGGTATGTGAGGTCCATGCATGGTCAGGAATGGATGGAGAGGTATGTGAGGTCCATGCATGATCAGGAAGGGATGGAGAGGTATGTGAGGTCCATGCATGGTCAGGAAGAGGTGGAGAGGTATGTAAGGCCATGCATGGTAAGGAAGGGATGGAGAGGTATGTGAAGTCCATGCTTGATCAGGAAAAGGTGGAGAGATATGTGAGGTCCATGCATGATCAGCAAGGGTATGTGAGGTCCATGCATGGTCAGGAAGAGATGGAGAGGTATGTGAGCTCCATGCATGGTAATGAAGGGAGAGGTATGTGTGGTCCATGCATGGTCAGGAAGGGATGAAGAGGTATGTGAGGTCCATGCATGGTCAGGAAGGGATGGAGAGGTATGTGAGGTCAATGCATGGTCAGGAAGGGAGAGGTATGTGAGGTCCATGCATGATCAGGAAGGGATGGAGAGGTATGTGAGGTCCATGCATGGTCAGGAAGGGATGGAGAGGTATGTGAGGTCCATGCATGGTCCGGAAGGGATGGAAAGGTATGTGAGGTCCATGCATGGTCAGGAAGAGGTGGAGAGGTATGTGAGGTCCATGCATGGTCAGGAAAGGATGGAGAGGTATGTGAGGTCCATGCATGGTCAGGAAGGTATGGAGAGGTATGTGAAGTCCATGCATGGTCAGGAAGGGATGGAGAGGTATGTGAGGTCCATGCATGGTCAGGAAGAGGTGGAGAGGTATGTGAGGTCCATGCATGGTCAGGAAGAGGTGGAGAGGTATGTGAGGTCCATGCATGGTCAGGAAGGGATGGAGAGGTATGTGAGGTCTATGCATGGTCAGGAAGGGAAGGAGAGGTATGTGAGCTCCATGTATGGTCAGGAAGGGATGGAGAGGTATGTGAGGTCCATGCATGGTCAGGAAGGGATGGAGAGGTATGTGAGGTCCATGCATGGTAAGGAAGGGATGGAGAGGTATGTGACGTCCATGCATGGTCAGGAAGGGATGGAGAGGTATGTGAGGTCCATGCATGATCAGGAAGAGATGGAGATGTATGTGAGGTCCATGCATGGTCAGGAAGAGGTGGAGAGGTATGTGAGGTCCATGCATGGTCAGGAAGGGATGGAGAGGTATGTGAGGTCCATGCATGGTCAGGAAGAGGTGGAGAGGTATGTGAGGTCCATGCATGGTCAGGAAGGGAGACGTATGTGAGGTCCATGCATGATCAGGAAGAGGTGGAGAGGTATGTGAGGTCCATGCATGGTCAGGAAGGGATGGAGAGGTATGTGAGGTCCATGCATGATCAGGAAGGGTATGTGAGGTCCATGCATGGTCAGGAAGAGATGGAGAGGTATGTGAGCTCCATGCATGGTCAGGAAGGGAGAGGTATGTGAGGTCCATGCATGATCAGGAAGGGATGGAGAGGTATGTTAGGTCCATGCATGGTCAGGAAGGGATGGAGAGGTATGTGAGGTCCATGCATGGTCAGGAAGGGATGGAGAGGTATGTGAGATCAATGCATAGTCAGGAAGGGAGAGGTATGTGAGGTCCATGCATGATCAGGAAGGGATGGAGAAGTATGTGAGGTCCATGCATGGTCAGGAAGGGATGGAGAGGTATTTGAGGTCCATGCATGGTCCGGAAGGGATGGAAAGGTATGTGAGGTCCATGCATGGTCAGGAAGAGGTGGAGAGGTATGTGAGGTCCATGCATGGTCAGGAATGGATGGAGAGGTATGTTAGGTCCATGCATGGTCAGGAAGGGATGGAGAGGTATGTGAGGTCCATGCTTGATCAGGAAAAGGTGGAGAGATATGTGAGGTCCATGCATGATCAGGAAGGGTATGTGAGGTCCATGCATGGTCAGGAAGGGATGGAGAGGTATGTGAGGTCCATGCATGATCAGGAAGGGTATGTGAGGTCCATGCATGGTCAGGAAGAGATGGAGAGGTATGTGAGCTCCATGCATGGTCAGGAAGGGAGAGGTATGTGAGGTCCATGCATGATCAGGAAGGGATGGAGAGGTATGTTAGGTCCATGCATGGTCAGGAAGGGATGGAGAGGTATGTGAGGTCCATGCATGGTCAGGAAGGGATGGAGAGGTATGTGAGGTCAATGCATGGTCAGGAAGGGAGAGGTATGTGAGGTCCATGCATGATCAAGAAAGGATGGAGAGGTATGTGAGGTCCATGCATGGTCAGGAAGGGATGGAGAGGTATGTGAGGTCCATGCATGGTCCGGAAGGGATGGAAAGGTATGTGAGGTCCATGCATGGTCAGGAAGAGGTGGAGAGGTATGTGAGGTCCATGCATGGTCAGGAATGGATGGAGAGGTATGTTAGGTCCATGCATGGTCAGGAAGGGATGGAGAGGTATGTGAGGTCCATGCATGGTCAGGAAGAGGTGGAGAGGTATGTGAGGTCCATGCATGGTCAGGAAGAGGTGGAGAGGTATGTGAGGTCCATGCATGGTCAGGAAGGGATGGAGAGGTATGTGAGGTCCATGCATGATCAGGAAGAGATGGAGAGGTATGTGAGGTCCATGAATGGTCAGGAAGAGGTGGAGAGGTATGTGAGGTCCATGCATGGTCAGGAAGGGATGGAGAGGTATGTGAGGTCCATGCATTGACAGGAAGGGATGGAGAGGTATGTGAGGTCCATGCATGGTCAGGAAGGGATGGAGAGGTATGTGAGGTCCATGCATGGTCAGGAAGGGATGGAGAGGTATGTGAGGTCCATGCATGGTCAGGAAGAGTTGGAGAGGTATATGAGGGCCATGCATGATCAGGAAGAGGTGGAGAGGTATGTGAGGTCCATGCATGGTCAGGAAGAGGTGGAGAGGTATGTGAGGTCCATGCATGGTCAGGAAGGGATGGAGAGGTATGTGAGGTCCATGCATGGTCAGGAAGGGAGAGGTATGTGAGGTCCATGTATGGTCAGGAAGGGATGGAGAGGTATGTGAGCTCCATGCATGGTCAGGAAGGGATGGAGAGGTATGTGAGGTCCATGCATGGTCAGGAAGGGATAGAGAGGTATGTGAGGTCCATGCATGGTCAGGAAGGGATGGAGAGGTATGTGACGTCCATGCATGGTCAGGAAGGGATGGAGAGGTATGTGAGGTCCATGCATGATCAGGAAGAGATGGAGAGGTATGTGAGGTCCATGCATGGTCAGGAAGAGGTGGAGAGGTATGTGAGGTCCATGCATGGTCAGGAAGGGATGGAGAGGTATGTGAGGTCCATGCATGGTCAGGAAGAGGTGGAGAGATATGTGAGGTCCATGCACGGTCAGGAAGGGAGAGGTATGTGAGGTCCATGCATGGTCATGAAGGGATGGAGAGGTATGTGAGGTCCATGCATGGTCAGGAAGGGATGGAGAGGTATGTGAGGTCCATGCATGGTCAGGAAGGGATGGAGAGGTATGTGAGGTCCATGCATGGTCAGGAAGGGATGGAGAGGTATGCATGGTCAGGAAGGGAGAGGTATGTGAGGTCCATGCATGGTCAGGAAGGGATGGAGAAGTATGTGAGGTCCATGCATGGTCAGGAAGAGGTGGAGAGGTATGTAAGGTCCATGCATGGCCAGGAAGGGATGGAGAGGTATATGAGGTCCATGCATGGTCAGGAAGGGATGGAGAGGTATGTGAGGTCCATGCATGATCAGGAAGATCTGGAGAGGTATGTGAGGTCCATGCATGGTAAGGAAGGGATGGAGAGGTATGTGAGGTCCATGCTTGATCAGGAAAAGGTGGAGAGATATGTGAGGTCCATGCATGATCAGGAAGGGTATGTGAGGTCCATGCATGGTCAGGAAGAGATGGAGAGGTATGTGAGCTCCATGCATGGTCAGGAAGGGAGAGGTATGTGAGGTCCATGCATGGTCAGGAAGGGATGGAGAGGTATGTGAGGTCAATGCATGGTCAGGAAGGGAAAGGTATGTGAGGTCCATGCATGATCAGGAAGGGATGGAGAGGTATGTGAGGTCCATGTATGGTCCGGAAGGTATGGAAAGGTATGTGAGGTCCATGCATGGTCAGGAATGGATGGAGAGGTATGTGAAGTCCATGCATGGTCAGGAAGGGATGGAGAGGTATGTGAAGTCCATGCATGGTCAGGAAGGGATGGAGAGGTATGTGAGGTCCATGCATGGTCAGGAAGAGGTGGAGAGGTATGTGAGGTCCATGCATGGTCAGGAAGAGGTGGAGAGGTATGTGAGGTCCATGCATGGTCAGGAAGGGATGGAGAGGTATGTGAGATCCATGCATGATCCGGAAGGGATGGAAAGGTATGTGAGGTCCATTCATGGTCAGGAAGAGGTGGAGAGGTATGTGAGGTCCATGCATGGTCAGGAAGGGAGAGGTATGTGAGGTCCATGTATGGTCAGTAAGGGATGGAGAGGTATGTGAGCTCCATGCATGGTCAGGAAGGGATGGAGAGGTATGTTAGGTCCATGCATGGTCAGGAAGGGATGGAGAGGTATATGAGGTCCATGCATGGTCATGAAGGGATGGAGAGGTATGTGAGGTCCATGCATGATCAGGAAGGGATGGAGAGGTATGTGAGGTCCATGCATGGTCAGGAAGGGATGAAGAGGTATGTGAGGTCCATGCATGGTCAGGAAGGGATGGAGAGGTATGCATGGTCAGGAAGGGAGAGGTATGTGAGGTCCATGCATGGTCAGGAAGGGATGGAGAGGTATGTGAGGTCCATGCATGGTCAGGAAGAGGTGGAGAGGTATGTGAGGTCCATGCATGATCAGGAAGGGATGGAGAGGTATGTGAGGTCCATGCATGGTCAGGAATGGATGGAGAGGTATGTGAGGTCCATGCATGATCAGGAAGGGATGGAGAGGTATGTGAGGTCCATGCATGGTCAGGAAGAGGTGGAGAGGTATGTAAGGCCATGCATGGTAAGGAAGGGATGGAGAGGTATGTGAAGTCCATGCTTGATCAGGAAAAGGTGGAGAGATATGTGAGGTCCATGCATGATCAGCAAGGGTATGTGAGGTCCATGCATGGTCAGGAAGAGATGGAGAGGTATGTGAGCTCCATGCATGGTAATGAAGGGAGAGGTATGTGTGGTCCATGCATGGTCAGGAAGGGATGAAGAGGTATGTGAGGTCCATGCATGGTCAGGAAGGGATGGAGAGGTATGTGAGGTCAATGCATGGTCAGGAAGGGAGAGGTATGTGAGGTCCATGCATGATCAGGAAGGGATGGAGAGGTATGTGAGGTCCATGCATGGTCAGGAAGGGATGGAGAGGTATGTGAGGTCCATGCATGGTCCGGAAGGGATGGAAAGGTATGTGAGGTCCATGCATGGTCAGGAAGAGGTGGAGAGGTATGTGAGGTCCATGCATGGTCAGGAAAGGATGGAGAGGTATGTGAGGTCCATGCATGGTCAGGAAGGTATGGAGAGGTATGTGAAGTCCATGCATGGTCAGGAAGGGATGGAGAGGTATGTGAGGTCCATGCATGGTCAGGAAGAGGTGGAGAGGTATGTGAGGTCCATGCATGGTCAGGAAGAGGTGGAGAGGTATGTGAGGTCCATGCATGGTCAGGAAGGGATGGAGAGGTATGTGAGGTCTATGCATGGTCAGGAAGGGAAGGAGAGGTATGTGAGCTCCATGTATGGTCAGGAAGGGATGGAGAGGTATGTGAGGTCCATGCATGGTCAGGAAGGGATGGAGAGGTATGTGAGGTCCATGCATGGTAAGGAAGGGATGGAGAGGTATGTGACGTCCATGCATGGTCAGGAAGGGATGGAGAGGTATGTGAGGTCCATGCATGATCAGGAAGAGATGGAGATGTATGTGAGGTCCATGCATGGTCAGGAAGAGGTGGAGAGGTATGTGAGGTCCATGCATGGTCAGGAAGGGATGGAGAGGTATGTGAGGTCCATGCATGGTCAGGAAGAGGTGGAGAGGTATGTGAGGTCCATGCATGGTCAGGAAGGGAGACGTATGTGAGGTCCATGCATGATCAGGAAGAGGTGGAGAGGTATGTGAGGTCCATGCATGGTCAGGAAGGGATGGAGAGGTATGTGAGGTCCATGCATGATCAGGAAGGGTATGTGAGGTCCATGCATGGTCAGGAAGAGATGGAGAGGTATGTGAGCTCCATGCATGGTCAGGAAGGGAGAGGTATGTGAGGTCCATGCATGATCAGGAAGGGATGGAGAGGTATGTTAGGTCCATGCATGGTCAGGAAGGGATGGAGAGGTATGTGAGGTCCATGCATGGTCAGGAAGGGATGGAGAGGTATGTGAGGTCCATGCATAGTCAGGAAGGGAGAGGTATGTGAGGTCCATGTATGGTCAGGAAGGGATGGAGAGGTATGTGAGCTCCATGCATGGTCAGGAAGGGATGGAGAGGTATGTGAGGTCCATGCATGGTCAGGAAGGGATAGAGAGGTATGTGAGGTCCATGCATGGTCAGGAAGGGATGGAGAGGTATGTGACGTCCATGCATGGTCAGGAAGGGATGGAGAGGTATGTGAGGTCCATGCATGATCAGGAAGAGATGGAGAGGTATGTGAGGTCCATGCATGGTCAGGAAGAGGTGGAGAGGTATGTGAGGTCCATGCATGGTCAGGAAGGGATGGAGAGGTATGTGAGGTCCATGCATGGTCAGGAAGAGGTGGAGAGATATGTGAGGTCCATGCACGGTCAGGAAGGGAGAGGTATGTGAGGTCCATGCATGGTCATGAAGGGATGGAGAGGTATGTGAGGTCCATGCATGGTCAGGAAGGGATGGAGAGGTATGTGAGGTCCATGCATGGTCAGGAAGGGATGGAGAGGTATGTGAGGTCCATGCATGGTCAGGAAGGGATGGAGAGGTATGCATGGTCAGGAAGGGAGAGGTATGTGAGGTCCATGCATGGTCAGGAAGGGATGGAGAAGTATGTGAGGTCCATGCATGGTCAGGAAGAGGTGGAGAGGTATGTAAGGTCCATGCATGGCCAGGAAGGGATGGAGAGGTATATGAGGTCCATGCATGGTCAGGAAGGGATGGAGAGGTATGTGAGGTCCATGCATGATCAGGAAGATCTGGAGAGGTATGTGAGGTCCATGCATGGTAAGGAAGGGATGGAGAGGTATGTGAGGTCCATGCTTGATCAGGAAAAGGTGGAGAGATATGTGAGGTCCATGCATGATCAGGAAGGGTATGTGAGGTCCATGCATGGTCAGGAAGAGATGGAGAGGTATGTGAGCTCCATGCATGGTCAGGAAGGGAGAGGTATGTGAGGTCCATGCATGGTCAGGAAGGGATGGAGAGGTATGTGAGGTCAATGCATGGTCAGGAAGGGAAAGGTATGTGAGGTCCATGCATGATCAGGAAGGGATGGAGAGGTATGTGAGGTCCATGTATGGTCCGGAAGGTATGGAAAGGTATGTGAGGTCCATGCATGGTCAGGAATGGATGGAGAGGTATGTGAAGTCCATGCATGGTCAGGAAGGGATGGAGAGGTATGTGAAGTCCATGCATGGTCAGGAAGGGATGGAGAGGTATGTGAGGTCCATGCATGGTCAGGAAGAGGTGGAGAGGTATGTGAGGTCCATGCATGGTCAGGAAGAGGTGGAGAGGTATGTGAGGTCCATGCATGGTCAGGAAGGGATGGAGAGGTATGTGAGATCCATGCATGATCCGGAAGGGATGGAAAGGTATGTGAGGTCCATTCATGGTCAGGAAGAGGTGGAGAGGTATGTGAGGTCCATGCATGGTCAGGAAGGGAGAGGTATGTGAGGTCCATGTATGGTCAGTAAGGGATGGAGAGGTATGTGAGCTCCATGCATGGTCAGGAAGGGATGGAGAGGTATGTTAGGTCCATGCATGGTCAGGAAGGGATGGAGAGGTATATGAGGTCCATGCATGGTCATGAAGGGATGGAGAGGTATGTGAGGTCCATGCATGATCAGGAAGGGATGGAGAGGTATGTGAGGTCCATGCATGGTCAGGAAGGGATGAAGAGGTATGTGAGGTCCATGCATGGTCAGGAAGGGATGGAGAGGTATGCATGGTCAGGAAGGGAGAGGTATGTGAGGTCCATGCATGGTCAGGAAGGGATGGAGAGGTATGTGAGGTCCATGCATGGTCAGGAAGAGGTGGAGAGGTATGTGAGGTCCATGCATGATCAGGAAGGGATGGAGAGGTATGTGAGGTCCATGCATGGTCAGGAATGGATGGAGAGGTATGTGAGGTCCATGCATGATCAGGAAGGGATGGAGAGGTATGTGAGGTCCATGCATGGTCAGGAAGAGGTGGAGAGGTATGTAAGGCCATGCATGGTAAGGAAGGGATGGAGAGGTATGTGAAGTCCATGCTTGATCAGGAAAAGGTGGAGAGATATGTGAGGTCCATGCATGATCAGCAAGGGTATGTGAGGTCCATGCATGGTCAGGAAGAGATGGAGAGGTATGTGAGCTCCATGCATGGTAATGAAGGGAGAGGTATGTGTGGTCCATGCATGGTCAGGAAGGGATGAAGAGGTATGTGAGGTCCATGCATGGTCAGGAAGGGATGGAGAGGTATGTGAGGTCAATGCATGGTCAGGAAGGGAGAGGTATGTGAGGTCCATGCATGATCAGGAAGGGATGGAGAGGTATGTGAGGTCCATGCATGGTCAGGAAGGGATGGAGAGGTATGTGAGGTCCATGCATGGTCCGGAAGGGATGGAAAGGTATGTGAGGTCCATGCATGGTCAGGAAGAGGTGGAGAGGTATGTGAGGTCCATGCATGGTCAGGAAAGGATGGAGAGGTATGTGAGGTCCATGCATGGTCAGGAAGGTATGGAGAGGTATGTGAAGTCCATGCATGGTCAGGAAGGGATGGAGAGGTATGTGAGGTCCATGCATGGTCAGGAAGAGGTGGAGAGGTATGTGAGGTCCATGCATGGTCAGGAAGAGGTGGAGAGGTATGTGAGGTCCATGCATGGTCAGGAAGGGATGGAGAGGTATGTGAGGTCTATGCATGGTCAGGAAGGGAAGGAGAGGTATGTGAGCTCCATGTATGGTCAGGAAGGGATGGAGAGGTATGTGAGGTCCATGCATGGTCAGGAAGGGATGGAGAGGTATGTGAGGTCCATGCATGGTAAGGAAGGGATGGAGAGGTATGTGACGTCCATGCATGGTCAGGAAGGGATGGAGAGGTATGTGAGGTCCATGCATGATCAGGAAGAGATGGAGATGTATGTGAGGTCCATGCATGGTCAGGAAGAGGTGGAGAGGTATGTGAGGTCCATGCATGGTCAGGAAGGGATGGAGAGGTATGTGAGGTCCATGCATGGTCAGGAAGAGGTGGAGAGGTATGTGAGGTCCATGCATGGTCAGGAAGGGAGACGTATGTGAGGTCCATGCATGATCAGGAAGAGGTGGAGAGGTATGTGAGGTCCATGCATGGTCAGGAAGGGATGGAGAGGTATGTGAGGTCCATGCATGATCAGGAAGGGTATGTGAGGTCCATGCATGGTCAGGAAGAGATGGAGAGGTATGTGAGCTCCATGCATGGTCAGGAAGGGAGAGGTATGTGAGGTCCATGCATGATCAGGAAGGGATGGAGAGGTATGTTAGGTCCATGCATGGTCAGGAAGGGATGGAGAGGTATGTGAGGTCCATGCATGGTCAGGAAGGGATGGAGAGGTATGTGAGATCAATGCATAGTCAGGAAGGGAGAGGTATGTGAGGTCCATGCATGATCAGGAAGGGATGGAGAAGTATGTGAGGTCCATGCATGGTCAGGAAGGGATGGAGAGGTATTTGAGGTCCATGCATGGTCCGGAAGGGATGGAAAGGTATGTGAGGTCCATGCATGGTCAGGAAGAGGTGGAGAGGTATGTGAGGTCCATGCATGGTCAGGAATGGATGGAGAGGTATGTTAGGTCCATGCATGGTCAGGAAGGGATGGAGAGGTATGTGAGGTCCATGCTTGATCAGGAAAAGGTGGAGAGATATGTGAGGTCCATGCATGATCAGGAAGGGTATGTGAGGTCCATGCATGGTCAGGAAGGGATGGAGAGGTATGTGAGGTCCATGCATGATCAGGAAGGGTATGTGAGGTCCATGCATGGTCAGGAAGAGATGGAGAGGTATGTGAGCTCCATGCATGGTCAGGAAGGGAGAGGTATGTGAGGTCCATGCATGATCAGGAAGGGATGGAGAGGTATGTTAGGTCCATGCATGGTCAGGAAGGGATGGAGAGGTATGTGAGGTCCATGCATGGTCAGGAAGGGATGGAGAGGTATGTGAGGTCAATGCATGGTCAGGAAGGGAGAGGTATGTGAGGTCCATGCATGATCAAGAAAGGATGGAGAGGTATGTGAGGTCCATGCATGGTCAGGAAGGGATGGAGAGGTATGTGAGGTCCATGCATGGTCCGGAAGGGATGGAAAGGTATGTGAGGTCCATGCATGGTCAGGAAGAGGTGGAGAGGTATGTGAGGTCCATGCATGGTCAGGAATGGATGGAGAGGTATGTTAGGTCCATGCATGGTCAGGAAGGGATGGAGAGGTATGTGAGGTCCATGCATGGTCAGGAAGAGGTGGAGAGGTATGTGAGGTCCATGCATGGTCAGGAAGAGGTGGAGAGGTATGTGAGGTCCATGCATGGTCAGGAAGGGATGGAGAGGTATGTGAGGTCCATGCATGATCAGGAAGAGATGGAGAGGTATGTGAGGTCCATGAATGGTCAGGAAGAGGTGGAGAGGTATGTGAGGTCCATGCATGGTCAGGAAGGGATGGAGAGGTATGTGAGGTCCATGCATTGACAGGAAGGGATGGAGAGGTATGTGAGGTCCATGCATGGTCAGGAAGGGATGGAGAGGTATGTGAGGTCCATGCATGGTCAGGAAGGGATGGAGAGGTATGTGAGGTCCATGCATGGTCAGGAAGAGTTGGAGAGGTATATGAGGGCCATGCATGATCAGGAAGAGGTGGAGAGGTATGTGAGGTCCATGCATGGTCAGGAAGAGGTGGAGAGGTATGTGAGGTCCATGCATGGTCAGGAAGGGATGGAGAGGTATGTGAGGTCCATGCATGGTCAGGAAGGGAGAGGTATGTGAGGTCCATGTATGGTCAGGAAGGGATGGAGAGGTATGTGAGCTCCATGCATGGTCAGGAAGGGATGGAGAGGTATGTGAGGTCCATGCATGGTCAGGAAGGGATAGAGAGGTATGTGAGGTCCATGCATGGTCAGGAAGGGATGGAGAGGTATGTGACGTCCATGCATGGTCAGGAAGGGATGGAGAGGTATGTGAGGTCCATGCATGATCAGGAAGAGATGGAGAGGTATGTGAGGTCCATGCATGGTCAGGAAGAGGTGGAGAGGTATGTGAGGTCCATGCATGGTCAGGAAGGGATGGAGAGGTATGTGAGGTCCATGCATGGTCAGGAAGAGGTGGAGAGATATGTGAGGTCCATGCACGGTCAGGAAGGGAGAGGTATGTGAGGTCCATGCATGGTCATGAAGGGATGGAGAGGTATGTGAGGTCCATGCATGGTCAGGAAGGGATGGAGAGGTATGTGAGGTCCATGCATGGTCAGGAAGGGATGGAGAGGTATGTGAGGTCCATGCATGGTCAGGAAGGGATGGAGAGGTATGCATGGTCAGGAAGGGAGAGGTATGTGAGGTCCATGCATGGTCAGGAAGGGATGGAGAAGTATGTGAGGTCCATGCATGGTCAGGAAGAGGTGGAGAGGTATGTAAGGTCCATGCATGGCCAGGAAGGGATGGAGAGGTATATGAGGTCCATGCATGGTCAGGAAGGGATGGAGAGGTATGTGAGGTCCATGCATGATCAGGAAGATCTGGAGAGGTATGTGAGGTCCATGCATGGTAAGGAAGGGATGGAGAGGTATGTGAGGTCCATGCTTGATCAGGAAAAGGTGGAGAGATATGTGAGGTCCATGCATGATCAGGAAGGGTATGTGAGGTCCATGCATGGTCAGGAAGAGATGGAGAGGTATGTGAGCTCCATGCATGGTCAGGAAGGGAGAGGTATGTGAGGTCCATGCATGGTCAGGAAGGGATGGAGAGGTATGTGAGGTCAATGCATGGTCAGGAAGGGAAAGGTATGTGAGGTCCATGCATGATCAGGAAGGGATGGAGAGGTATGTGAGGTCCATGTATGGTCCGGAAGGTATGGAAAGGTATGTGAGGTCCATGCATGGTCAGGAATGGATGGAGAGGTATGTGAAGTCCATGCATGGTCAGGAAGGGATGGAGAGGTATGTGAAGTCCATGCATGGTCAGGAAGGGATGGAGAGGTATGTGAGGTCCATGCATGGTCAGGAAGAGGTGGAGAGGTATGTGAGGTCCATGCATGGTCAGGAAGAGGTGGAGAGGTATGTGAGGTCCATGCATGGTCAGGAAGGGATGGAGAGGTATGTGAGATCCATGCATGATCCGGAAGGGATGGAAAGGTATGTGAGGTCCATTCATGGTCAGGAAGAGGTGGAGAGGTATGTGAGGTCCATGCATGGTCAGGAAGGGAGAGGTATGTGAGGTCCATGTATGGTCAGTAAGGGATGGAGAGGTATGTGAGCTCCATGCATGGTCAGGAAGGGATGGAGAGGTATGTTAGGTCCATGCATGGTCAGGAAGGGATGGAGAGGTATGTGAGGTCTATGCATGGTCAGGAAGGGAAGGAGAGGTATGTGAGCTCCATGTATGGTCAGGAAGGGATGGAGAGGTATGTGAGGTCCATGCATGGTCAGGAAGGGATGGAGAGGTATGTGAGGTCCATGCATGGTAAGGAAGGGATGGAGAGGTATGTGACGTCCATGCATGGTCAGGAAGGGATGGAGAGGTATGTGAGGTCCATGCATGATCAGGAAGAGATGGAGATGTATGTGAGGTCCATGCATGGTCAGGAAGAGGTGGAGAGGTATGTGAGGTCCATGCATGGTCAGGAAGGGATGGAGAGGTATGTGAGGTCCATGCATGGTCAGGAAGAGGTGGAGAGGTATGTGAGGTCCATGCATGGTCAGGAAGGGAGACGTATGTGAGGTCCATGCATGATCAGGAAGAGGTGGAGAGGTATGTGAGGTCCATGCATGGTCAGGAAGGGATGGAGAGGTATGTGAGGTCCATGCATGATCAGGAAGGGTATGTGAGGTCCATGCATGGTCAGGAAGAGATGGAGAGGTATGTGAGCTCCATGCATGGTCAGGAAGGGAGAGGTATGTGAGGTCCATGCATGATCAGGAAGGGATGGAGAGGTATGTTAGGTCCATGCATGGTCAGGAAGGGATGGAGAGGTATGTGAGGTCCATGCATGGTCAGGAAGGGATGGAGAGGTATGTGAGATCAATGCATAGTCAGGAAGGGAGAGGTATGTGAGGTCCATGCATGATCAGGAAGGGATGGAGAAGTATGTGAGGTCCATGCATGGTCAGGAAGGGATGGAGAGGTATTTGAGGTCCATGCATGGTCCGGAAGGGATGGAAAGGTATGTGAGGTCCATGCATGGTCAGGAAGAGGTGGAGAGGTATGTGAGGTCCATGCATGGTCAGGAATGGATGGAGAGGTATGTTAGGTCCATGCATGGTCAGGAAGGGATGGAGAGGTATGTGAGGTCCATGCTTGATCAGGAAAAGGTGGAGAGATATGTGAGGTCCATGCATGATCAGGAAGGGTATGTGAGGTCCATGCATGGTCAGGAAGGGATGGAGAGGTATGTGAGGTCCATGCATGATCAGGAAGGGTATGTGAGGTCCATGCATGGTCAGGAAGAGATGGAGAGGTATGTGAGCTCCATGCATGGTCAGGAAGGGAGAGGTATGTGAGGTCCATGCATGATCAGGAAGGGATGGAGAGGTATGTTAGGTCCATGCATGGTCAGGAAGGGATGGAGAGGTATGTGAGGTCCATGCATGGTCAGGAAGGGATGGAGAGGTATGTGAGGTCAATGCATGGTCAGGAAGGGAGAGGTATGTGAGGTCCATGCATGATCAAGAAAGGATGGAGAGGTATGTGAGGTCCATGCATGGTCAGGAAGGGATGGAGAGGTATGTGAGGTCCATGCATGGTCCGGAAGGGATGGAAAGGTATGTGAGGTCCATGCATGGTCAGGAAGAGGTGGAGCGGTATGTGAGGTCCATGCATGGTCAGGAATGGATGGAGAGGTATGTTAGGTCCATGCATGGTCAGGAAGGGATGGAGAGGTATGTGAGGTCCATGCATGGTCAGGAAGAGGTGGAGAGGTATGTGAGGTCCATGCATGGTCAGGAAGAGGTGGAGAGGTATGTGAGGTCCATGCATGGTCAGGAAGGGATGGAGAGGTATGTGAGGTCCATGCATGATCAGGAAGAGATGGAGAGGTATGTGAGGTCCATGAATGGTCAGGAAGAGGTGGAGAGGTATGTGAGGTCCATGCATGGTCAGGAAGGGATGGAGAGGTATGTGAGGTCCATGCATTGACAGGAAGGGATGGAGGGGTATGTGAGGTCCATGCATGGTCAGGAAGGGATGGAGAGGTATGTGAGGTCCATGCATGGTCAGGAAGGGATGGAGAGGTATGTGAGGTCCATGCATGGTCAGGAAGAGTTGGAGAGGTATATGAGGGCCATGCATGATCAGGAAGAGGTGGAGAGGTATGTGAGGTCCATGCATGGTCAGGAAGAGGTGGAGAGGTATGTGAGGTCCATGCATGGTCAGGAAGGGATGGAGAGGTATGTGAGGTCCATGCATGGTCAGGAAGGGAGAGGTATGTGAGGTCCATGTATGGTCAGGAAGGGATGGAGAGGTATGTGAGCTCCATGCATGGTCAGGAAGGGATGGAGAGGTATGTGAGGTCCATGCATGGTCAAGAAGGGATAGAGAGGTATGTGAGGTCCATGCATGGTCAGGAAGGGATGGAGAGGTATGTGATGTCCATGCATGGTCAGGAAGGGATGGAGAGGTATGTGAGGTCCATGCATGATCATGAAGAGATGGAGAGGTATGTGAGGTCCATGCATGGTCAGGAAGAGGTGGAGAGGTATGTGAGGTCCATGCATGGTCAGGAAGGGATGGAGAGGTATGTGAGGTCCATGCATGGTCAGGAAGAGGTGGAGAGATATGTGAGGTCCATGCATGGTCAGGAAGGGAGAGGTATGTGAGGTCCATGCATGGTCATGAAGGGATGGAGAGGTATGTGAGGTCCATGCATGGTCAGGAAGGGATGGAGAGGTATGTGAGGTCCATGCATGGTCAGGAAGGGATGGAGAGGTATGTGAGGTCCATGCATGGTCAGGAAGGGATGGAGAGGTATGCATGGTCAGGAAGGGAGAGGTATGTGAGGTCCATGCATGGTTAGGAAGGGATGGAGAAGTATGTGAGGTCCATGCATGGTCAGGAAGAGGTGGAGAGGTATGTAAGGTCCATGCATGGCCAGGAAGGGATGGAGAGGTATATGAGGTCCATGCATGGTCAGGAAGGGATGGAGAGGTATGTGAGGTCCATGCATGATCAGGAAGATCTGGAGAGGTATGTGAGGTCCATGCATGGTTAGGAAGGGATGGAGAGGTATGTGAGGTCCATGCTTGATCAGGAAAAGGTGGAGAGATATGTGAGGTCCATGCATGATCAGGAAGGGTATGTGAGGTCCATGCATGGTCAGGAAGAGATGGAGAGGTATGTGAGCTCCATGCATGGTCAGGAAGGGAGAGGTATGTGAGGTCCATGCATGGTCAGGAAGGGATGGAGAGGTATGTGAGGTCCATGCATGGTCAGGAAGGGATGGAGAGGTATGTGAGGTCAATGCATGGTCAGGAAGGGAAAGGTATGTGAGGTCCATGCATGATCAGGAAGGGATGGAGAGGTATGTGAGGTCCATGTATGGTCCGGAAGGTATGGAAAGGTATGTGAGGTCCATGCATGGTCAGGAATGGATGGAGAGGTATGTGAAGTCCATGCATGGTCAGGAAGGGATGGAGAGGTATGTGAAGTCCATGCATGGTCAGGAAGGGATGGAGAGGTATGTGAGGTCCATGCATGGTCAGGAAGAGGTGGAGAGGTATGTGAGGTCCATGCATGGTCAGGAAGAGGTGGAGAGGTATGTGAGGTCCATGCATGGTCAGGAAGGGATGGAGAGGTATGTGAGGTCCATGCATGATCCGGAAGGGATGGAAAGGTATGTGAGGTCCATTCATGGTCAGGAAGAGGTGGAGAGGTATGTGAGGTACATGCATGGTCAGGAAGGGAGAGGTATGTGAGGTCCATGTATGGTCAGTAAGGGATGGAGAGGTATGTGAGCTCCATGCATGGTCAGGAAGGGATGGAGAGGTATGTTAGGTCCATGCATGGTCAGGAAGGGATGGAGAGGTATGTGAGGTCCATGCATGGTCAGGAAAGGATGGAGAGGTATGTAACGTCCATGCATGGTCAAGAAGGGATGGAGAGGTATGTATGTGAGGTCCATGCATGATCAGGAAGAGATGGAGAGGTATGTGAGGTCCATGCGCATGGTCAGGAAGAGGTGGAGAGGTATGTGAGGTCCATGCATGGTCAGGAAGGGATGGAGAGGTATGTGAGGTCAATGCATGGTCAGGAAGAGGTGGAGAGGTATGTGAGGTCCATGCATGGTCATGAAGGGATGGAGAGGTATGTGAGGTCCATGCATGATCAGGAAGGGATGGAGAGGTATGTGAGGTCCATGCATGGTCAGGAAGGGATGAAGAGGTATGTGAGGTCCATGCATGGTCAGGAAGGGATGGAGAGGTATGCATGGTCAGGAAGGGAGAGGTATGTGAGGTCTATGCATGGTCAGGAAGGGATGGAGAGGTATGTGAGGTCCATGCATGGTCAGGAAGAGGTGGAGAGGTATGTGAGGTCCATGCATGATCAGGAAGGGATGGAGAGGTATGTGAGGTCCATGCATCGTCAGGAATGGATGGAGAGGTATGTGAGGTCCATGCATGATCAGGAAGGGATGGAGAGGTATGTGAGGTCCATGCATGGTCAGGAATAGGTGGAGAGGTATGTAAGGTCCATGCATGGTAAGGAAGGGATGGAGAGGTATGAGAAGTCCATGCTTGATCAGGAAAAGGTGGAGAGATATGTGAGGTCCATGCATGATCAGGAAGGGTATGTGAGGTCCATGCATGGTCAGGAAGAGATGGAGAGGTATGTGAGCTCCATGCATGGTAATGAAGGGAGAGGTATGTGTGGTCCATGCATGGTCAGGAAAGGATGGAGAGGTATGTGAGGTCCATGCATGGTCAGGAAGGGATGGAGAGGTATGTGAGGTCAATGCATGGTCAGGAAGGGAGAGGTATGTGAGATCCATGCATGATCAGGAAGGGATGGAGAGGTATGTGAGGTCCATGCATGGTCAGGAAGGGATGGAGAGGTATGTGAGGTCCATGCATGGTCCGGAAGGGATGGAAAGGTATGTGAGGTCCATGCATGGTCAGGAAGAGGTGGAGAGGTATGTGAGGTCCATGCATGGTCAGGAAAGGATGGAGAGGTATGTGAGGTCCATGCATGGTCAGGAAGGGATGGAGAGGTATGTGAAGTCCATGCATGGTCAGGAAGGGATGGAGAGGTATGTGAAGTCCATGCATGGGCAGGAAGAGGTGGAGAGGTATGTGAGGTCCATGCATGGTCAGGAAGAGGTGGAGAGGTATGTGAGGTCCATGCATGGTCAGGAAGGGATGGAGAGGTATGTGAGGTCTATGCATGGTCAGGAAGGGAAGGAGAGGTATGTGAGCTCCATGTATGGTCAGGAAGGGATGGAGAGGTATGTGAGGTCCATGCATGGTCAGGAAGGGATGGAGAGGTATTTGAGGTCCATGCATGGTAAGGAAGGGATGGAGAGGTATGTGACGTCCATGCATGGTCAGGAAGGGATGGAGAGGTATGTGAGGTCCATGCATGATCAGGAAGAGATGGAGATGTATGTGAGGTCCATGCATGGTCAGGAAGAGGTGGAGAGGTATGTGAGGTCCATGCATGGTAAGGAAGGGATGGAGAGGTATGTGAGGTCCATGCATGGTCAGGAAGAGGTGGAGAGGTATGTGAGGTCCATGCATGGTCAGGAAGGGAGACGTATGTGAGGTCCATGCATGATCAGGAAGAGGTGGAGAGGTATGTGAGGTCCATGCATGGTCAGGAAGGGATGGAGAGGTATGTCAGGTCCATGCATGATCAGGAAGAGTATGTGAGGTCCATGCATGGTCAGGAAGAGATGGAGAGGTATGTGAGCTCTATGCATGGTCAGGAAGGGAGAGGTATGTGAGGTCCATGCATGATCAGGAAGGGATGGAGAGGTATGTTAGGTCCATGCATGGTCAGGAAGGGATGGAGAGGTATGTGAGGTCTATGCATGGTCAGGAAGGGATGGAGAGGTATGTGAGATCAATGCATAGTCAGGAAGGGAGAGGTATGTGAGGTCCATGCATGATCAGGAAGGGATAGAGAAGTATGTGAGGTCCATGCATGGTCAGGAAGGGATGGAGAGGTATTTGAGGTCCATGCATGGTCCGGAAGGGATGGAAAGGTATGTGAGGTCCATGCATGGTCAGGAAGAGGTGGAGAGGTATGTGAGGTCCATGCATGGTCAGGAATGGATGGAGAGGTATGTTAGGTCCATGCATGGTCAGGAAGGGATGGAGAGGTATGTGAGGTCCATGCTTGATCAGGAAAAGGTGGAGAGATATGTGAGGTCCATGCATGATCAGGAAGGGTATGTGAGGTCCATGCATGGTCAGGAAGGGATGGAGAGGTATGTGAGGTCCATGCTTGATCAGGAAGGGTATGTGAGGTCCATGCATGGTCAGGAAGAGATGGAGAGGTATGTGAGCTCCATGTATGGTCAGCAAGGGAGAGGTATGTGAGGTCCATGCATGATCAGGAAGGGATGGAGAGGTATGTTAGGTCCATGCATGGTCAGGAAGGGATGGAGAGGTATGTGAGGTCCATGCATGGTCAGGAAGGGATGGAGAGGTATGTGAGTTCAATGCATGGTCAGGAAGGGAGAGGTATGTGAGGTCCATGCATGATCAGGAAAGGATGAAGAGGTATGTGAGGTCCATGCATGGTCAGGAAGGGATGGAGAGGTATGTGAGGTCCATGCATGGTCCGGAAGGGATGGAAAGGTATGTGAGGTCCATGCATGGTCAGGAAGAGGTGGAGAGGTATGTGAGGTCCATGCATGGTCAGGAATGGATGGAGAGGTATGTTAGGTCCATGCATGGTCAGGAAGGGATGGAGAGGTATGTGAGGTCCATGCATGGTCAGGAAGAGGTGGAGAGGTATGTGAGGTCCATGCATGGTCAGGAAGAGGTGGAGAGGTATGTGAGGTCCATGCATGGTCAGGAAGGGATGGAGAGGTATGTGAGGTCCATGCATGATCAGGAAGGGATGGAGAGGTATGTGAGGTCCATGCATGGTCAGGAAGAGGTGGAGAGGTATGTGAGGTCCATGCATGGTCAGGAAGGGATGGAGAGGTATGTGAGGTCCATGCATTGACAGGAAGGGATGGAGAGGTATGTGAGGTCCATGCATGGTCAGGAAGGGATGGAGAGGTATGTGAGGTCCATGCATGGTCAGGAAGGGATGGAGAGGTATGTGAGGTCCATGCATGGTCAGGAAGAGTTGGAGAGGTATATGAGGGCCATGCATGATCAGGAAGAGGTGGAGAGGTATGTGAGGTCCATGCATGGTCAGGAAGAGGTGGAGAGGTATGTGAGGTCCATGCATGGTCAGGAAGGGATGGAGAGGTATGTGAGGTCCATGCATGGTCAGGAAGGGAGAGGTATGTGAGGTCCATGTATGGTCAGGAAGGGATGGAGAGGTATGTGAGCTCCATGCATGGTCAGGAAGGGATAGAGAGGTATGTGAGGTCCATGCATGGTCAGGAAGGGATAGAGAGGTATGTGAGGTCCATGCATGGTCAGGAAGGGATGGAGAGGTATGTGACGTCCATGCATGGTCAGGAAGGGATGGAGAGGTATGTGAGGTCCATGCATGATCAGGAAGAGATGGAGAGGTATGTGAGGTCCATGCATGGTCAGGAAGAGGTGGAGAGGTATGTGAGGTCCATGCATGGTCAGGAAGAGGTGGAGTGGTATGTGAGGTCCATGCATGGTCAGGAAGGGAGAGGTATGTGAGGTCCATGCATGGTCATGAAGGGATGGAGAGGTATGTGAGGTCCATGCATGGTCAGGAAGGGATGGAGAGGTATGCATGGTCTTGAAGGGAGAGGTATGTGAGGTCCATGCATGGTCAGGAAGGGATGGAGAAGTATGTGAGGTCCATGCATGGTCAGGAAGAGGTGGAGAGGTATGTAAGGTCCATGCATGGCCAGGAAGGGATGGAGAGGTATATGAGGTCCATGCATGGTCAGGAAGGGATGGAGAGGTATGTGAGGTCTATGCATGATCAGGAAGATCTGGAGAGGTATGTGAGGTCCATGCATGGTAAGGAAGGGATGGAGAGGTATGTGAGGTCCATGCTTGATCAGGAAAAGGTGGAGAGATATGTGAGGTCCATGCATGATCAGGAAGGGTATGTGAGGTCCATGCATGGTCAGGAAGAGATGAAGAGGTATGTGAGCTCCATGCATGGTCAGGAAGGGAGAGGTATGTGAGGTCCATGCATGGGAAGGAAGGGATGGAGAGGTATGTGAGGTCCATGCATGGTCAGGAAGGGATGGAGAGGTATGTGAGGTCAATGCATGGTCAGGAAGGGAAAGGTATGTGAGGTCCATGCATGATCAGGAAGGGATGGAGAGGTATGTGAGGTCCATGTATGGTCCGGAAGGTATGGAAAGGTAAGTGAGGTGCATGCATGGTCAGGAATGGATGGAGAGGTATGTGAAGTCCATGCATGGTCAGGAAGGGATGGAGAGGTATGTGAAGTCCATGCATGGTCAGGAAGGGATGGAGAGGTATGTGAGGTCCATGCATGGTCAGAAAGAGGTGGAGAGGTATGTGAGGTCCATGCATGGTCAGGAAGAGGTGGAGAGGTATGTGAGGTCCATGCATGGTCAGGAAGGGATGGAGAGGTATGTGAGGTCCATGCATGGTCCGGAAGGGATGGAAAGGTATGTGAGGTCCATGCATGGTCAGGAAGAGGTGGAGAGGTATGTGAGGTCCATGCATGGTCAGGAATGGATGGAGAGGTATGTTAGGTCCATGCATGGTCAGGAAGCGATGGAGAGGTATGTGAGGTCCATGCATGGTCAGGAAGAGGTGGAGAGGTATGTGAGGTCCATGCATGGTCAGGAAGAGGTGGAGAGGTATGTGAGGTCCATGCATGGTCAGGAAGGGATGGAGAGGTATGTGAGGTCCATGCATGATCAGGAAGGGATGGAGAGGTATGTGAGGTCTATGCATGGTCAGGAAGAGGTGGAGAGGTATGTGAGGTCCATGCATGGTCAGGAAGGGATGGAGAGGTATGTGAGGTCCATGCATTGACAGGAAGGGATGGAGAGGTATGTGAGGTCTATGCATGGTCAGGAAGGGATGGAGAGGTATGTGAGGTCCATGCATGGTCAGGAAGGGATGGAGAGGTATGTGAGGTCCATGCATGGTCAGGAAGAGTTGGAGAGGTATATGAGGTCCATGCATGATCAGGAAGAGGTGGAGAGGTATGTGAGGTCCATGCATGGTCAGGAAGAGGTGGAGATGTATGTGAGGTCCATGCATGGTCAGGAAGGGATGGAGAGGTATGTGAGGTCCATGCATGGTCAGGAAGGGAGAGGTATGTGAGGTCCATGTATGGTCAGGAAGGGATGGAGAGGTATGTGAGCTCCATGCATGGTCAGGAAGGGATGGAGAGGTATGTGAGGTCCATGCATGGTCAGGAAGGGATAGAGAGGTATGTGAGTTCCATGCATGGTCAGGAAAGGATGGAGAGGTATGTGACGTCCATGCATGGTCAGGAAGGGATGGAGAGGTATGTGAGGTCCATGCATGATCAGGAAGAGATGGAGAGGTATGTGAGGTCCATGCATGGTCAGAAAGAGGTGGAGAGGTATGTGAGGTCCATGCATGGTCATGAAGGGATGGAGAGGTATGTGAGGTCCATGCATGGTCAGGAAGGGATGGAGAGGTATGTGAGGTCCATGCATGGTCAGGAAGGGATGGAGAGGTATGTGAGGTCCATGCATGGTCAGGAAGGGATGGAGAGGTATGCATGGTCAGGAAGGGAGAGGTATGTGAGGTCCATGCATGGTCAGGAAGGGATGGAGAAGTATGTGAGGTCCATGCATGGTCAGGAAGAGGTGGAGAGGTATGTAAGGTCCATGCATGGCCAGGAAGGGATGGAGAGGTATATGAGGTCCATGCATGGTCAGGAAGGGATGGAGAGGTATGTGAGGTCCATGCATGATCAGGAAGATCTGGAGAGGTATGTGAGGTCCATGCATGGTAAGGAAGGGATGGAGAGGTATGTGAGGTCCATGCTTGATCAGGAAAAGGTGGAGAGATATGTGAGGTCCATGCATGATCAGGAAGGGTATGTGAGGTCCATGCATGGTCAGGAAGAGATGGATAGGTATGTGAGCTCCATGCATGGTCAGGAAGGGAGAGGTATGTGAGGTCCATGCATGGTCAGGAAGGGATGGAGAGGTATGTGAGGTCCATGCATGGTCAGGAAGGGATGGAGAGGTATGTGAGGTCAATGCATGGTCAGGAAGGGAAAGGTATGTGAGGTCCATGCATGGTCAGGAAGAGGTGGAGAGGTATGTGAGCTCCATGTATGGTCAGGAAGGGATGGAGAGGTATGTGAGGTCCATGCATGGTCAGGAAGGGATGGAGAGGTATGTGAGGTCCATGCATGGTCAGGAAGGGATGGAGAGGTATGTGACGTCCATGCATGGTCAGGAAGGGATGGAGAGGTATGTCAGGTCCATGCATGATCAGGAAGAGATGGAGAGGTATGTGAGGTCCATGCATGGTCAGGAAGAGGTGAAGAGGTATGTGAGGTCCATGCGTGGTCAGGAAGGGATGGAGAGGTATGTGAGGTCCATGCATGGTCAGGAAGAGGTGGAGAGGTATGTGAGGTCCATGCATGGTCAGGAAGGGAGAGGTATGTGAGGTCCATGCATGGTCATGAAGGGATGGAGAGGTATGTGAGGTCCATGCATGGTCAGGAAGGGATGGAGAGGTATGTGAGGTCCATGCATGGTCAGGAAGGGATGGAGAGGTATGTGAGGTCCATGCATGGTCAGGAAGGGATGGAGAGGTATGTGAGGTCCATGCATGGTCAGGAAGGGAGAGGTATGTGAGGTCCATGCATGGTCAGGAAGGGATGGAGAGGTATGTGAGGTCCATGCATGGTCAGGAAGAGGTGGAGAGGTATGTGAGGTCCATGCATGGTCATGAAGGGATGGAAAGGTATGTGAGGTCCATGCATGGTCAGGAAGAGGTGGAGAGGTATGTGAGGTCCATGCATGGTCAGGAAGGGATGGAGAGGTATGTGAGGTCCATGCATGGTCAGGAAGGGAAGGAGAGGTATGTGAGGTCCATGCATGGTCAGGAAGGGATGGAGAGGTATGTGAGGTCCATGCATGATCAGGAAGGGATGGAGAGGTATGTGAGGTCCATGCATGGTCAGGAAGGGATGGAGAGGTATGTGCGGTCCATGCATGGTCAGGAAGAGGTGGAGAGGTATGTGAGGTCCATGCATGGTCAGGAAGGGATGGAGAGGTATGTCAGGTCCATGCATGATCAGGAAGGGATGGGAAGGTATGTGAGGTCCATGCATGGTCAGGAAGAGGTGGAGAGGTATGTGAGGTCCATGCATGGTCAGGAAGAGGTGGAGAGGTATGTGAGGTCCATGCATGGTCAGGAAGAGGTGGAGAGGTATGTGAGGTCCATGCATGGTCAGGAAGAGGTGGAGAGGTATGTGAGGTCCATGCATGGTCAGGAAGAGGTGGAGAGGTATGTGAGGTCCATGCATGGTCAGGAAGGGATGGAGAGGTATGTGACGTCCATGCATGATCAGGAAGGGATGGAGAGGTACGTGAGGTCCATGCATGGTCAGGAAGGGATGGAGAGGTATGTGAGGTCCATGCATGGTCAGGAAGGGATGGAGAGGTATGTGAGGTCCATGCATGGTCAGGAAGGGATGGAGAGGTATGTGAGGTCCATGCATGGTCAGGAAGGGATGGAGAGGTATGTGAGGTCCATGCATGATCAGGAAGGGATGGAGAGGTATGTGAGGTCCATGCATGGTCAGGAAGGGATGGAGAGGTATGTGAGGTCCATGCATGGTCAGGAAGGGATGGAGAGGTATGTGAGGTCCATGCATGATCAGGAAGGGATGGAGAGGTATGTGAGGTCCATGCATGATCAGGATTAGGTGGAGAGGTATGTGAGGTCCATGCATGATCAGGAAGGGATGGAGAGGTATGTGAGGTCCATGCATGGTCAGGAAGAGGTGGAGAGGTATGTGAGGTCCATGCATGATCAGGAAGGGAGAGGTATGTGAGGTCCATGCATGGTCAGGAAGGGATGGAAAGGTATGTGAGGTCCATGCATGGTCAGGAAGAGGTGGAGAGGTATGTGAGGTCCATGCATGATCAGGAAAAGGTGGAGAGATATGTGAGGTCCATTCATGATCAGGAAGGGTATGTGAGGTCCATGCATGGTCAGGAAGAGATGGAGAGGTATGTGAGGTCCATGCATGGTCAGGAAGGGATGGAGAGGTATGTGAGGTCCATGCATGGTCAGGAAGAGGTGGAGAGGTATGTGAGCTCCATGCATGGTCAGGAAGGGATGGAGAGGTATGTGAGGTCCATGCATGGACAGGAAGGGATGGAGAGGTATGTGAGGTCCATGCATGGTCTGGAAGAGGTGGAGAGGTATGTGAGCTCCATGCATGGTCAGGAAGGGATGGAGAGGTATGTGAGGTCCATGCATGGTCAGAGAGGTGGAGAGGTATGTGAGGTCCATGCATGATCAGGAAGGGAGAGGTATGTGAGGTCCATGCATGGTCATGAAGGGATGGAGAGGTATGTGAGGTCCATGCATGATCAGGAAGAGGTGGAGAGGTATGAGAGGTCCATGCATGGTCAGGAAGGGATGGAGAGGTATGTGAGGTCCATCCATGGTCAGGAAGGGATGGAGAGGTATGTGAGGTCCATGCATGATCAGGAAGAGGTGGAGAGGTATATGAGGTCCATGCATGGTCAGGAAGAGGTGGAGAGGTATGTGAGGTCCATGCATGGTCAGGAAGGGATGGAGAGGTATGTGAGGTCCATGCATGATCAGGAAGAGGTGGAGAGGTATGTGAGGTCCATGCATGGTCAGGAAGAGGTGGAGAGGTATGTGAGGTCCATGCATGGTCAGGAAGGGATGGAGAGGTATGTGAGGTCTATGCATGGTCAGGAAGGGATGGAGAGGTATGTGAGGTCCATGCATGATCAGGAAGAGGTGGAGAGGTATGTGAGGTCAATGCATGGTCAGGAAGAGGTGGAGAGGTATGTGAGGTCCATTCATGGTCAGGAAGAGGTGGAGAGGTATGTGAGGTCCATGCATGGTCAGGAATGGATGGAGAGGTATGTGAGATCCATGCATGGTCAGGAAGAGGTGGAGAGGTATGTGAGGTCCATGCATGGTCAGGAAGGGATGGAGAGGTAACTGAGGTCCATGCATGGTCAGGAAGATCTGGAGAGGTATGTGAGGTCCATGCATGGTCAGGAAGGGATGGAGAGGTATGTGAGGTCCATGCATGGTCAGGAAGGGATGGAGAGGTATGTGAGGTCCATGCATGATCAGGAAGGGATGGAGAGGTACGTGAGGTCCATGCATGGTCAGGAAGGGATGGAGAGGTATGTGAGGTCCATGCATGGTCAGGAAAGGATGGAGAGGTATGTGAGGTCCATGCATGATCAGGAAGGGATGGGAGAGGTATGTGAGGTCCCTGCATGGTCAGGAAGGGATGGAGAGGCATGTAAGGTCCATGCATGATCAGGAAGAGGTGGTGAGGTATGTGAGGTTTATGCATGGTCAGGATGGGATGGAGAGGTATGTGAGGTCCATGCATGATCAGGAAGTGGTGGAGAGGTATGTGAGGTCCATGCAAGGCCAGTAAGGGATGGAGAGGTATGTAAGGTCCATGCATGATCAGGATGAGGTGGAGAGGTATGTGAGGTCCATGCATGGTCAGGAAGGGATGGAGAGGTATGTGAGGTCCATGCATGGTCATGAAGGGATGGAGAGGTATGTGAGGTCCATGCATGGTCAGGAAGAGGTGGAGAGGTATGTGAGGTCCATGCATGATCAGGAAGGAAGAGGTATGTGAGGTCCATGCATGGTCAGGAAGAGGTGGAGAGGTATGTGAGGTCCATGCATGATCAGGAAAAGGTGGAGAGATATGTGAGGTCCATGCATGATCAGGAAGGGTATGTGAGGTCCATGCATGGTCAGGAAGTGATGGAGAGGTATGTGAGGTCCATGCATGGTCAGGAAGGGATGGAGAGGTATGTGAGGTCCATGCATGATCTGGAGAGGTATGTGAGGTCCATGCATGATCAGGAAGAGGTGGAGAGGTATGTGAGGTCCATGCATGGTCAGGAAGAGGTGGAGAGGTATGTGAGGTCCATGCATGGTCAGGAAGAGGTGGAGAGGTATGTGAGGTCCATGCATGGTCAGGAAGGGATGGAGAGGTATGTGAGGTCCATGCATGGTCAGGAAGAGGTGGAGAGGTATGTGAGGTCCATGCATCGTCAGAAAGGGAAGGAGAGGTATGTGAGGTCCATGCATGGTCAGGAAGATCTGGAGAGGTATGTGAGGTCCATGCATGGTCAGGAAGGGATGGAGAGGTATGTGAGGTCCTTGCATGATCAGGAAGGAATGGAGAGGTATGTGAGGTCCATGCATGGCCAGGAAGGGATGGAGAGGTATGTGAGGTCCATGCGCATGATCAGGAAGGGGTTGAGAGGTATGTGAGGTCCATGCATGGTCAGGAAGATGTGGAGAGGTATGTGAGGTCCATGCATGGTCAGGAAGGGATGGAGAGGTATGTGAGGTCCATGCATGGTCAGGAAGCGATGGAGAGGTATGTGAGGTCCATGCATGATCAGGAAGAGGTGGAGAGGTATGTGAGGTACATGCTTGGTCAGGAAGGAATGGAGAGGTATGTGAGGTCCATGCATGGTCAGGAAGGGATGGAGAGGTATGTGAGGTCCATGCATGGTCAGGAAGAGGTGGAGAGGTATGTGAGGTCCATGCATGATCAGGAAGGGATGGAGAGGTATGTGAGTCCATGCATGGTCAGGAAGGGATGGAGAGGTATGTGAGGTCCATGCATGGTCAGGAAGAGGTGGAGAGGTATGTGAGGTCCATGCATGGTCAGGAAGGGATGGAGAGGTATGTGAGGTCCATGCATGGTCAGGAAGATCTGGAGAGGTATGTGAGGTCCATGCATGGCTAGGAAGGGATGGAGAGGTATATGAGGTCCATGCATGGTCAGGAAGGGATGGAGAGGTATGTGAGGTCCATGCATGGTCAGGAAGGGAGAGGTATGTGAGGTCCATGCATGATCAGGAAGGGATGGAGAAGTATGTGAGGTCCATGCATGGTCAGGAAGGGATGGAGAGGTATGTGAGGTCCATGCATGGTCCGGAAGGGATGGAAAGGTATGTGAGGTCCATGCATGATCAGGAAGGGATGGAGAGGTATGTGAGATCCATGCATGGTCAGGAAGAGGTGGAGAGGTATGTGAGGTCCATGCATGGTCAGGAAGGGATGGAGAGGTATGTGAGGTCCATGCATTGACAGGAAGGGATGGAGAGGTATGTGAGGTCCATGCATGGCCAGGAAGGGATGGAGAGGTATGTGAGGTCCATGCATTGAAAGGAAGGGATGGAGAGGTATGTGAGGTCCATGCATGGTCAGGAAGGGATGGAGAGGTATATGAGGTCCATGCATGGTCAGGAAGGGATGGAGAGGTATGTGAGGTCCATGCATGGTCAGGAAGAGTTGGAGAGGTATATGAGGTCCATGCATGATCAGGAAGAGGTGGAGAGGTATGTGAGGTCCATGCATGGTCAGGAAGAGGTGGAGAGGTATGTGAGGTCCATGCATGGTCAGGAAGGGACAGGTATGTGAGGTCCATGTATGGTCAGGAAGGGATGGAGAGGTATGTGAGCTCCATGCATGGTCAGGAAGGGATGGAGAGGTATGTGAGGTCCATGCATGGTCAGGAAGGGATGGAGAGGTATGTGAGGTCCATGCATGGTCAGGAAGGGTTGGAAAGGTATATGAGGTCCATGCATGATCAGGAAGAGGTGGAGAGGTATGTGAGGTCCATGCATGGTCAGGAAGAGGTGGAGAGGTATGTGAGGTCCATGCATGGTCAGGAAGGGATGGAGAGTTATGTGAGGTCCATGCATGGTCAGGAAGGGAGAGGTATGTGAGGTCCATGTATGGTCAGGAAGGGATGGAGAGGTATGTGAGCTCCATGCATGGTCAGGAAGGGATGGAGAGGTATGTGAGGTCCATGAATGGTCAGGAAGGGATGGAGAGGTATGTGAGGTCCATGCATGGTCAGGAAGGGATGGAGAGGTATGTGACGTCCATGCATGGTCAGGAAGGGATGGAGAGGTATGTGAGGTCCATGCATGATCAGGAAGAGATGGAGAGGTATGTGAGGTCCATGAATAGTCAGGAAGAGGTGGAGAGGTATGTGAGGTCCATGCATGGTCAGGAAGGGATGGAGAGGTATGTGAGGTACATGCATGGTCAGGAAGAGGTGGAGAGGTATGTGAGGTCCATGCATGGTCAGGAAGGGAGAGGTATGTGAGGTCCATGCATGGTCATGAAGGGATGGAGAGGTATGTGAGGTCCATGCCATGGTCAGGAAGGGATGGAGAGGTATGTGAGGTCCATGCATGGTCAGGAAGGGATGGAGAGGTATGTGAGGTCCATGCATGGTCAGGAAGGGATGGAGAGGTATGCATGGTCAGGAAGGGAGAGGTATGTAAGGTCCATCCATGGTCAGGAAGGGATGGAGAGGTATGTGAAGTCCATGCGCATGGTCAGGAAGAGGTGGAGAGATATATGAGGTCCATGCATGGTCAGGAAGGGATGGAGAGGTATGTGAGGTCCATGCATGGTCAGGAAGATCTGGAGAGGTATGTGAGGTCCATGCATGGTAAGGAAGGGATGGAGAGGTATGTGAGGTCCATTCTTGATCAAGAAAAGGTGGAGAGATATGTGAGGTCCATGCATGATCAGGAAGGGATGGAGAGGTATGTTAGGTCCATGCATGGTCAGGAAGAGTTGGAGAGGTATATGAGGTCCATGCATGATCAGGAAGAGGTGGAGAGGTATGTGAGGTCCATGCATGGTCAGGAAGAGGTGGAGAGGTATGTGAGGTCCATGCATGGTCAGGAAGGGATGGAGAGGTATGTGAGGTCCATGCATGGTCAGGAAGGGAGAGGTATGTGAGGTCCATGTATGGTCAGGAAGGGATGGTGAGGTATGTGAGGTCCATGCATGGTCAGGAAGGGATGGAGAGGTATGTGAGGTCCATGCATGGTCAGGAAGGGATGGAGAGGTATGTGAGGTCCATGCATGGTCAGGAAGGGATGGAGAGGTATGTGACGTCCATGCATGGTCAGGAAGGGATGGAGAGGTATGTGAGGTCCATGCATGATCAGGAAGAGATGGAGAGGTATGTGAGGTCCATGCATAGTCAGGAAGAGGTGGAGAGGTATGTGAGGTCCATACATGGTCAGGAAGGGATGGAGAGGTATGTGAGGTCCATGCATGGTCAGGAAGAGGTGGAGAGGTATGTGAGGTCCATGCATGGTCAGGAAGGGAGAGGTATGTGAGATCCATGCATGGTCATGAAGGGATGGAGAGGTATGTGAGGTCCATGCCATGGTCAGGAAGGGATGGAGAGGTATGTGAGGTCCATGCATGGTCAGGAAGGGATGGAGAGGTATGTGAGGTCCATGCATGGTCAGGAAGGGATGGAGAGGTATGCATGGTCAGGAAGGGAGAGGTATGTAAGGTCCATGCATGGTCAGGAAGGGATGGAGAGGTATGTGAGGTCCATGCGCATGGTCAGGAAGAGGTGGAGAGGTATATGAGGTCCATGCATGGTCGGGAAGAGATGGAGAGGTATGTGAGGTCCATGCATGGTCAGGAAGGGATGGAGAGGTATGTGAGGTCCATGCATGGTCAGGAATGGATGGAGAGGTATGTGAGGTCCATGCATGATCAGGAAGGGATGGAGAGGTATGTGAGGTCCATGCATGGTCAGGAAGGGAGAGGTATGTGAGGTCCATGCATGATCAGGAAGGGATGGAGAAGTATGTGAGGTCCATGCATGGTCAGGAAGGGATGGAGAGGTATATGAGGTCCATGCATGGTCCGGAAGGGATGGAAAGGTATGTGAGGTCCATGCATGGTCAGGAAGAGGTGGAGAGGTATGTGAGGTCCATGCATGGTCAGGAATGGATGGAGAGGTATGTTAGGTCCATGCATGGTCAGGAAGGGATGGAGAGGTATGTGAGGTCCATGCATGGTCAGGAAGAGGTGGAGAGGTATGTGAGGTCCATGCATGGTCAGGAAGAGGTGGAGAGGTATGTGAAGTCCATGCATGGTCAGGAAGGGATGTAGAGGTATGTGAGGTCCATGCATGATCAGGAAGGGATGGAGAGGTATGTGAGGTCCATGCATGGTCAGGAAGAAGTGCAGAGGTATGTGAGGTCCATGCATGGTCAGGAAGGGATGGAGAGGTATGTGAGGTCAATGCATTGACAGGAAGGGATGGAGAGGTATGTGAGGTCCATGCATGGTCAGGAAGGGATGGAGAGGTATGTGAGGTCCATGCATGGCCAGGAAGGGATGGAGAGGTATGTGAGGTCCATGCATTGACAGGAAGGGATGGAGAGGTATGTGAGGTCCATGCATGGTCAGGAAGGGATGGAGAGGTATGTGAGGTCCATGCATGGTCAGGAAGGGATGGAGAGGTATGTGAGGTCCATGCATGGTCAGGAAGAGTTGGAGAGGTATATGAGGTCCATGCATGATCAGGAAGAGGTGGAGAGGTATGTGAGGTCCATGCATGGTCAGGAAGAGGTGGAGAGGTATGTGAGGTCCATGCATGGTCAGGAAGGGATGGAGAGGTATGTGAGGTCCATGCATGGTCAGGAAGGGAGAGGTATGTGAGGTCCATGTATGGTCAGGAAGGGATGGAGAGGTATGTGAGGTCCATGCATGGTCAGGAAGGGATGGAGAGGTATGTGAGGTCCATGCATGGTCAGGAAGGGATGGAGAGGTATGTGAGGTCCATGCATGGTCAGGAAGGGATGGAGAGGTATGTGACGTCCATGCATGGTCAGGAAGGGATGGAGAGGTATGTGAGGTCCATGCATGATCAGGAAGAGATGGAGAGGTATGTGAGGTCCATGCATAGTCAGGAAGAGGTGGAGAGGTATGTGAGGTCCATACATGGTCAGGAAGGGAGGGAGAGGTATGTGAGGTCCATGCATGGTCAGGAAGAGGTGGAGAGGTATGTGAGGTCCATGCATGGTCAGGAATGGAGAGGTATGTGAGGTCCATGCATGGTCATGAAGGGATGGAGAGGTATGTGAGGTCCATGCCATGGTCAGGAAGGGATGGAGAGGTATGTGAGGTCCATGCATGGTCAGGAAGGGATGGAGAGGTATGTGAGGTCCATGCATGGTCAGGAAGGGATGGAGAGGTATGCATGGTCAGGAAGGGAGAGGTATGTAAGGTCCATGCATGGTCAGGAAGGGATGGAGAGGTATGTGAGGTCCATGCGCATGGTCAGGAAGAGGTGGAGAGGTATATGAGGTCCATGCATGATCAGGAAGAGATGGAGAGGTATGTGAGGTCCATGCATGGTCAGGAAGATCTGGAGAGGTATGTGAGGTCCATGCATGGTAAGGAAGGGATGGAGAGGTATGTGAGGTCCATTCTTGATCAAGAAAAGGTGGAGAGATATGTGAGGTCCATGCATGATCAGGAAGGGTATGTGAGGTCCATGCATGGTCAGGAAGAGATGGAGAGGTAAGTGAGCTCCATGCATGGTCAGGAAGGGAGAGGTATGTGAGGTCCATGCATGGTCAGGAAAGGATGGAGAGGTATGTGAGGTCCATGCATGGTCAGGAAGGGATGGAGAGGTATGTGAGGTCAATGCATGGTCAGGAAGGGAGAGGTATGTGAGGTCCATGCATGATCAGGAAGGTATGGAGAGGTATGTGAGGTCCATGCATGGTCAGGAAGGGATGGAGAGGTATGTGAGGTCCATGCATGGTCCGGAAGGGATGGAAAGGTATGTGAGGTCCATGCATGGTCAGGAAGAGGTGGAGAGGTATGTGAGGTCCATGCATGGTCAGGAAGGGCTGGAGAGGTATGTGAGGTCCATGCATGGTCAGGAAGGGATGGAGAGGTATGTTAACTCCATGCATGGTCAGGAAGGGATGGAGAGGTATGTGAGGTCCATGCATGGTCAGGAAGAGGTGGAGAGGTATGTGAGATCCATGCATGGTCAGGAAGGGATGGAGAGGTATGTGAGGTCCATGCATGGTCAGGAAGAGGTGGAGAGGTATGTGAGGTCCATGCATGGTCAGGAAGGGAGAGGTATGTGAGGTCCATGCATGGTCATGAAGGGATGGAGAGGTATGTGAGGTCCATGCATGGTCAGGAAGGGATGGAGAGGTATGTGAGGTCCATGCATGGTCAGGAAGATCTGGAGAGGTATGTGAGGTCCATGCATGGCCAGGAAGGGATGGAGAGGTATATGAGGTCCATGCATGGTCAGGAAGGGATGGAGAGGTATTTGAGGTCCATGCATGGTAAGGAAGGGATGGAGAGGTATGTGAGGTCCATGCTTGATCAGGAAAAGGTGGAGAGATATGTGAGGTCCATGCATGATCAGGAAGGGTATGTGAGGTCCATGCATGGTCAGGAAGAGATGGAGAGGTATGTGAGCTCCATGCATGGTCAGGAAGGGAGAGGTATGTGAGGTCCATGCATGATCAGGAAGGGATGGAGAGGTATGTGAGGTCCATGCATGGTCAGGAAGGGATGGAGAGGTATGTTAAGTCCATGCATGGTCAGGAAGGGATGGAGAGGTATGTGAGGTCCATGCATGGTCAGGAAGAGGTGGAGAGGTATGTGAATTCCATGCATGGTCAGGAAGGGATGGAGAGGTATGTGAGGTCCATGCATGGTCAGGAAGAGGTGGAGAGGTATGTGAGGTCCATGCATGGTCAGGAAGGGAGAGGTATGTGAGGTCCATGCATGGTCATGAAGGGATGGAGAGGTATGTGAGGTCCATGCATGGTCAGGAAGGGATGGAGAGGTATGTGAGGTCCATGCATGGTCAGGAAGATCTGGAGAGGTATGTGAGGTCCATGCATGGCCAGGAAGGGATGGAGAGGTATATGAGGTCCATGCATGGTCAGGAAGGGATGGAGAGGTATGTTAGGTCCATGCATGGTCAGGAAGAGTTGGAGAGGTATATGAGGTCCATGCATGATCAGGAAGAGGTGGAGAGGTATGTGAGGTCCATGCATGGTCAGGAAGAGGTGGAGAGGTATGTGAGGTCCATGCATGGTCAGGAAGGGATGGAGAGGTATTTGAGGTCCATGCATGGTCAGGAAGGGAGAGGTATGTGAGGTCCATGTATGGTCAGGAAGGGATGGAGAGGTATGTGAGCTCCATGCATGGTCAGGAAGGGATGGAGAGGTATGTGAGGTCCATGCATGGTCAGGAAGGGATGGAGAGGTATGTGAGGTCCATGCATGGTCAGGAAGGGATGGAGAGGTATGTGACGTCCATGCATGGTCAGGAAGGGATGGAGAGGTATGTGAGGTCCATGCATGATCAGGAAGAGATGGAGAGGTATGTGAGGTCCATGCATAGTCAGGAAGAGGTAGAGAGTTATGTGAGGTCCATGCATGGTCAGGAAGGGATGGAGAGGTATGTGAGGTCCATGCATGGTCAGGAAGAGGTGGAGAGGTATGTGAGGTCCATGCATGGTCAGGAAGGGAGAGGTATGTGAGGTCCATGCATGGTCATGAAGGAATGGAGAGGTATGTGAGGTCCATGCCATGGTCAGGAAGGGATGGAGAGGTATGTGAGGTCCATGCATGGTCAGGAAGGGATGGAGAGGTATGTGAGGTCCATGCATGGTCAGGAAGGGATGGAGAGGTATGCATGGTCAGGAAGGGAGAGGTATGTAAGGTCCACGCATGGTCAGGAAGGGATGGAGAGGTATGTGAGGTCCATGCGCATGGTCAGGAAGAGGTGGAGAGGTATATGAGGTCCATGCATGGTCAGGAAGGAATGGAGAGGTATGTGAGGTCCATGCATGGTCAGGAAGATCTGGAGAGGTATGTGAGGTCCATGCATGGTAAGGAAGGGATGGAGAGGTATGTGAGGTCCATTCTTGATCAAGAAAAGGTGGAGAGATATGTGAGGTCCATGCATGATCAGGAAGGGTATGTGAAGTCCATGCATGGTCAGGATGAGATGGAGAGGTAAGTGAGCTCCATGCATGGTCAGGAAGGGAGAGGTATGTGAGGTCCATGCATGGTCAGGAAGGGATGGAGAGGTATGTGAGGTCCATGCATGGTCAGGAAGGGATGGAGAGGTATGTGAGGTCAATGCATGGTCAGGAAGGGAGAGGTATGTGCGGTCCATGCATGATCAGGAAGGGATGGAGAGGTATGTGAGGTCCATGCACGGTCAGGAAGGGATGGAGAGGTATGTGAGGTCCATGCATGGTCCGGAAGGGATGGAAAGGTATGTGAGGTCCATGCATGGTCAGGAAGAGGTGGAGAGGTATGTGAGGTCCATGCATGATCAGGAAGGGATGGAGAGGTATGTGAGGTCCATGCATGGTCAGGAAGGGATGGAGAGGTATGTTAAGTCCATGCATGGTCAGGAAGGGATGGAGAGGTATGTGAGGTCCATGCATGGTCAGGAAGAGGTGGAGAGGTTTGTGAGATCCATGCATGGTCAGGAAGGGATGGAGAGGTATGTGAGGTCCATGCATGGTCAGGAAGAGGTGGAGAGGTATGTAAGGTCCATGCATGGTCAGGAAGGGAGAGGTATGTGAGGTCCATGCATGGTCATGAAGGGATGGAGAGGTATGTGAGGTCCATGCATGGTCAGGAAGGGATGGAGAGGTATGTGAGGTCCATGCATGGTCAGGAAGATCTGGAGAGGTATGTGAGGTCCATGCATGGCCAGGAAGGGATGGAGAGGTATATGAGGTCCATGCATGGTCAGGAAGGGATGGAGAGGTATGTGAGGTCCATGCATGGTAAGGAAGTGATGGAGAGGTATGTGAGGTCCATGCTTGATCAGGAAAAGGTGGAGAGATATGTGAGGTCCATGCATGATCAGGAAGGGTATGTGAGGTCCATGCATGGTCAGGAAGAGATGGAGAGGTATGTGAGCTCCATGCATGGTCAGGAAGGGAGAGGTATGTGAGGTCCATGCATGATCAGGAAGGGATGGAGAGGTATGTTAGGTCCATGCATGGTCAGGAAGGGATGGAGAGGTATGTGAGGTCCATGCATGGTCAGGAAGGGATGGAGAGGTATGTGAGGTCAATGCATGGTCAGGAAGGGAGAGGTATGTGAGGTCCATGCATGATCAGGAAGGGATGGAGAGGTATGTGAGGTCCATGCATGGTCAGGAAGGGATGGATAGGTATGTGAGGTCCATGCATGGTCCGGAAGGGATGGAAAGGTATGTGAGGTCCATGCATGGTCAGGAAGAGGTGGAGAGGTATGTGAGGTCCATGCATGGTCAGGAAGGGATGGAGAGGTATGTGAGGTCCATGCATGGTCAGGAATGGATGGAGAGGTATGTTAGGTCCATGCATGGTCAGGAAGGGATGGAGAGGTATGTGAGGTCCATGCATGGTCAGGAAGAGGTGGAGAGGTATGTGAGGTCCATGCATGGTCAGGAAGGGAGAGGTATGTGAGGTCCATGCATGGTCATGAAGGGATGGAGAGGTATGTGAGGTCCATGCATGATCAGGAAGGGATGGAGAGGTATGTGAGGTCCATGCATGGTCAGGAAGGGATGAAGAGGTATGTGAGGTCCATGCATGGTCAGGAAGGGATGGAGAGGTATGCATGGTCAGGAAGGGAGAGGTATGTGAGGTCCATGCATGGTCAGGAAGGGATGGAGAGGTATGTGAGGTCCATGCATGGTCAGGAAGAGGTAGATAGGTATGTGAGGTCCATGCATGGTCAGGAAGGGATGGAGAGGTATGTGAGGTCCATGCATGGTCAGGAATGGATGGAGAGGTATGTGAGGTCCATGCATGATCAGGAAGGGATGGAGAGGTATGTGAGGTCCATGCATGGTCAGGAAGGGAGAGGTATGTGAGGTCCATGCATGATCAGGAAGGAATGGAGAAGTATGTGAGGTCCATGCATGGTCAGGAAGGGATGGAGAGGTATATGAGGTCCATGCATGGTCCGGAAGGGATGGAAAGGTATGTGAGGTCCATGCATGGTCAGGAAGAGGTGGAGAGGTATATGAGGTCCATGCATGGTCAGGAAGAGGTGGATAGGTATGTGAAGTCCATGCATGGTCAGGAAGGGATGGAGAGGTATGTGAGGTCCATGCATGATCAGGAAGGGATGGAGAGGTATGTGAGGTCCATGCATGGTCAGGAAGAGGTGGAGAGGTATGTGAGGTCCATGCATGGTCAGGAAGGGATGGAGAGGTATGTGAGGTCCATGCATTGACAGGAAGGGATGGAGAGGTATGTGAGGTCCATGCATGGTCAGGAAGGGATGGAGAGGTATGTGAGGTCCATGCATGGCCAGGAAGGGATGGAGAGGTATGTGAGGTCCATGCATTGACAGGAAGGGATGGAGAGGTATGTGAGGTCCATGCATGGTCAGGAAGGGATGGAGAGGTATGTGAGGTCCATGCATGGCCAGGAAGGGATGGAGAGGTATGTGAGGTCCATGCATTGACAGGAAGGGATGGAGAGGTATGTGAGGTCCATGCATGGTCAGGAAGGGATGGAGAGGTATATGAGGTCCATGCATGGTCAGGAAGGGATGGAGAGGTATGTGAGGTCCATTCATGGTCAGGAAGAGTTGGAGAGGTATATGAGGTCCATGCATGATCAGGAAGAGGTGGAGAGGTATGTGAGGTCCATGCATGGTCAGGAAGAGGTGGAGAGGTATGTGAGGTCCATGCATGGTCAGGAAGGGATGGAGAGGTATGTGAGGTCCATGCATGGTCAGGAAGGGAGAGGTATGTGAGGTCCATGTATGGTCAGGAAGGGATGGAGAGGTATGTGAGCTCCATGCATGGTCAGGAAGGGATGGAATGGTATGTGAGGTCCATGCATGGTGAGGAAGGGATGGAGAGGTATGTGAGGTCCATGCATGGTCAGGAAGGGATGGAGAGGTATGTGACGTCCATGCATGGTCAGGAAGGGATGGAGAGGTATGTGAGGTCCATGCATGATCAGGAAGAAATGGAGAGGTATGTGAGGTCCATGCATGGTCAGGAAGGGATGGAGAGGTATGTGAGGTCAATGCATGGTCAGGAAGGGAGAGGTATGTGAGGTCCATGCATGATCAGGAAGGGATGGAGAGGTATGTGAGGTCCATGCATGGTCAGGAAGGGATGGAGAGGTATGTGAGGTCCATGCATGGTCCGGAAGGGATGGAAAGGTATGTGAGGTCCATGCATGGTCAGGAAGAGGTGGAGAGGTATGTGAGGTCCATGCATGGTCAGGAAGGGCTGGAGAGGTATGTGAGGTCCATGCATGGTCAGGAAGGGATGGAGAGGTATGTTAACTCCATGCATGGTCAGGAAGGGATGGAGAGGTATGTGAGGTCCCTGCATGGTCAGGAAGAGGTGGAGAGGTATGTGAGATCCATGCATGGTCAGGAAGGGATGGAGAGGTATGTAAGGTCCATGCATGGTCAGGAAGAGGTGGAGAGGTATGTGAGGTCCATGCATGGTCAGGAAGGGAGAGGTATGTGAGGTCCATGCATGGTCATGAAGGGATGGAGAGGTATGTGAGGTCCATGCATGGTCAGGAAGGGATGGAGAGGTATGTGAGGTCCATGCATGGTCAGGAAGATCTGGAGAGGTATGTGAGGTCCATGCATGGAGAGGTATGTGAGGTCCATGCATGGCCAGGAAGGGATGGAGAGGTATATGAGGTCCATGCATGGTCAGGAAGGGATGGAGAGGTATTTGAGGTCCATGCATGGTAAGGAAGGGATGGAGAGGTATGTGAGGTCCATGCTTGATCAGGAAAAGGTGGAGAGATATGTGAGGTCCATGCATGATCAGGAAGGGTATGTGAGGTCCATGCATGGTCAGGAAGAGATGGAGAGGTATGTGAGCTCCATGCATGGTCAGGAAGGGAGAGGTATGTGAGGTCCATGCATGATCAGGAAGGGATGGAGAGGTATGTGAGGTCCATGCATGGTCAGGAAGGGATGGAGAGGTATGTTAAGTCCATGCATGGTCAGGAAGGGATGGAGAGGTATGTGAGGTCCATGCATGGTCAGGAAGAGGTGGAGAGGTATGTGAATTCCATGCATGGTCAGGAAGGGATGGAGAGGTATGTGAGGTCCATGCATGGTCAGGAAGAGGTGGAGAGGTATGTGAGGTCCATGCATGGTCAGGAAGGGAGAGGTATGTGAGGTCCATGCATGGTCATGAAGGGATGGAGAGGTATGTGAGGTCCATGCATGGTCAGGAAGGGATGGAGAGGTATGTGAGGTCCATGCATGGTCAGGAAGATCTGGAGAGGTATGTGAGGTCCATGCATGGCCAGGAAGGGATGGAGAGGTATATGAGGTCCATGCATGGTCAGGAAGGGATGGAGAGGTATGTTAGGTCCATGCATGGTCAGGAAGAGTTGGAGAGGTATATGAGGTCCATGCATGATCAGGAAGAGGTGGAGAGGTATGTGAGGTCCATGCATGGTCAGGAAGAGGTGGAGAGGTATGTGAGGTCCATGCATGGTCAGGAAGGGATGGAGAGGTATTTGAGGTCCATGCATGGTCAGGAAGGGAGAGGTATGTGAGGTCCATGTATGGTCAGGAAGGGATGGAGAGGTATGTGAGCTCCATGCATGGTCAGGAAGGGATGGAGAGGTATGTGAGGTCCATGCATGGTCAGGAAGGGATGGAGAGGTATGTGAGGTCCATGCATGGTCAGGAAGGGATGGAGAGGTATGTGACGTCCATGCATGGTCAGGAAGGGATGGAGAGGTATGTGAGGTCCATGCATGATCAGGAAGAGATGGAGAGGTATGTGAGGTCCATGCATAGTCAGGAAGAGGTGGAGAGGTATGTGAGGTCCATGCATGGTCAGGAAGGGATGGAGAGGTATGTGAGGTCCATGCATGGTCAGGAAGAGGTGGAGAGGTATGTGAGGTCCATGCATGGTCAGGAAGGGAGAGGTATGTGAGGTCCATGCATGGTCATGAAGGAATGGAGAGGTATGTGAGGTCCATGCCATGGTCAGGAAGGGATGGAGAGGTATGTGAGGTCCATGCATGGTCAGGAAGGGATGGAGAGGTATGTGAGGTCCATGCATGGTCAGGAAGGGATGGAGAGGTATGCATGGTCAGGAAGGGAGAGGTATGTAAGGTCCATGCATGGTCAGGAAGGGATGGAGAGGTATGTGAGGTCCATGCGCATGGTCAGGAAGAGGTGGAGAGGTATATGAGGTCCATGCATGGTCAGGAAGGAATGGAGAGGTATGTGAGGTCCATGCATGGTCAGGAAGATCTGGAGAGGTATGTGAGGTCCATGCATGGTAAGGAAGGGATGGAGAGGTATGTGAGGTCCATTCTTGATCAAGAAAAGGTGGAGAGATATGTGAGGTCCATGCATGATCAGGAAGGGTATGTGAAGTCCATGCATGGTCAGGATGAGATGGAGAGGTAAGTGAGCTCCATGCATGGTCAGGAAGGGAGAGGTATGTGAGGTCCATGCATGGTCAGGACGGGATGGAGAGGTATGTGAGGTCCATGCATGGTCAGGAAGGGATGGAGAGGTATGTGAGGTCAATGCATGGTCAGGAAGGGAGAGGTATGTGAGGTCCATGCATGATCAGGAAGGGATGGAGAGGTATGTGAGGTCCATGCACGGTCAGGAAGGGATGGAGAGGTATGTGAGGTCCATGCATGGTCCGGAAGGGATGGAAAGGTATGTGAGGTCCATGCATGGTCAGGAAGAGGTGGAGAGGTATGTGAGGTCCATGCATGGTCAGGAAGGGATGGAGAGGTATGTGAGGTCCATGCATGGTCAGGAAGGGATGGAGAGGTATGTTAAGTCCATGCATGGTCAGGAAGGGATGGAGAGGTATGTGAGGTCCATGCATGGTCAGGAAGAGGTGGAGAGGTTTGTGAGATCCATGCATGGTCAGGAAGGGATGGAGAGGTATGTGAGGTCCATGCATGGTCAGGAAGAGGTGGAGAGGTATGTAAGGTCCATGCATGGTCTGGAAGGGAGAGGTATGTGAGGTCCATGCATGGTCATGAAGGGATGGAGAGGTATGTGAGGTCCATGCATGGTCAGGAAGGGATGGAGAGGTATGTGAGGTCCATTCATGGTCAGGAAGATCTGGAGAGGTATGTGAGGTCCATGCATGGCCAGGAAGGGATGGAGAGGTATATGAGGTCCATGCATGGTCAGGAAGGGATGGAGAGGTATGTGAGGTCCATGCATGGTAAGGAAGTGATGGAGAGGTACGTGAGGTCCATGCTTGATCAGGAAAAGGTGGAGAGATATGTGAGGTCCATGCATGATCAGGAAGGGTATGTGAGGTCCATGCATGGTCAGGAAGAGATGGAGAGGTATGTGAGCTCCATGCATGGTCAGGAAGGGAGAGGTATGTGAGGTCCATGCATGATCAGGAAGGGATGGAGAGGTATGTTAGGTCCATGCATGGTCAGGAAGGGATGGAGAGGTATGTGAGGTCCATGCATGGTCAGGAAGGGATGGAGAGGTATGTGAGGTCAATGCATGGTCAGGAAGGGAGAGGTATGTGAGGTCCATGCATGATCAGGAAGGGATGGAGAGGTATGTGAGGTCCATGCATGGTCAGGAAGGGATGGATAGGTATGTGAGGTCCATGCATGATCCGGAAGGGATGGAAAGGTATGTGAGGTCCATGCATGGTCAGGAAGAGGTGGAGAGGTATGTGAGGTCCATGCATGGTCAGGAAGGGATGGAGAGGTATGTGAGGTCCATGCATGGTCAGGAATGGATGGAGAGGTATGTTAGGTCCATGCATGGTCAGGAAGGGATGGAGAGGTATGTGAGGTCCATGCATGGTCAGGAAGAGGTGGAGAGGTATGTGAGGTCCATGCATGGTCAGGAAGGGAGAGGTATGTGAGATCCATGCATGGTCATGAAGGGATGGAGAGGTATGTGAGGTCCATGCATGATCAGGAAGGGATGGAGAGGTATGTGAGGTCCATGCATGGTCAGGAAGGGATGAAGAGGTATGTGAGGTCCATGCATGGTCAGGAAGGGATGGAGAGGTATGCATGGTCAGGAAGGGAGAGGTATGTGAGGTCCATGCATGGTCAGGAAGGGATGGAGAGGTATGTGAGGTCCATGCATGGTCAGGAAGAGGTAGATAGGTATGTGAGGTCCATGCATGGTCAGGAAGGGATGGAGAGGTATGTGAGGTCCATGCATGGTCAGGAATGGATGGAGAGATATGTGAGGTCCATGCATGATCAGGAAGGGATGGAGAGGTATGTGAGGTCCATGCATGGTCAGGAAGGGAGAGGTATGTGAGGTCCATGCATGATCAGGAAGGAATGGAGAAGTATGTGAGGTCCATGCATGGTCAGGAAGGGATGGAGAGGTATATGAGGTCCATGCATGGTCCGGAAGGGATGGAAAGGTATGTGAGGTCCATGAATGGTCAGGAAGAGGTGGAGAGGTATGTGAGGTCCATGCATGGTCAGTAAGAGGTGGATAGGTATGTGAAGTCCATGCATGGTCAGGAAGGGATGGAGAGGTATGTGAGGTCCATGCATGATCAGGAAGGGATGGAGAGGTATGTGAGGTCCATGCATGGTCAGGAAGAGGTGGAGAGGTATGTGAGGTCCATGCATGGTCAGGAAGGGATGGAGAGGTATGTGAGGTCCATGCATTGACAGGAAGGGATGGAGAGGTATGTGAGGTCCATGCATGGTCAGGAAGGGATGGAGAGGTATGTGAGGTCCATGCATGGCCAGGAAGGGATGGAGAGGTATGTGAGGTCCATGCATTGACAGGAAGGGATGGAGAGGTATGTGAGGTCCATGCATGGTCAGGAAGGGATGGAGAGGTATGTGAGGTCCATGCATGGCCAGGAAGGGATGGAGAGGTATGTGAGGTCCATGCATTGACAGGAAGGGATGGAGAGGTATGTGAGGTCCATGCATGGTCAGGAAGGGATGGAGAGGTATATGAGGTCCATGCATGGTCAGGAAGGGATGGAGAGGTATGTGAGGTCCATGCATGGTCAGGAAGAGTTGGAGAGGTATATGAGGTCCATGCATGATCAGGAAGAGGTGGAGAGGTATGTGAGGTCCATGCATGGTCAGGAAGAGGTGGAGAGGTATGTGAGGTCCATGCATGGTCAGGAAGGGATGGAGAGGTATGTGAGGTCCATGCATGGTCAGGAAGGGAGAGGTATGTGAGGTCCATGTATGGTCAGGAAGGGATGGAGAGGTATGTGAGCTCCATGCATGGTCAGGAAGGGATGGAGAGGTATGTGAGGTCCATGCATGGTGAGGAAGGGATGGAGAGGTATGTGAGGTCCATGCATGGTCAGGAAGGGATGGAGAGGTATGTGACGTCCATGCATGGTCAGGAAGGGATGGAGAGGTATGTGAGGTCCATGCATGATCAGGAAGAAATGGAGAGGTATGTGAGGTCCATGCATGGTCAGGAAGGGATGGAGAGGTATGTGAGGTCAATGCATGGTCAGGAAGGGAGAGGTATGTGAGGTCCATGCATGATCAGGAAGGGATGGAGAGGTATGTGAGGTCCATGCATGGTCAGGAAGGGATGGAGAGGTATGTGAGGTCCATGCATGGTCCGGAAGGGATGGAAAGGTATGTGAGGTCCATGCATGGTCAGGAAGAGGTGGAGAGGTATGTGAGGTCCATGCATGGTCAGGAAGGGCTGGAGAGGTATGTGAGGTCCATGCATGGTCAGGAAGGGATGGAGAGGTATGTTAACTCCATGCATGGTCAGGAAGGGATGGAGAGGTATGTGAGGTCCCTGCATGGTCAGGAAGAGGTGGAGAGGTATGTGAGATCCATGCATGGTCAGGAAGGGATGGAGAGGTATGTAAGGTCCATGCATGGTCAGGAAGAGGTGGAGAGGTATGTGAGGTCCATGCATGATCAGGAAGGGATGGAGAGGTATGTGAGGTCCATGCATGGTCAGGAAGAGGTGGAGAGGTATGTAAGGTCCATGCATGGTCTGGAAGGGAGAGGTATGTGAGGTCCATGCATGGTCATGAAGGGATGGAGAGGTATGTGAGGTCCATGCATGGTCAGGAAGGGATGGAGAGGTATGTGAGGTCCATTCATGGTCAGGAAGATCTGGAGAGGTATGTGAGGTCCATGCATGGCCAGGAAGGGATGGAGAGGTATATGAGGTCCATGCATGGTCAGGAAGGGATGGAGAGGTATGTGAGGTCCATGCATGGTAAGGAAGTGATGGAGAGGTATGTGAGGTCCATGCTTGATCAGGAAAAGGTGGAGAGATATGTGAGGTCCATGCATGATCAGGAAGGGTATGTGAGGTCCATGCATGGTCAGGAAGAGATGGAGAGGTATGTGAGCTCCATGCATGGTCAGGAAGGGAGAGGTATGTGAGGTCCATGCATGATCAGGAAGGGATGGAGAGGTATGTTAGGTCCATGCATGGTCAGGAAGGGATGGAGAGGTATGTGAGGTCCATGCATGGTCAGGAAGGGATGGAGAGGTATGTGAGGTCAATGCATGGTCAGGAAGGGAGAGGTATGTGAGGTCCATGCATGATCAGGAAGGGATGGAGAGGTATGTGAGGTCCATGCATGGTCAGGAAGGGATGGATAGGTATGTGAGGTCCATGCATGATCCGGAAGGGATGGAAAGGTATGTGAGGTCCATGCATGGTCAGGAAGAGGTGGAGAGGTATGTGAGGTCCATGCATGGTCAGGAAGGGATGGAGAGGTATGTGAGGTCCATGCATGGTCAGGAATGGATGGAGAGGTATGTTAGGTCCATGCATGGTCAGGAAGGGATGGAGAGGTATGTGAGGTCCATGCATGGTCAGGAAGAGGTGGAGAGGTATGTGAGGTCCATGCATGGTCAGGAAGGGAGAGGTATGTGAGATCCATGCATGGTCATGAAGGGATGGAGAGGTATGTGAGGTCCATGCATGATCAGGAAGGGATGGAGAGGTATGTGAGGTCCATGCATGGTCAGGAAGGGATGAAGAGGTATGTGAGGTCCATGCATGGTCAGGAAGGGATGGAGAGGTATGCATGGTCAGGAAGGGAGAGGTATGTGAGGTCCATGCATGGTCAGGAAGGGATGGAGAGGTATGTGAGGTCCATGCATGGTCAGGAAGAGGTAGATAGGTATGTGAGGTCCATGCATGGTCAGGAAGGGATGGAGAGGTATGTGAGGTCCATGCATGGTCAGGAATGGATGGAGAGGTATGTGAGGTCCATGCATGATCAGGAAGGGATGGAGAGGTATGTGAGGTCCATGCATGGTCAGGAAGGGAGAGGTATGTGAGGTCCATGCATGATCAGGAAGGAATGGAGAAGTATGTGAGGTCCATGCATGGTCAGGAAGGGATGGAGAGGTATATGAGGTCCATGCATGGTCCGGAAGGGATGGAAAGGTATGTGAGGTCCATGAATGGTCAGGAAGAGGTGGAGAGGTATGTGAGGTCCATGCATGGTCAGGAAGAGGTGGATAGGTATGTGAAGTCCATGCATGGTCAGGAAGGGATGGAGAGGTATGTGAGGTCCATGCATTGACAGGAAGGGATGGAGAGGTATGTGAGGTCCATGCATGGTCAGGAAGGGATGGAGAGGTATGTGAGGTCCATGCATGGCCAGGAAGGGATGGAGAGGTATGTGAGGTCCATGCATTGACAGGAAGGGATGGAGAGGTATGTGAGGTCCATGCATGGTCAGGAAGGGATGGAGAGGTATGTGAGGTCCATGCATGGCCAGGAAGGGATGGAGAGGTATGTGAGGTCCATGCATTGACAGGAAGGGATGGAGAGGTATGTGAGGTCCATGCATGGTCAGGAAGGGATGGAGAGGTATATGAGGTCCATGCATGGTCAGGAAGGGATGGAGAGGTATGTGAGGTCCATGCATGGTCAGGAAGAGTTGGAGAGGTATATGAGGTCCATGCATGATCAGGAAGAGGTGGAGAGGTATGTGAGGTCCATGCATGGTCAGGAAGAGGTGGAGAGGTATGTGAGGTCCATGCATGGTCAGGAAGGGATGGAGAGGTATGTGAGGTCCATGCATGGTCAGGAAGGGAGAGGTATGTGAGGTCCATGTATGGTCAGGAAGGGATGGAGAGGTATGTGAGCTCCATGCATGGTCAGGAAGGGATGGAGAGGTATGTGAGGTCCATGCATGGTGAGGAAGGGATGGAGAGGTATGTGAGGTCCATGCATGGTCAGGAAGGGATGGAGAGGTATGTGACGTCCATGCATGGTCAGGAAGGGATGGAGAGGTATGTGAGGTCCATGCATGATCAGGAAGAAATGGAGAGGTATGTGAGGTCCATGCATAGTCAGGAAGAGGTGGAGAGGTATGTGAGGTCCATGCATGGTCAGGAAGGGATGGAGAGGTATGTGAGGTCCATGCATGGTCAGGAAGAGATGGAGAGGTATGTGAGGTCCATGCATGGTCAGGAAGGGAGAGGTATGTGAGGTCCATGCATGGTCATGAAGGGATGGAGAGGTATGTGAGGTCCATGCCATGGTCAGGAAGGGATGGAGAGGTATGTGAGGTCCATGCATGGTCAGGAAGGGATGGAGAGGTATGTGAGGTCCATGCATGGTCAGGAAGGGATGGAGAGGTATGCATGGTCAGGAAGGGAGAGGTATGTAAGGTCCATGCATGGTCAGGAAGGGATGGAGAGGTATGTGAGGTCCATGCGCATGGTCAGGAAGAGGTGGAGAGGTATATGAGGTCCATGCATTGTCAGGAAGGGATGGAGAGGTATGTGAGGTCCATGCATGGTCAGGAAGATCTGGAGAGGTATGTGAGGTCCATGCATGGTAAGGAAGGGATGGAGAGGTATGTGAGGTCCATACTTGATCAAGAAAAGGTGGAGAGATATGTGAGGTCCATGCATGATCAGGAAGGGTATGTGAGGTCCATGCATGGTCAGGAAGAGATGGAGAGGTAAGTGAGCTCCATGCATGGTCAGGAAGGGAGAGGTATGTGAGGTCCATGCATGGTCAGGAAGGGATGGAGAGGTATGTGAGGTCCATGCATGGTCAGGAAGGGATGGAGAGGTATGTGAGGTCAATGCATGGTCAGGAAGGGAGAGGTATGTGAGGTCCATGCATGATCAGGAAGGGATGGAGAGGTATGTGAGGTCCATGCATGGTCAGGAAGGGATGGAGAGGTATGTGAGGTCCATGCATGGTCCGGAAGGGATGGAAAGGTATGTGAGGTCCATGCATGGTCAGGAAGAGGTGGAGAGGTATGTGAGGTCCATGCATGGTCAGGAAGGGATGGAGAGGTATGTGAGGTCCATGCATGGTCAGGAAGGGATGGAGAGGTATGTTAAGTCCATGCATGGTCAGGAAGGGATGGAGAGGTATGTGAGGTCCATGCATGGTCAGGAAGAGGTGGAGAGGTATGTGAGATCCATGCATGGTCAGGAAGGGATGGAGAGGTATGTGAGGTCCATGCATGGTCAGGAAGAGGTGGAGAGGTATGTGAGGTCCATGCATGGTCAGGAAGGGATGGAGAGGTATGTGAGGTCCATGCATGGTCAGGAAGATCTGGAGAGGTATGTGAGGTCCATGCATGGCCAGGAAGGGATGGAGAGGTATATGAGGTCCATGCATGGTCAGGAAGGGATGGAGAGGTATGTGAGGTCCATGCATGGTAAGGAAGGGATGGAGAGGTATGTGAGGTCCATGCTTGATCAGGAAAAGGTGGAGAGATATGTGAGGTCCATGCATGATCAGGAAGGGTATGTGAGGTCCATGCATGGTCAGGAAGAGATGGAGAGGTATGTGAGCTCCATGCATGGTCAGGAAGGGAGAGGTATGTGAGGTCCATGCATGATCAGGTAGGGATGGAGAGGTATGTTAGGTCCATGCATGGTCAGGAAGGGATGGAGAGGTATGTGAGGTCCATGCATGGTCAGGAAGGGATGGAGAGGTATGTGAGGTCAATGCATGGTCAGGAAGGGAGAGGTATGTGAGGTCCATGCATGATCAGGAAGGGATGGATAGTTATGTGAGGTCCATGCATGGTCAGGAAGGGATGGATAGGTATGTGAGGTCCATGCATGGTCCGGAAGGGATGGAAAGGTATGTGAGGTCCATGCATGGTCAGGAAGAGGTGGAGAGGTATGTGAGGTCCATGCATGGTCATGAATGGATGGAGAGGTATGTTAGGTCCAAGCATGGTCAGGAAGGGATGGAGAGGTATGTGAGGTTCATGCATGGTCAGGAATAGGTGGAGAGGTATGTGAGGTCCATGCATGGTTAGGAAGAGGTGGAGAGGTATGTGAGTCCATGCATGGTCAGGAAGGGATGGAGAGGTATGTGAGGTCCATGCATGGTCAGGAAGATCTGGAGAGGTATGTGAGGTCCATGCATGGCCAGGAAGGGATGGAGAGGTATATGAGGTCCATGCATGGTCAGGAAGGGATGGAGAGGTATGTGAGGTCCATGCATGGTAAGGAAGGGATGGAGAGGTATGTGAGGTCCATGCTTGATCAGGAAAAGGTGGAGAGATATGTGAGGTCCATGCATGATCAGGAAGGGTATGTGAGGTCCATGCATGGTCAGGAAGAGATGGAGAGGTATGTGAGCTCCATGCATGGTCAGGAAGGGAGAGGTATGTGAGGTCCATGCATGATCAGGAAGGGATGGAGAGGTATGTTAGGTCCATGCATGGTCAGGAAGGGATGGAGAGGTATGTGAGGTCCATGCATGGTCAGGAAGGGATGGAGAGGTATGTGAGGTCAATGCATGGTCAGGAAGGGAGAGGTATGTGAGGTCCATGCATGATCAGGAAGGGATGGATAGTTATGTGAGGTCCATGCATGGTCAGGAAGGGATGGATAGGTATGTGAGGTCCATGCATGGTCCGGAAGGGATGGAAAGGTATGTGAGGTCCATGCATGGTCAGGAAGAGGTGGAGAGGTATGTGAGGTCCATGCATGGTCATGAATGGATGGAGAGGTATGTTAGGTCCAAGCATGGTCAGGAAGGGATGGAGAGGTATGTGAGGTTCATGCATGGTCAGGAATAGGTGGAGAGGTATGTGAGGTCCATGCATGGTTAGGAAGAGGTGGAGAGGTATGTGAGTCCATGCATGGTCAGGAAGGGATGGAGAGGTATGTGAGGTCCATGCATGATCAGGAAGGGATGGAGAGGTATGTGAGGTCCATGCATGGTCAGGAAGAGGTGGAGAGGTATGTGAGGTCCATGCATGGTCAGGAAGGGATGGAGAGGTATGTGAGGTCCATGCATTGACAGGAAGGGATGGAAAGGTATGTGAGGTCCATGCATGGTCAGGAAGGGATGGAGAGGTATGTGAGCTCCATGCATGGTCAGGAAGGGATGGAGAGGTATGTGAGGTCCATGCATGGTCAGGAAGGGATGGAGAGGTATGTGAGGTCCATGCATGGTCAGGAAGGGATGGAGAGGTATGTGACGTCCATGCATGGTCAAGAAGGGATGGAGAGGTATGTATGTGAGGTCCATGCATGATCAGGAAGAGATGGAGAGGTATGTGAGGTCCATGCGCATGGTCAGGAAGAGGTGGAGAGGTATGTGAGGTCCATGCATGGTCAGGAAGGGATGGAGAGGTATGTGAGGTCCATGCATGGTCAGGAAGAGGTGGAGAGGTATGTGAGGTCCATGCATGGTCAGGAAGGGAGAGGTATGTGAGGTCCATGCATGGTCATGAAGGGATGGAGAGGTATGTGAGGTCCATGCATGATCAGGAAGGGATGAAGAGGTATGTGAGGTCCATGCATGGTCAGGAAGGGATGAAGAGGTATGTGAGGTCCATGCATGGTCAGGAAGGGATGGAGAGGTATGCATGGTCAGGAAGGGAGAGGTATGTGAGGTCCATGCATGGTCAGGAAGGGATGGAGAGGTATGTGAGGTCCATGCATGGTCAGGAAGAGGTGGAGAGGTATGTGAGGTCCATGCATGGTCAGGAAGGGATGGAGAGGTATGTGAGGTCCATGCATGGTCAGGAAGGGATTGAGAGGTATGTGAGGTCCATGCATGATCAGGAAGGGATGGAGAGGTATGTGAGGTCCAAGCATGGTCAGGATGAGGTGGAGAGGTATGTAAGGTCCATGAATGGCCAGGAAGGTATGGAGAGGTATATGAGGTCCATGCATGGTCAGGAAGGGATGGAGAGGTATGTGAGGTCCATGCATGATCAGGAAGATCTGGAGAGGTATGTGAGGTCCATGCATGGTAAGGAAGGGATGGAGAGGTATGTGAGGTCCATGCTTGATCAGGAAAAGGTGGAGAGATATGTGAGGTCCATGCATGATCAGGAAGGGTATGTGAGGTCCATGCATGGTCAGGAAGAGATGGAGAGGTATGTGAGCTCCATGCATGGTAATGAAGGGAGAGGTATGTGTGGTCCATGCATGCTCAGGAAGGGATGGAGAGGTATGTGAGGTCCATGCATGGTCAGGAAGGGATGGAGAGGTATGTGAGGTCAATGCATGGTCAGGAAGGGAGAGGTATGTGAGGTCCATGCATGATCAGGAAGGGATGGAGAGGTATGTGAGCTCCATGCATGGTCAGGAAGGGATGGAGAGGTATGTGAGGTCCATGCATGTTCCGGAAGGGATGGAAAGGTATGTGAGGTCCATGCATGGTCAGGAAGAGGTGGAGAGGTATGTGAGGTCCATGCATGGTCAGGAAAGGATGGAGAGGTATGTGAGGTCCATGCAATGTCAGGAAGGGATGGAGAGGTATGTGAAGTCCATGCATGGTCAGGAAGGGATGGAGAGGTATGTGAGGTCCATGCATGGTCAGGAAGAGGTGGAGAGGTATGTGAGGTCCATGCATGGTCAGGAAGAGGTGGAGAGGTATGTGAGGTCCATGCATGGTCAGGAAGGGATGGAGAGGTATGTGAGGTCCATGCATGATCAGGAAGAGGTGGAAAGGTATGTGAGGTCCATGCATGGTCAGGAAGAGGTGGAGAGGTATGTGAGGTCCATGCATGGTCAGGAAGGGATGGAGAGGTATGTGAGGTCCATGCATGATCAGGAAGGGATGGAGAGGTATGTGACGTCCATGCATGGTCAGGAAGAGGTGGAGAGGTATGTGATGTCCATGCATGGTCAGGAAGGGATGGAGAGGTACGTTAGGTCCATGCATTGACAGGAAGGGATGGAGAGGTATGTGAGGTCCATGCATGGTCAGGAAGGGATGGAGAGGTATGTGAGGTCCATGCATGGTCAGGAAGGGATGGAGAGGTATGTGAGGTCCATGCATGGGCAGGAAGAGTTGGAGAGGTATATGAGGTCCATGCATAATCAGGAAGAGGTGGAGAGGTATGTGAGGTCCAAGCATGGTCAGGAAGAGGTGGAGAGGTATTTGAGGTCCATGCATGGTCTGGAAGGGATGGAGAGGTATGTGAGGTCCATGCATGGTCAGGAAGGGAGAGGTATGTGAGGTCCATGTGTGGTCAGGAAGGGATGTAGAGGTATGTGAGCTCCATGCATGGTCAGGAAGGGATGGAGAGGTATGTGAGGTCCATGCATGGTCAGGAAGGGATGGAGAGGTATGTGAGGTCCATGCATGGTCAGGAAGGGATGGAGAGGTATGTGACGTCCATGCATGTTCAGAAAGGGATGGAGAGGTATGTGAGGTCCATGCATGATCAGGAAGAGATGGAGAGGTATGTGAGGTCCATGCATGGTCAGGAAGAGGTGGAGAGGTATGTGAGGTCCATGCATGGTCAGGAAGGGATGGAGAGGTATGTGAGGTCCATGCATGGTCAGGAAGAGGTGGAGAGGTATGTGAGGTCCATGCATGGTCAGGAAGGGAGAGGTATGTGAGGTCCATGCCATGGTCAGGAAGGGATGGAGAGGTATGTGAGGTCCATGCATGGTCAGGAAGGGATGGAGAGGTATGTGAGGTCCATGCATAGTCAGGAAAGGATGGAGAGGTATGCATGGTCAGGAAGGGAGAGGTATGTGAGGTCCATGCATGGTCAGGAAGGGTTGAAGAGGTATGTGAGGTCCATGCATGGTCAGGAAGAGGTGGAGAGGTATATGAGTTCCATGCATGGTCAGGAAGGGATGGAGAGGTATGTGAGGTCCATGCATGGTCAGGAAGATCTGGAGAGGTATGTAAGGTCCATGCATGGTAAGGAAGGGATGGAGAGGTATGTGAGGTCCATGCTTGATCAGGAAAAGGTGGATAGATATGTGAGGTCCATGCATGATCAGGAAGGGTATGTGAGGTCCATGCATGGTCAGGAAGAGGTGGAGAGGTATGTGAGCTCCATGCATGGTCAGGAAGGGAGAGGTATGTGAGGTCCATGCATGGTCAGGAAGGGATGGAGAGGTATTTGAGGTCCATGCATGGTCAGGAAGGGATGGAGAGGTATGTGAGGTCAACGCATGGTCAGGAAGGGAGAGGTATGTGAGGTCCATGCATGATCAGGAAGGGATGGAGAGGTTGTATGTGAGGTCCATGCATGGTCCGGAAGGGATGGAAAGGTATGTGAGGTCCATGCATGGCCAGGAAGAGGTGGAGAGGTATGTGAGGTCCATGCATGGTCAGGAAGGGATGGAGAGGTATGTGAGGTCCATGCATGGTCAGGAAGGGATGGAGAGGTATGTGAAGTCCATGCATGGTCAGGAAGGGATGGAGAGGTATGTGAGGTCCATGCATGGTCAGGAAGGGATGGAGAGGTATGTGAGCTCCATGTATGGTCAGAAAGAGATGGAGAGGTATGTGAGGTCCATGCATGGTCAGGAAGGGATGGAGAGGTATGTGAGGTCCATGCATGGTCAGGAAGGGATGGAGAGGTATGTGACGTCCATGCATGGTCAGGAAGGGATGGAGAGGTATGTGAGGTCCATGCATTGACAGGAAGGGATGGAGAGGTATGTGAGGTCCATGCATGGTCAGGAAGGGATGGAGAGGTATGTGAGGTCCATGCATGGTCAGGAAGGGATGGAGAGGTATGTGAGGTCCATGCATGGTCAGGAAGAGTTGGAGAGGTATATGAGGTCCATGCATGATCAGGAAGAGGTGGAGAGGTATGTGAGGTCCATGCATGGTCAGGAAGAGGTGGAGAGGTATGTGAGGTCCATGCATGGTCAAGAAGGGATGGAGAGGTATGTGAGGTCCATGCATGGTCAGGAAGGGAGAGGTATGTGAGGTCCATGTATGGTCAGGCAGGGATGGAGAGGTATGTGAGCTCCATGCATGGTAAGGAAGGGATGGAGAGGTATGTGAGGTCCATGCATGGTCAGGAAGGGATGGAGAGGTATGTGAGGTCCATGCATGGTCAGAAAGGGATGGAGAGGTATGTGACGTCCATGCATGGTCAGGAAGGGATGGAGAGGTATGTGAGGTCCATGCATGATCAGGAAGAGATGGAGAGGTATGTGAGGTCCATGCATGGTCAGGAAGAGGTGGAGAGGTATGTGAGGTCCATGCATGGTCAGGAAGGGATGGAGAGGTATGTGAGGTCCATGCATGGTCAGGAAGAGGTGGAGAGGTATGTGAGGTCCATGCATGGTCAGGAAGGGAGAGGTACGTGAGGTCCATGCATGGTCATGAAGGGATGGAGAGGTATGTGAGGTCCATGCATGGTCACGAAGGGATGGAGAGGTATGTGAGGTCCATGCATGGTCAGGAAGGGATGGAGAGGTATGTGAGGTGCATGCATGGTCAGGAAGGGATGGAGAGGTATGCATGGTCAGGAAGGGAGAGGTATGTGAGGTCCATGCATGGTCAGGAAGGGATGGAGAGGTATGTGAGGTCCATGCATGGTCAGGAAGTGGTGGAGAGGTATGTGAGGTCCATGCATGGTCAGGAAGGGATGGAGAGGTATGTGAGGTCCATGCATGGTCAGGAAGGGATTGAGAGGTATGTGAGGTCCATGCATGATTAGGAAGGGATGGAGAGGTATGTAAGGTCCATGCATGGCCAGGAAGGGATGGAGAGGTATATGAGGTCCATGCATGGTCAGGAAGGGATGGAGAGTTTGTGAGGTCCATGCTTGATCAGGAAAAGGTGAAGAGATATGTGAGGTCCATGCATGATCAGGAAGGGTATGTGAGGTCCATGCATGGTCAGGAAGAGATGGAGAGGTATGTGAGCTCCATGCATGGTCAGGAAGGGAGAGGTATGTGAGGTCCATGCATGGTCAGGAAGGGATGGAGAGGTATGTGAGGTCCATGCATGGCCAGAAAGGGATGGAGAGGTATGTGAGGTCAATGCATGGTCAGGAAGGGAGAGGTATGTGAGGTCCATGCATGATCAGGAAGGGATGGAGAGGTATGTGAGGTCCATGCATGGTCCGGAAGGGATGGAAAGGTATGTGAGGTCCATGCATGGTCAGGAAGAGGTGGAGAGGTATGTGAGGTCCAAGCATGGTCAGGAATGGATGGAGAGGTATGTGAGGTCCATGCATGGTCAGGAAGGGATGGAGAGGTATGTGAAGTCCATGCATGGTCAGGAAGGGATGGAGAGGTATGTGAGGTACATGCATGGTCAGGAAGAGGTGGAGAGGTATGTGAGGTCCATGCATGGTCAGGAAGAGGTGGAGAGGTATGTGAGGTCCATGCATGGTCAGGAAGGGATGGAGAGGTATGTGAGCTCCATGTATGGTCAGGAAGAGGTGGAGAGGTATGTGAGGTCCATGCATGGTCAGGAAGGGAGAGGTATGTGAGGTCCATGCATGGTCATGAAGGGATGGAGAGGTATGTGAGGTCCATGCTTGGTCAGGAATGGATGGAGAGGTATGTGAGGTCCATGCATGGTCAGGAAGGGATGGAGAGGTATGTGAGGTCCATGCATGGTCAGGAAGGGATGGAGAGGTATGTGAGGTCCATGCATGGTCAGGAAGAGATGGAGAGGTATGTGAGGTCCATGCATGGTCAGGAAGAGGTGGAGAGGTATGTGAGTTCCATGCATGGTCAGGAAGGGATGGAGAGGTATGTGAGGTCCATGCATGGTCAGGAAGAGGTGGAGAGGTATGTGAGGTCCATGCATGGTCAGGAAGTGAGAGGTACATGTATGTGAGGTCCATGCATAGTCATGAAGGGATGGAGAGGTATGTGAGGTCCATGCATGGTCAGGAAGGGATGGAGAGGTATGTGAGGTCCATGCATGGTCAAGAAAGGATGGAGAGATATGTGAGGTCCATGCATGGTCAGGAAGGGATGGAGAGGTATGCATGGTCAGGAAGGGAGAGGTATGTGAGCTCCATGCATGGTCAGGAAGGGATGGAGAGGTATGTGAGGTCCATGCATGGTCAGGAAGAGGTGGAGAGGTATGTGAGGTCCATGCATGGTCAGGAAGGGATGGAGAGGTATGTGAGGTCCATGCATGGTCAGGATTGGATGGAGAGGTATGTGAGGTCCATGCATGATCAGCAAGGGATGGAGAGGTATGTAAGGTCCATGCATGGCCAGGAAGGGATGGAGAGGTATATGAGGTCCATGCATGGTCAGGAAGAGATGGAGAGGTATGTGAGGTCCATGCATGATCAGGAAGATCTGGAGAGGTATGTGAGGTCCATGCATGGTAAGGAAGGGATGGAGAGGTATGTGAGGTCCATGCTTGATCAGGAACAGGTGGAGAGATATGTGAGGTCCATGCATGATCAGGAAGGGTATGTGAGGTCCATGCATGGTCAGGAAGAGATGGAGAGGTATGTGAGCTCCATGCATGGTCAGGAAGGGAGAGGTATGTGAGGTCCATGCATGGTCAGGAAGGGATGGAGAGGTATGTGAGGTCCATGCATGGTCACGAAGGGATGGAGAGGTATGTGAGGTCAATGCATGGTCAGGAAGGGAGAGGTATGTGAGGTCCATGCATGATCAGGAAGGGATGGAGAGGTATGTGAGGTCCATGCATGGTCAGGAATGGATGGAGAGGTATGTTAGGTCCATGCATGGTTAGGAAGAGGTGGAGAGGTATGTGAGGTCCATGCATGGTCAGGAAGGGATGGAGAGGTATGTGAGGTCCTTGCATGATCAGGAAGGGAGAGGTATGTGAGGTCCATGTATGGTCAGGAAGGGATGGAGAGGTATGTGAGGTCCATGCATGGTCAGGAAGGGATGGAGAGGTATGTGAGGTCCATGCATGGTCAGGAAGAGGTGGAGAGGTATGTGAGCTCCATGCATGGTCAGGAAGGGATGGAGAGGTATGTGAGGTCCATGCATGGTCAGGAAGGGATGGAGAGGTATGTGAGGTCAATGCATGGTCAGGAAGGGATAGGTATGTGAGGTCCATGCATGATCAGGAAGGGATGGAGAGGTATGTGAGGTCCATGCATGGTCAGGAATGGATGGAGAGGTATGTTAGGTCCATGCATGGTCAGGAAGAGGTGGAGAGGAATGTGAGGTCCATGCATGGTCAGGAAGGGATGGAGAGGTATGTGAGGTCCATGCATTGACAGGAAGGGATGGAGAGGTATATGAGGTCCATGCATGGTCAGGAAGGGATGGAGAGGTATGAGAGGTCCATGCATGGATAGGAAGGGATGGAGAGGTATGTGAGGTCCATGCATGGTCAGGAAGAGTTGGAGAGGTATGTGAGGTCCATGCATGATCAGGAAGAGGTGGAGAGGTATGTGAGGTCCATGCATGGTCAGGAAGAGGTGGAGAGGTATGTAAGGTCCATGCATGGTCAGGAAGGGATGGAGAGGTATGTGAAGTCCATGCATGGTCAGGAAGGGAGAGGTATGTGAGTTCCATGTATGGTCAGGAAGGGATGGAGACGTATGTGAGGTCCATGCATGGTCAGGAAGGGATGGAGAGGTATGTGAGGTCCATGCATGGTCAGGAAGGGATGGAGAGGTATGTGAGGTCCATGCATGATCAGGAAGGGATGGAGAGGTATGTGACGTCCATGCATGGTCAGGAAGGGATGGAGAGGTATGTGAGGTCCATGCATGATCAGGAAGAGGTGGAGAGGTATGTGAGGTCCATGCATGGTCAGGAAGGGATGGAGAGGTATGTGAGGTCCATGCATGGTCAGGAAGAGGTGGAGAGGTATGTGAGGTCCATGCATGGTCAGGATGTGAGAGGTACATGTATGTGAGGTCCATGCATAGTCATGAAGGGATGGAGAGTTATGTGAGGTCCATGCATGGTCAGGAAGGTATGGAGAGGTATGTGAGGTCCATGCATGGTCAGGAAGGGATGGAGAGGTATGTGAGGTCCATGCATGGTCAGGAAGGGATGGAGAGGTATGCATGGTCAGGAAGGGAGAGGTATGTGAGCTCCATGCATGGTCAGGAAGGGATGGAGAGGTATGTGAGGTCCATGCATGGTCAGGAAGAGGTGGAGAGGTATGTGAGGTCCATGCATGGTCAGGAAGGGATGGAGAGGTATGTGAGGTCCATGCATGGTCAGGAAGGGATGGAGAGGTATGTGAGGTCCATGCATGATCAGCAAGGGATGGAGAGGTAGGTAAGGTCCATGCATGGCCAGGAAGGGATGGAGAGGTATGTGAGGTCCTTGCATGGTAAGGAAGGGATGGAGAGGTATGTGAGGTCCATGCTTGATCAGGAAAAGGTGGAGAGATATGTGAGGTCCATGCATGATCAGGAAGGGTATGTGAGGTCCATGCATGGTCAGGAAGAGATGGAGAGGTATGTGAGCTCCATGCATGGTCAGGAATGGAGAGGTATGTGAGGTCCATGCATGGTGAGGAAGGGATGGAGAGGTATGTGAGGTCCATGCGTGGTCACGAAGGGATGGAGAGGTATGTGAGGTCAATGCATGGTCAGGAAGGGAGAGGTATGTGAGGTCCATGCATGATCAGGAAGGGAGAGTTGACCATGCATGGACCTCACATACCTCTCCATCCCTTCCTGACCATGCATGGACCTCACATACCTCTCCATCCCTTCCTGACCATGCATGGACCTCACATACCTCTCCATCCCTTCCTGACCATACATGGACCTCACATACCTCTCCCTTCCTGACCATGCATGAACCTCACATACCTCTTCACCTCTTCCTGATCATGCATGGACCTCACATACCTCACCATTCCTTCCTGACCATGCATGGACCTCACATACCTCTCCAACTCTTCCTGACCATGCATGGACCTCACATACCTCTCCACCTCTTCCTGATCATGCATGGACCTCACATACCTCTCCACCTCTTCCTGACCATGCATGGACCTCACATACCTCTCCATCCCTTCCTGACCATGCATGGACTTCACATACCTCTCCATCCTTCCTGACCATGCGTGGACCTCACATACCTCTCCATCCCTTCCTGACCATGCATGGACCTCACATACCTCTCCATCCCTTCCTGGCCATGACAGGACCTCACATACCTCTCCATCCCTTCCTGACCATGCATTGACCTCACATACCTCTCCATCCCTTCCTGGCCATGACAGGAACTCACATACCTCTCCATCCCTTCCTGACCATGCATGGACCTCACATACATCTCCATCCCTTCCTGATCATGCATGGACCTCACATACCTCTCCACCTCTTCCTGACCATGCATGGACCTCACATACCTCTCCATCCCTTCCTGGCCATGCATGGACCTCACATACCTCTCCATCCCTTCCTGACCATGCATGGATCTCACATACCTCTCCACCTCTTCCTGACCATGCATGGACCTCACATACCTCTCCATCCCTTCCTGACCATGAATGGACCTCACATACCTCTCCTTTCCTTCCTGACCATGCATGGACCTCACATACCTCTCCCTTCCTGACCATGCATGGACCTTATATACCTCTCCATCCCTTCCAGACCATGCATGGACCTCACATACCTCTCCATCCCTTCCTGAACATGCATGGACCTCACATACCTCTCCATCCCTTCCTGACCATGCATGGACCTCGCATACCTCTCCACCTCTTCCTGACCATGCATGGACCTCACATACCTCTCCATCCCTTCATGACCATGCATGGACCTCACATACCTCTCCATCGGTTCCTGATCATGCATGGACCTCACATACCTCTTCATCACTTCCTGACCATGCATGGACCTCACATACCTCTCCACCTCTTCCTGACCATGCATGGACCTCACTTACCTCTCCACCTCTTCCTGATCATGCATGGACCTCACATACCTCTCCACCTCTTCCTTATCATGCATGGACCTCACATACCTCTCCATCCCTTCCTGACCATGCATGGACCTCACATACCTCTCCACCTCTTCCTGAATATGCATGGACCTCACATACCTCTCCCTTCCTGATCATGCGCATGGACCTCACATACCTCTCCACCTCTTCCTGACCATGCATGGACCTCACATACCTCTCCATCCCTTCCTGACCATGCATGGACCTCACATACCTCTCCATCCTTTCCTGACCATGCATGGACCTCACATACCTCTCCATCCCTTCCTGACGATGCATGGACCTCACATACCTCTCCATCCTTTCCTGACCATGCATGGACCTCACATACCTCTCTACCTCTTCCTGATCATGCATGGACCTCACATACCTCTCTACCTCTTCCTGTTCATGCATGGACCTTACATACCTCTCCACCTCTTCCTGACCATGCATGGACCTCACATACCTCTCCACCACTTCCTGACCATGCATGGACCTCACATACCTCTCCCTTCCTGACCATGCATGGACCTCACATACCTCTGCATCCCTTCCTGACCATGCATGGACTTCACATACCTCTCCACCTCTTCCTGACCATGCATGGACCTCACATACCTCTCCATCCCTTCCTGACCATGTATGGACCTCACATACCTCTCCATCCCTTCCTGACCATGCATGGACCTCACATACCTCTCCATCCTTTCCTGACCATGCGAATGGACCTCACATACCTCTCCATCCCTTCCTGACCATGCATGGATCTCACATACCTCTCCATCCTTTCCTGACCATGCATGGACCTCACATACCTCTCCATCCCTTCCTGACCATGCATGGACCTCAAATACCTCTCCATCCCTTCCTGGCCATGACAGGACCTCACATACCTCTCCATCCCTTCCTGGCCATGCATGGACCTCACATACCTCTCCATCCCTTCCTGGCCATGCATGGACCTCACACACCTCTCCACCTCTTCCTGACCATGCATGGACCTCACATACCTCTCCACCTCTTCCTGACCATGAATGGACCTCACATACCTCTACATCCCTTCCTGACTATGCATGGACCTCACATACCTCTCCATTCCTTCCTGACCTTGCATGGACCTCACATACCTCTCCATCCCTTCCTGACCATGCATGGACCTCACATACCTCTCCATCCCTTCCTGACCATGCATGGACCTCGCATACCTCTCCACCTCTTCCTGACCATGCATGGACCTCACATACCTCTCCATCCCTTCATGACCATGCATGGACCTCACATACCTCTCCATCGCTTCCTGATCATGCATAGACCTCACATACCTCTTCATCCCTTCCTGACCATGCATGGACCTCACATACCTCTCCACCTCTTCCTGACCATGCATGGACCTCACTTACCTCTCCACCTCTTCCTGATCATGCATGGACCTCACATACTTCTCCACCTCTTCCTGATCATGCATGGACCTAACATACCTCTCCATCCCTTCCTGACCATGCATGGACCTCACATACCTCTCCACCTCTTCCTGACCATGCATGGACCTCACATACCTCTCCCTTCCTGATCATGCGCATGGACCTCACATAACTCTCCACCTCTTCCTGACCATGCATGGACCTCACATACCTCTCCATCCCTTCCTGACCATGCATGGACCTCACATACCTCTCCATCCTTTTCTGACCATGCATGGACCTCACATACCTCTCCATCCCTTCCTGACCATGCATGGACCTCACATACCTCTCCATCCTTTCCTGACCATGCATGGACCTCACATACCTCTCTACCTCTTCCTGATCATGCATGGACCTCACATACCTCTCTACCTATTCCTGTTCATGCATGGACCTCACATACCTCTCCACCTCTTCCTGACCATGCATGGACCTCACATACCTCTCCACCACTTCCTGACCATGCATGGACCTCACATACCTCTCCCTTCCTGACCATGCATGGACCTCACATACCTCTGCATCCCTTCCTGACCATGCATGGACTTCACATACCTCTCCACCTCTTCCTGACCATGCATGGACCTCACATACCTCTCCATCCCTTCCTGACCATGCATGGACCTCACATACCTCTCCATCCCTTCCTGACCATGCATGGACCTCACATACCTCTCCATCCTTTCCTGACCATGCGCATGGACCTCACATACTTCTCCATCCCTTCCTGACCATGCATGGATCTCACATACCTCTCCATTCTTTCCTGACCATGCATGGACCTCACATACCTCTCCATCCCTGCCTGACCATGCATGGACCTCACATACCTCTCCATCCCTGCTTGACCATGCATGGACCTCACATACCTCTTCACCTCTTCCTGATCATGCATGGACCTCACATACCTCTCCATCCCTTCCTGACCATGCATGGACCTCACATACCTCTCCAACTCTTCCTGACCATGCATGGACCTCACATACCTCTCCACCTCTTCCTGATCATGCATGGACCTCACACACCTCTCCACCTCTTCCTGACCATGCATGGACCTCACATACCTCTCCATCCCTTCCTGACCTTGCATGGACCTCACATACCTCTCCATCCTTCCTGACCATGCGTGGACCTCACATACCTCTCCATCCCTTCCTGACCATGCATGGACCTCACATACCTCTCCATCCCTTCCTGGCCATGACAGGACCTCACATACCTCTCCATCCCTTCCTGACCATGCATTGACCTCACATACCTCTCCATCCCTTCCTGGCCATGACAGGACCTCACATACCTCTCCATCCCTTCCTGACCATGCATGGACCTCACATACATCTCCATCCCTTCCTGATCATGCATGGACCTCACATACCTCTCCACCTCTTCCTGACCATGCATGGACCTCACATACCTCTCCATCCCTTCCTGGCCATGCATGGACCTCACATACCTCTCCATCCCTTCCTGACCATGCATGGACATCACATACCTCTCCACCTCTTCCTGACCATGCATGGACCTCACATACCTCTCCATCCCTTCCTGACCATGCATGGACCTCACATACCTCTCCATCCTTTCCTGACCATGCATGGACCTCACATACCTCTCTACCTCTTCCTGATCATGCATGGACCTCACATACCTCTCTACCTCTTCCTGTTCATGCATGGACCTCACATACCTCTCCACCTCTTCCTGACCATGCATGGACCTCACATACCTCTCCACCACTTCCTGACCATGCATGGACCTCACATACCTCTCCCTTCCTGACCATGCATGGACCTCACATACCTCTGCATCCCTTCCTGACCATGCATGGACTTCACATACCTCTCCACCTCTTCCTGACCATGCATGGACCTCACATACCTCTCCATCCCTTCCTGACCATGCATGGACCTCACATACCTCTCCATCCCTTCCTGACCATGCATGGACCTCACATACCTCTCCATCCTTTCCTGACCATGCGCATGGACCTCACATACTTCTCCATCCCTTCCTGACCATGCATGGATCTCACATACCTCTCCATCCTTTCCTGACCATGCATGGACCTCACATACCTCTCCATCCCTGCCTGACCATGCATGGACCTCACATACCTCTCCATCCCTGCCTGACCATGCATGGACCTCACATACCTCTTCACCTCTTCCTGATCATGCATGGACCTCACATACCTCTCCATCCCTTCCTGACCATGCATGGACCTCACATACCTCTCCAACACTTCCTGACCATGCATGGACCTCACATACCTCTCCACCTCTTCCTGATCATGCATGGACCTCACATACCTCTCCACCTCTTCCTGACCATGCATGGACCTCACATACCTCTCCATCCCTTCCTGACCTTGCATGGACCTCACATACCTCTCCATCCTTCCTGACCATGCGTGGACCTCACATACCTCTCCATCCCTTCCTGACCATGCATGGACCTCACATACCTCTCCATCCCTTCCTGGCCGTGACAGGACCTCACATACCTCTCCATCCCTTCCTGACCATGCATTGACCTCACATACCTCTCCATCCCTTCCTGGCCATGACAGGACCTCACATACCTCTCCATCCCTTCCTGACCATGCATGGACCTCACATACATCTCCATCCCTTCCTGATCATGCATGGACCTCACATACCTCTCCACCTCTTCCTGACCATGCATGGACCTCACATACCTCTCCATCCCTTCCTGGCCATGCATGGACCTCACATACCTCTCCATCCCTTCCTGACCATGCATGGACATCACATACCTCTCCACCTCTTCCTGATCATGCATGGACCTCACATACCTCTCCATCCCTTCCTGACCATGCATGGACCTCACATACCTCTCCATTCCTTCCTGACCATGCATGGACCTCACATACCTCTCCCTTCCTGACCATGCATGGACCTTATATACCTCTCCATCCCTTCCTGATCATACATGGACCTCACATACCTCTCCATCCCTTCCTGATCATGCATTGAGCTCACATACCTCTCCATCCCTTCCTCACAATGCATGGACCTCACATACCTCTCCATCCCTTCCTGGCCATGCATGGACCTCACATACCTCTCCACCTCTTCCTGACCATGAATGGACCTCACATACCTCTCCATTCCTTCCTGACCATGCATGGACCTCACATACCTCTCCATTCCTTCCTGACCTTGCATGGACCTCACATACCTCTCCATCCCTTCCTGACCATGCATGGACCTCACATACCTCTCCAGATCTTCCTGACCATGCATGGACCTCATATACCTCTCCAACTCTTCCTGACCATGCATGGACCTCACATACCTCTCCATCCCTTCCTGACCATGCATGGACCTCACATACCTCTCCATCCCTTCCTGACCATGCATGGACCTCACATACCTCTCCATCCCTTCCTGAACATGCATGGACCTCACATACCTCTCCATCCCTTCCTGACCATGCATGGACCTCGCATACCTCTCCACCTCTTCCTGACCATGCATGGACCTCACATACCTCTCCATCCCTTCATGACCATGCATGGACCTCACATACCTCTCCATCGCTTCCTGATCATGCATGGACCTCACATACCTCTTCATCCCTTCCTGACCATGCATGGACCTCACATACCTCTCCACCTCTTCCTGACCATGCATGGACCTCACTTACCTCTCCACCTCTTCCTGATCATGCATGGACCTCACATACCTCTCCACCTCTTCCTGATCATGCATGGACCTCACATACCTCTCCATCCCTTCCTGACCATGCATGGACCTCACATACCTCTCCACCTCTTCCTGACCATGCATGGACCTCACATACCTCTCCCTTCCTGATCATGCGCATGGACCTCACATAACTCTCCACCTCTTCCTGACCATGCATGGACCTCACATACCTCTCCATCCCTTCCTGACCATGCATGGACCTCACATACCTCTCCATCCTTTTCTGACCATGCATGGACCTCACATACCTCTCCATCCCTTCCTGACCATGCATGGACCTCACATACCTCTCCATCCTTTCCTGACCATGCATGGACCTCACATACCTCTCCATTCCTTCCTGACCATGCATGGACCTCACATACCTCTCCATCCCTTCCTGACCATGCATGGACCTCACATACCTCTCCATCCCTTCCTGACCATGCATGGACCTCACATACCTCTCCATCCCTGCCTGACCATGCATGGACCTCACATACCTCTCCATCCCTGCCTGACCATGCATGGACCTCACATACCTCTTCACCTCTTCCTGATCATGCATGGACCTCACATACCTCTCCATCCCTTCGTGACCATGCATGGACCTCACATACCTCTCCAACTCTTCCTGACCATGAATGGACCTCACATACCTCTCCACCTCTTCCTGACCATGCATGGACCTCACATACCTCTCCATCCCTTCCTGATCTTGCATGGACCTCACATACCTCTCCATCCTTCCTGACCATGCGTGGACCTCACATACCTCTCCATCCCTTCCTGACCATGCATGGACCTCACATACCTCTCCATCCCTTCCTGGCCATGACAGGACCTCACATACCTCTCCATCCCTTCCTGACCATGCATTGACCTCACATACCTCTCCATCCCTTCCTGGCCATGACAGGACCTCACATACCTCTCCATCCCTTCCTGACCATGCATGGACCTCACATACATCTCCATCCCTTCCTGATCATGCATGGATCTCACATACCTCTCCACCTCTTCCTGACCATGCATGGACCTCACATACCTCTCCATCCCTTCCTGGCCATGCATGGACCTCACATACCTCTCCATCCCTTCCTGACCATGCATGGACATCACATACCTCTCCACCTCTTCCTGACCATGCATGGACCTCACATACCTCTCCAGCCCTTCCTGACCATGCATGGACCTCACATACCTCTCCATCCTTTCCTGACCATGCATGGACCTCACATACCTCTCTACCTCTTCCTGATCATGCATGGACCTCACATACCTCTCTACCTCTTCCTGTTCATGCATGGACCTCACATACCTCTCCACCTCTTCCTGACCATGCATGGACCTCACATACCTCTCCACCACTTCCTGACCATGCATGGACCTCACATACCTCTCCCTTCCTGACCATGCATGGACCTCACATACCTCTGCATCCCTTCCTGACCATGCATGGACTTCACATACCTCTCCACCTCTTCTTGACCATGCATGGACCTCACATACCTCTCCATCCCTTCCTGACCATGCATGGACCTCACATACCTCTCCATCCCTTCCTGACCATGCATGGACCTCACATACCTCTCCATCCTTTCCTGACCATGCGCATGGACCTCACATACTTCTCCATCCCTTCCTGACCATGCATGGATCTCACATACCTCTCCATCCTTTCCTGACCATGCATGGACCTCACATACCTCTCCATCCCTGCCTGACCATGCATGGACCTCACATACCTCTCCATCCCTGCCTGACCATGCATGGACCTCACATACCTCTTCACCTCTTCCTTATCATGCATGGACCTCACATACCTCTCCATCCCTTCCTGACCATGCATGGACCTCACATACCTCTCCAACTCTTCCTGACCATGCATGGACCTCACATACCTCTCCACCTCTTCCTGATCATGCATGGAACTCACATACCTCTCCACCTCTTCCTGACCATGCATGGACCTCACATACCTCTCCATCCCTTCCTGACCTTGCATGGACCTCACATACCTCTCCATCCTTCCTGACCATGCGTGGACCTCACATACCTCTCCATCCCTTCCTGACCATGCATGGACCTCACATACCTCTCCATCCCTTCCTGGCCATGACAGGACCTCACATACTTCTCCATCCCTTCCTGACCATGCATTGACCTCACATACCTCTCCATCCCTTCCTGGCCATGACACGACCTCACATACCTCTCCATCCCTTCCTGACCATACATGGACCTCACATACATCTCCATCCCTTCCTGATCATGCATGGACCTCACATACCTCTCCACCTCTTCCTGACCATGCATGGACCTCACATACCTCTCCATCCCTTCCTGGCCATGCATGGACCTCACATACCTCTCCATCCCTTCCTGACCATGCATGGACATCACATACTTCTCCACCTCTTCCTGATCATGCATGGACCTCACATACCTCTCCATCCCTTCCTGACCATGCATGGACCTCACATACCTCTCCATTCCTTCCTGACCATGCATGGACCTCACATACCTCTCCCTTCCTGACCATGCATGGACCTTATATACCTCTCCATCCCTTCCTGATCATACATGGACCTCACATACCTCTCCATCCCTTCCTGATCATGCATTGAGCTCACATACCTCTCCATCCCTTCCTCACAATGCATGGACCTCACATACCTCTCCATCCCTTCCTGGCCATGCATGGACCTCACATACCTCTCCACCTCTTCCTGACCATGCATGGACCTCACATACCTCTCCATTCCTTCCTGACCATGCATGGACCTCACATACCTCTCCATCCCTTCCTGGCCATGCATGGACCTCACATACCTCTCCACCTCTTCCTGACCATGCATGGACCTCACATACCTCTCCATCCCTTCCTGACCATGCATGGACCTCACATACCTCTCCACCTCTTCCTGACCATGCATGGACCTCACATACCTCTCCCTTCCTGACCATGCATGGACCTCACTTACCTCTCCACCTCTTCCTGACCATGCATGGACCTCACATACCTCTCCATCCCTTCCTGATCATGCATGGACCTCACATACCTCTCCACCTCTTCCTGACCATGCATGGACCTCACATACCTCTCCAACTCTTCCTGACCATGCATGGACCTCACATACCTCTCCATCCCTTCCTGACCATGCATGGACCTCACATACCTCTCCACCTCTTCCTGACCATGCATGGACCTCACATACCTCTCCATCCCTTTCTGACCATGCGCATGGACCTCACATACCTCTCCACCTCTTCCTGACCATGCATGGACCTCACATACCTCTCCATCCCTTCTTGATCATGCATGGACCTCACATACCTCTCCATCCCTTCCTGATCATGCATGGACCTCACATACCTCTCCACCTCTTCCTGACCATGCATGGACCTCACATACCTCTCCATCCCTTCCTGATCATGCATGGACCTCACATACCTCTCCACCTCTTCCTGACCATGCATGGACCTCACATACCTCTCCACCTCTTCCTGATCATGCATGCACCTCACATACCTCTCCATCCCTTCCTGACCATGCATGGACCTCACATACCTCTCCATCCTTTCCTGATCATGCATGGACCTCACATACCACCTCTCCATCCCTTCCTGACCATGCATGGACCTCACATACCACCTCTCCACCTCTTCCTGACCATGCATGGACCTCACATACCTCTCCATCCCTTCCTGACCATGCATGGACCTCACATACCTCTCCACCTCTTCCTGATCATGCATGGACCTCACATACCTCTCCATCCCTTCATGACCATGCATGGACCTCACATACCTCTCCATCCCTTCCTGATCATGCATGGACCTCACATACCTCTCCATCCGTTCCTGACCATGCATGGACCTCACATACCTCTCCATCCGTTCCTGACCATGCATGGACCTCACATACCTCTCCAGCCCTTCCTGACCATGCATGGACCTCACATACCTCTCCATCCCTTCCTGACCATGCATGGACCTCACATACCTCTCCATCCCTTCCTGACCATGCATGGACCTCACATACCTCTCCATCCCTTCCTGACCATGCATGGACCTCACATACCTCTCCACCTCTTCCTGGCCATGCATGGACCTCACATACCTCTCACTTCCTGACCATGCATGGACCTCACATACTGTACCTCTCCATCCCTTCCTGACCATGCATGGACCTCACATACCTCTCCACCTCTTCCTGACCATGCATGGACGTCACATACCTCTCCATCCCTTCCTGACCATGCATGGACCTCACATACCTCTCCATCCCTTCCTGATCATGCATGGACCTCACATACCTCTCCATCCCTTCCTGATCATGCATGGACCTCACATACCTCTGCCTTCCTGATCATGCATGGACCTCACATACCTCTCCATCCCTTCCTGATCATGCATGGACCTCACATACCTCTCCATCCCTTCGTGACCATGCATGGACCTCACGTACCTCTCCATCCCTTCCTGACCATGCATGGACTTCACATACCTCTCCATCCTTTCCTGACAATGCATGGACCTCACATACCTCTCCACCTCTTCCTGACCATGCATGGACCTCACATACCTCTCCACCACTTCCTGACCATGCATGGACCTCACATACCTCTCCCTTCCTGACCATGCATGGACCTCACATACCTCTGCATCCCTTCCTGACCATGCATGGACTTCACATACTTCTCCACCTCTTCTTGACCATGCATGGACCTCACATACCTCTCCATCCCTTCCTGACCATGCATGGACCTCACATACCTCTCCATCCCTTCCTGACCATGCATGGACCTCACATACCTCTCCATCCTTTCCTGACCATGCGCATGTACCTCACATACTTCTCCATCCCTTCCTGACCATGCATGGATCTCACATACCTCTCCATCCTTTCCTGACCATGCATGGACCTCACATACCTCTCCATCCCTGCCTGACCATGCATGGACCTCACATACCTCTCCACCTCTTCCTGACTATGCATGGACCTCACATACCTCTCCACCTCTTCCTGACCATGCATGGACCTCACATACCTCTCCATCCCTTCCTGGCCATGCATGGACCTCACATACCTCTCCATCCCTTCCTGACCATGCATGGACATCACATACCTCTCCACCTCTTCCTGATCATGCATGGACCTCACATACCTCTCCATCCCTTCCTGACCATGCATGGACCTCACATACCTCTCCATTCCTTCCTGACCATGCATGGACCTCACATACCTCTCCCTTCCTGACCATGCATGGACCTTATATACCTCTCCATCCCTTCCTGATCATACATGGACCTCACATACCTCTCCATCCCTTCCTGATCATGCATTGAGCTCACATACCTCTCCATCCCTTCCTCACAATGCATGGACCTCACATACATCTCCATCCCTTCCTGGCCATGCATGGACCTCACATACCTCTCCACCTCTTCCTGACCATGAATGGACCTCACATACCTCTCCATTCCTTCCTGACCATGCATGGACCTCACATACCTCTCCATTCCTTCCTGACCTTGCATGGACCTCACATACCTCTCCATCCCTTCCTGACCATGCATGGACCTCACATACCTCTCCAGATCTTCCTGACCATGCATGGACCTCATATACCTCTCCAACTCTTCCTGACCATGCATGGACCTCACATACCTCTCCATCCCTTCCTGACCATGCATGGACCTCACATACCTCTCCATCCCTTCATGACCATGCATGGACCTCACATACCTCTCCATCGCTTCCTGATCATGCATGGACCTCACATACCTCTTCATCCCTTCCTGACCATGCATGGACCTCACATACCTCTCCACCTCTTCCTGACCATGCATGGACCTCACTTACCTCTCCACCTCTTCCTGATCATGCATGGACCTCACATACCTCTCCACCTCTTCCTGATCATGCATGGACCTCACATACCTCTCCATCCCTTCCTGACCATGCATGGACCTCACATACCTCTCCACCTCTTCCTGACCATGCATGGACCTCACATACCTCTCCCTTCCTGATCATGCGCATGGACCTCACATAACTCTCCACCTCTTCCTGACCATGCATGGACCTCACATACCTCTCCATCCCTTCCTGACCATGCATGGACCTCACATACCTCTCCATCCTTTTCTGACCATGCATGGACCTCACATACCTCTCCATCCCTTCCTGACCATGCATGGACCTCACATACCTCTCCATCCTTTCCTGACCATGCATGGACCTCACATACCTCTACATTCCTTCCTGACCATGCATGGACCTCACATACCTCTCCATCCCTTCCTGACCATGCATGGACCTCACATACCTCTCCATCCCTTCCTGACCATGCATGGACCTCACATACCTCTCCATCCCTGCCTGACCATGCATGGACCTCACATACCTCTCCATCCCTGCCTGACCATGCATGGACCTCACATACCTCTTCACCTCTTCCTGATCATGCATGGACCTCACATACCTCTCCATCCCTTCCTGACCATGCATGGACCTCACATACCTCTCCAACTCTTCCTGACCATGAATGGACCTCACATACCTCTCCACCTCTTCCTGACCATGCATGGACCTCACATACCTCTCCATCCCTTCCTGATCTTGCATGGACCTCACATACCTCTCCATCCTTCCTGACCATGCGTGGACCTCACATACCTCTCCATCCCTTCCTGACCATGCATGGACCTCACATACCTCTCCATCCCTTCCTGGCCATGACAGGACCTCACATACCTCTCCATCCCTTCCTGACCATGCATTGACCTCACATACCTCTCCATCCCTTCCTGGCCATGACAGGACCTCACATACCTCTCCATCCCTTCCTGACCATGCATGGACCTCACATACATCTCCATCCCTTCCTGATCATGCATGGATCTCACATACCTCTCCACCTCTTCCTGACCATGCATGGACCTCACATACCTCTCCATCCCTTCCTGGCCATGCATGGACCTCACATACCTCTCCATCCCTTCCTGACCATGCATGGACATCACATACCTCTCCACCTCTTCCTGACCATGCATGGACCTCACATACCTCTCCAGCCCTTCCTGACCATGCATGGACCTCACATACCTCTCCATCCTTTCCTGACCATGCATGGACCTCACATACCTCTCTACCTCTTCCTGATCATGCATGGACCTCACATACCTCTCTACCTCTTCCTGTTCATGCATGGACCTCACATACCTCTCCACCTCTTCCTGACCATGCATGGACCTCACATACCTCTCCACCACTTCCTGACCATGCATGGACCTCACATACCTCTCCCTTCCTGACCATGCATGGACCTCACATACCTCTGCATCCCTTCCTGACCATGCATGGACTTCACATACCTCTCCACCTCTTCTTGACCATGCATGGACCTCACATACCTCTCCATCCCTTCCTGACCATGCATGGACCTCACATACCTCTCCATCCCTTCCTGACCATGCATGGACCTCACATACCTCTCCATCCTTTCCTGACCATGCGCATGGACCTCACATACTTCTCCATCCCTTCCTGACCATGCATGGATCTCACATACCTCTCCATCCTTTCCTGACCATGCATGGACCTCACATACCTCTCCATCCCTGCCTGACCATGCATGGACCTCACATACCTCTCCATCCCTGCCTGACCATGCATGGACCTCACATACCTCTTCACCTCTTCCTTATCATGCATGGACCTCACATACCTCTCCATCCCTTCCTGACCATGCATGGACCTCACATACCTCTCCAACTCTTCCTGACCATGCATGGACCTCACATACCTCTCCACCTCTTCCTGATCATGCATGGAACTCACATACCTCTCCACCTCTTCCTGACCATGCATGGACCTCACATACCTCTCCATCCCTTCCTGACCTTGCATGGACCTCACATACCTCTCCATCCTTCCTGACCATGCGTGGACCTCACATACCTCTCCATCCCTTCCTGACCATGCATGGACCTCACATACCTCTCCATCCCTTCCTGGCCATGACAGGACCTCACATACTTCTCCATCCCTTCCTGACCATGCATTGACCTCACATACCTCTCCATCCCTTCCTGGCCATGACACGACCTCACATACCTCTCCATCCCTTCCTGACCATACATGGACCTCACATACATCTCCATCCCTTCCTGATCATGCATGGACCTCACATACCTCTCCACCTCTTCCTGACCATGCATGGACCTCACATACCTCTCCATCCCTTCCTGGCCATGCATGGACCTCACATACCTCTCCATCCCTTCCTGACCATGCATGGACATCACATACCTCTCCACCTCTTCCTGATCATGCATGGACCTCACATACCTCTCCATCTCTTCCTGACCATGCATGGACCTCACATACCTCTCCATTCCTTCCTGACCATGCATGGACCTCACATACCTCTCCCTTCCTGAACATGCATGGACCTTATATACCTCTCCATCCCTTCCTGATCATACATGGACCTCACATACCTCTCCATCCCTTCCTGATCATGCATTGAGCTCACATACCTCTCCATCCCTTCCTCACAATGCATGGACCTCACATACCTCTCCATCCCTTCCTGGCCATGCATGGACCTCACATACCTCTCCACCTCTTCCTGACCATGCATGGACCTCACATACCTCTCCATTCCTTCCTGACCATGCATGGACCTCACATACCTCTCCATCCCTTCCTGGCCATGCATGGACCTCACATACCTCTCCACCTCTTCCTGACCATGCATGGACCTCACATACCTCTCCATCCCTTCCTGACCATGCATGGACCTCACATACCTCTCCACCTCTTCCTGACCATGCATGGACCTCACATACCTCTCCCTTCCTGACCATGCATGGACCTCACTTACCTCTCCACCTCTTCCTGACCATGCATGGACCTCACATACCTCTCCATCCCTTCCTGATCATGCATGGACCTCACATACCTCTCCACCTCTTCCTGACCATGCATGGACCTCACATACCTCTCCAACTCTTCCTGACCATGCATGGACCTCACATACCTCTCCATCCCTTCCTGACCATGCATGGACCTCACATACCTCTCCACCTCTTCCTGACCATGCATGGACCTCACATACCTCTCCATCCCTTTCTGACCATGCGCATGGACCTCACATACCTCTCCACCTCTTCCTGACCATGCATGGACCTCACATACCTCTCCATCCCTTCTTGATCATGCATGGACCTCACATACCTCTCCATCCCTTCCTGATCATGCATGGACCTCACATACCTCTCCACCTCTTCCTGACCATGCATGGACCTCACATACCTCTCCATCCCTTCCTGATCATGCATGTACCTCACATACCTCTCCACCTCTTCCTGACCATGCATGGACCTCACATACCTCTCCACCTCTTCCTGATCATGCATGCACCTCACATACCTCTCCATCCCTTCCTGACCATGCATGGACCTCACATACCTCTCCATCCTTTCCTGATCATGCATGGACCTCACATACCACCTCTCCATCCCTTCCTGACCATGCATGGACCTCACATACCACCTCTCCACCTCTTCCTGACCATGCATGGACCTCACATACCTCTCCATCCCTTCCTGACCATGCATGGACCTCACATACCTCTCCACCTCTTCCTGATCATGCATGGACCTCACATACCTCTCCATCCCTTCATGACCATGCATGGACCTCACATACCTCTCCATCCCTTCCTGATCATGCATGGACCTCACATGCCTCTCCATCCCTTCCTGATCATGCATGGACCTCACATACCTCTCCATCCGTTCCTGACCATGCATGGACCTCACATACCTCTCCATCCGTTCCTGACCATGCATGGACCTCACATACCTCTCCAGCCCTTCCTGACCATGCATGGACCTCACATACCTCTCCATCCCTTCCTGACCATGCATGGACCTCACATACCTCTCCATCCCTTCCTGACCATGCATGGACCTCACATACCTCTCCATCCCTTCCTGACCATGCATGGACCTCACATACCTCTCCACCTCTTCCTGGCCATGCATGGACCTCACATACCTCTCACTTCCTGACCATGCATGGACCTCACATACTGTACCTCTCCATCCCTTCCTGACCATGCATGGACCTCACATACCTCTCCACCTCTTCCTGACCATGCATGGACGTCACATACCTCTCCATCCCTTCCTGACCATGCATGGACCTCACATACCTCTCCATCCCTTCCTGATCATGCATGGACCTCACATACCTCTCCATCCCTTCCTGATCATGCATGGACCTCACATACCTCTGCCTTCCTGATCATGCATGGACCTCACATACCTCTCCATCCCTTCCTGATCATGCATGGACCTCACATACCTCTCCATCCCTTCCTGACCATGCATGGACCTCACGTACCTCTCCATCCCTTCCTGACCATGCATGGACTTCACATACCTCTCCATCCTTTCCTGACAATGCATGGACCTCACATACCTCTCCACCTCTTCCTGACCATGCATGGACCTCACATACCTCTCCACCACTTCCTGACCATGCATGGACCTCACATACCTCTCCCTTCCTGACCATGCATGGACCTCACATACCTCTGCATCCCTTCCTGACCATGCATGGACTTCACATACCCTGACCATGCATGGACCTCACATACCTCTCCATCCCTTCCTGACCATGCATGGACCTCACATACCTCTCCATCCCTGCCTGACCATGCATGGACCTCACATACCTCTCCATCCCTGCCTGACCATGCATGGACCTCACATACCTCTCCACCTCTTCCTGATCATGCATGGACCTCACATACCTTTCCATCCCTTCCTGACCATGCATGGACCTCACATACCTCTCCAACTCTTCCTGACCATGCATGGACCTCACAGACCTCTCCATCCCTTCCTGACCATACATGGACCTCACATACCTCTCCACCTCTTCCTGACCATGCATGGACGTCACATACCTCTCCATCCCTTCCTGGCCATGACAGGATCTCACATACCTCTCCATCCCTTCCTGGCCATGCATGGACCTCACATACCTCTCCATCCCTTCCTGGCCATGCATGGACCTCACATACCTCTCCACCTCTTCCTGACCATGCATGGACCTCAAATACCTCTCCACCTCTTCCTGACCATGCATGGACCTCACATACCTCTCCATCCCTTCCTGACTATGCATGGACCTCACATACCTCTCCATCCCTTCCTGACCTTGCATGGACCTCACATACCTCTCCATCCCTTCCTGACCATGCATGGACCTCGCATACCTCTCCAGATCTTCCTGACCATGCATGGACCTCATATATCTCTCCAACTCTTCCTGACCATGCATGGACCTCACATACCTCTCCATCCCTTCCTGACCATGCATGGACCTCACATACCTCTCCATCCCTTCCTGACCATGCATGGACCTCACATACCTCTCCATCCCTTGCTGAACATGCATGGACCTCACATACCTCTCCATCCCTTCCTGACCATGCATGGACCTCGCATACCTCTCCACCTCTTCCTGACCATGCATGGACCTCACATACCTCTCCATCGCTTCCTGATCATGCATGGACCTCACATACCTCTTCATCCCTTCCTGACCATGCATGGACCTCACATACCTCTCCACCTCTTCCTGACCACGCATGGACCTCACTTACCTCTCCACCTCTTCCTGATCATGCATGGACCTCACATACCTCTCCACCTCTTCCTGATCATGCATGGACCTCACATACCTCTCCATCCCTTCCTGACCATGCATGGAACTCACATACCTCTCCACCTCTTCCTGACCATGCATGGACCTCACATACCTCTCCCTTCCTGATCATGCGCATGGACCTCACATACCTCTCCACCTCTTCCTGACCATGCATGGACCTCACATACCTCTCCATCCCTTCCTGACCATGCATGGACCTCACACACCTCTCCATCCTTTCCTGACCATGCATGGACCTCACATACTTCTCCATCCCTTCCTGACCATGCATGGATCTCACATACCTCTCCATCCTTTCCTGACCATGCATGGACCTCACATACCTCTCCATCCCTTCCTGACCATGCATGGACCTCACATACCTCTCCAACTCTTCCTGACCATGCATGGACCTCACATACCTCTCCACCTCTTCCTGATCATGCACGGACCTCACATACCTCTCCACCTCTTCCTGACCATGCATGGACCTCACATACCTCTCCATTCCTTCCTTACCATGCATGGACCTCACATACCTCTCCATCCTTCCTGACCATGTATGGACCTCACATACCTCTCCATCCCTTCCTGACCATGCATGGACCTCACATACCTCTCCATCCCTTCCTGGCCATGACAGGACCTCACATAACTCTCCATCCCTTCCTGACCATGCATTGACCTCACATACCTCTCCATCCCTTCCTGGCCATGACAGGACCTCACATACCTCTCCATCCCTTCCTGATCATGCATGGACCTCACATACCTCTCCACCTCTTCCTGACCATGCATGGACCTCACATACCTCTCCATCCCTTCCTGGCCATGCATGGACCTTACATACCTCTCCATCCCTTCCTGACCATGCATGGACCTCACATACCTCTCCACCTCTTCCTGACCATGCATGGACCTCACATACCTCTCCATCATTTCCTGACCATGCATGGACCTAACATACCTCTCCATCCCTTCCTGACCATGCATGGACCTCACATACCTCTCCATCCTTTCCTGACAATGCATGGACCTCACATACCTCTCTACCTCTTCTTGATCATGCATGGACCTCACATACCTCTCTACCTCTTCCTGTTCATGCATGGACCTCACATACCTCTCCACCTCTTCCTGACCATGCATGGACCTCACATACCTCTCCACCACTTCCTGACCATGCATGGACCTCACATACCTCTCCCTTCCTGACCATGCATGGACCTCACATACCTCTGCATCCCTTCCTGACCATGCATGGACTTCACATACCTCTCCACCTCTTCCTGACCATGCATGGACCTCACATACCTCTCCATCCCTTCCTGACCATGCATGGACCTCACATACCTCTCCATCCCTTCCTGACCATGCATGGACCTCACATACCTCTTCATCCTTTCCTGACCATACGCATGGACCTCACATACCTCTCCATCCTTCCTGACCATGCGTGGACCTCACATACCTCTCCATCCCTTCCTGACCATGCATGGACCTCACATACCTCTCCATCCCTTCCTGGCCATGACAGGACCTCACATACGTCTCCATCCCTTCCTGACCATGCATTGACCTCACATACCTCTCCATCCCTTCCTGGCCATGACAGGACCTCACATACCTCTCCATCCCTTCCTGACCATGCATGGACCTCACATACATCTCCATCCCTTCCTGATCATGCATGGACCTCACATACCTCTCCACCTCTTCCTGACCATGCATGGACCTCACATACCTCTCCATCCCTTCCTGGCCATGCATGGACCTCACATACCTCTCCATCCCTTCCTGACCAAGCATGGACCTCACATACCTCTCCACCTCTTCCTGACCATGCATGGACCTCACATACCTCTCCATCCCTTCCTGACCATGCATGGACCTCACATACCTCTCCATTCCTTCCTGACCATGCATGGACCTCACATACCTCTCCCTTCCTGACCATGCATGGACCTTATATACCTCTCCATCCCTTCCTGATCATGCATGGACCTCACATACCTCTCCATCCCTTCCTGATCATGCATTGAACTCACATACCTCTCCATCCCTTCCTCACAATGCATGGACCTCACATACCTCTCCATCCCTTCCTGGCCATGCATGGAACTCACATACCTCTCCACCTCTTCCTGACCATGCATGGACCTCACATACCTCTCCATCCCTTCCTGACCATGCATGGACCTCACATACCTCTCCATCCCTTCCTGGCCATGCATGGACCTCACATACCTCTCCACCTCTTCCTGACCATGCATGGACCTCACATACCTCTCCATCCCTTCCTGACCATGCATGGACCTCACATACCTCTGCACCTCTTCCAGACCATGCATGGACCTCACATACCTCTCCCTTCCTGACCATGCATGGACCTCACTTACCTCTCCACCTCTTCCTGACCATGCATGGACCTCACATACCTCTCCATCCCTTCCTGATCATGCATGGACCTCACATACCTCTCCACCTCTTCCTGACCATGCATGGACCTCACATACCTCTCCAACTCTTCCTGACCATGCATGGACCTCACATACCTCTCCATCCCTTCCTGACCATGCATGGACCTCACATACCTTTCCACCTCTTCCTGACCATGCATGGACCTCACATACCTCTCCATCCCTTTCTGACCATGCGCATAGACCTCACATACCTCTCCACCTGGTCCTGACCATGCATGGACCTCACATACCTCTCCATCCCTTCCTGATCATGCATGGACTTCACATACCTCTCCATCCCTTCCTGATCATGCATGGACCTCACATACCTCTCCACCTCTTCCTGACCATGCATGGACCTCACATACCTCTCCATCCCTTCCTGATCATGCATGGACCTCTCATACCTCTCCACCTCTTCCTGACCATGCATGGACCTCACATACCTCTCCACCTCTTCCTGATCATGCATGCACCTCACATACCTCTCCATCCCTTCCTGACCATGCATGGACCTCACATACCTCTCCATCCTTTCCTGATCATGCATGGACCTCACATACCACCTCTCCATCCCTTCCTGACCATGCATGGACCTCACATACCACCTCTCCACCTCTTCCTGACCATGCATGGACCTCACATACCTCTCCATCCCTTCCTGACCATGCATGGACCTCACATACCTCTCCACCTCTTCCTGATCATGCATGGACCTCACATACCTCTCCATCCCTTCCTGTCCATGCATGGACCTCACATACCTCTCCATCCCTTCCTGATCATGCATGGACCTCACATGCCTCTCCATCCCTTCCTGATCATGCATGGAGCTCACATACCTCTCCATCCGTTCCTGACCATGCATGGACCTCACATACCTCTCCATCCGTTCCTGACCATGCATGGACCTCACATACCTCTCCAGCCCTTCCTGACCATGCATGGACCTCACATACCTTTCCATCCCTTCCTGACCATGCATGGACCTCACATACCTCTCCATCCCTTCCTGACCATGCATGGACCTCACATACCTCTCCATCACTTCCTGACCATGCATGGACCTCACATACCTCTCCACCTCTTCCTGGCCATGCATGGACCTCACATACCTCTCACTTCCTGACCATGCATGGACCTCACATACTGTACCTCTCCATCCCTTACTGACCATGCATGGACCGCACATACCTCTCCACCTCTTCCTGACCATGTATGGACGTCACATACCTCTCCATCCCTTCCTGACCATGCATGGACCTCACATACCTCTCCATCACTTCCTGATCATGCATGGACCTCACATACCTCTCCATCCCTTCCTGATCATGCATGGACCTCACATACCTCTCCATCCCTTCCTGACCATGCATGGAACTCACATACCTCTCCACTTCTTCCTGACCATGCATGGACCTCACATACCTCTCCCTTCCTGATCATGCGCATGGACCTCACATACCTCTCCACCTCTTCCTGACCATGCATGGACCTCACATACCTCTCCATCCCTTCCTGACCATGCATGGACCTCACACACCTCTCCATCCTTTCCTGACCATGCATGGACCTCACATACTTCTCCATCCCTTCCTGACCATGCATAGACCTCACATACCTCTCCATCCTTTCCTGACCATGCATGGACCTCACATACCTCTCTACCTCTTCCTGACCATGCATGGACCTAACATACCTCTCCAACTCTTCCTGACCATGCATGGACCTCACATACCTCTCCACCTCTTCCTGATCATGCACGGACCTCACATACCTCTCCACCTCTTCCTGACCATGCATGGACCTCACATACCTCTCCATCCCTTCCTTACCATGCATGGACCTCACATACCTCTCCATCCTTCCTGACCATGTATGGACCTCACATACCTCTCCATCCCTTCCTGACCATGCATGGACCTCACATACCTCTCCATCCCTTCCTGGCCATGACAGGACCTCACATAACTCTCCATCCCTTCCTGACCATGCATTGACCTCACATACCTCTCCATCCCTTCCTGGCCATGACAGGACCTCACATACCTCTCCATCCCTTCCTGACCATGCATGGACCTCACATACATCTCCATCCCTTCCTGATCATGCATGGACCTCACATACCTCTCCACCTCTTCCTGACCATGCATGGACCTCACATACCTCTCCATCCCTTCCTGGCCATGCATGGACCTCACATACCTCTCCATCCCTTCCTGACCATGCATGGACCTCACATACCTCTCCATCCCTTCCTGACCATGCATTGACCTCACATACCTCTCCATCCCTTCCTGGCCATGACAGGACCTCACATACCTCTCCATCCCTTCCTGACCATGCATGGACCTCACATACATCTCCATCCCTTCCTGATCATGCATGGACCTCACATACCTCTCCACCTCTTCCTGACCATGCATGGACCTCACATACCTCTCCATCCCTTCCTGGCCATGCATGGACCTCACATACCTCTCCATCCCTTCCTGACCAAGCATGGACCTCACATACCTCTCCACCTCTTCCTGACCATGCATGGACCTCACATACCTCTCCATCCCTTCCTGACCATGCATGGACCTCACATACCTCTCCATTCCTTCCTGACCATGCATGGACCTCACATACCTCTCCCTTCCTGACCATGCATGGACCTTATATACCTCTCCATCCCTTCCTGATCATGCATGGACCTCACATACCTCTCCATCCCTTCCTGATCATGCATTGAGCTCACATACCTCTCCATCCCTTCCTCACAATGCATGGACCTCACATACCTCTCCATCCCTTCCTGGCCATGCATGGACCTCACATACCTCTCCACCTCTTCCTGACCATGCATGGACCTCACATACCTCTCCATCCCTTCCTGACCATGCATGGACCTCACATACCTCTCCATCCCTTCCTGGCCATGCATGGACCTCACATACCTCTCCACCTCTTCCTGACCATGCATGGACCTCACATACCTCTCCATCCCTTCCTGACCATGCATGGACCTCACATACCTCTGCACCTCTACCTGACCATGCATGGACCTCACATACCTCTCCCTTCCTGACCATGCATGGACCTCACTTACCTCTCCACCTCTTCCTGACCATGCATGGACCTCACATACCTCTCCATCCCTTCCTGATCATGCATGGACCTCACATACCTCTCCACCTCTTCCTGACCATGCATGGACCTCACATACCTCTCCAACTCTTCCTGACCATGCATGGACCTCACATACCTCTCCATCCCTTCCTGACCATGCATGGACCTCACATACCTTTCCACCTCTTCCTGACCATGCATGGACCTCACATACCTCTCCATCCCTTTCTGACCATGCGCATAGACCTCACATACCTCTCCACCTCTTCCTGACCATGCATGGACCTCACATACCTCTCCATCCCTTCCTGATCATGCATGGACCTCACATACCTCTCCATCCCTTCCTGATCATGCATGGACCTCACATACCTCTCCACCTCTTCCTGACCATGCATGGACCTCACATACCTCTCCATCCCTTCCTGATCATGCATGGACCTCTCATACCTCTCCACCTCTTCCTGACCATGCATGGACCTCACATACCTCTCCACCTCTTCCTGATCATGCATGCACCTCACATACCTCTCCATCCCTTCCTGACCATGCATGGACCTCACATACCTCTCCATCCTTTCCTGATCATGCATGGACCTCACATACCACCTCTCCATCCCTTCCTGACCATGCATGGACCTCACATACCACCTCTCCACCTCTTCCTGACCATGCATGGACCTCACATACCTCTCCATCCCTTCCTGACCATGCATGGACCTCACATACCTCTCCACCTCTTCCTGATTATGCATGGACCTCACATACCTCTCCATCCCTTCCTGTCCATGCATGGACCTCACATACCTCTCCATCCCTTCCTGATCATGCATGGACCTCACATGCCTCTCCATCCCTTCCTGATCATGCATGGAGCTCACATACCTCTCCATCCGTTCCTGACCATGCATGGACCTCACATACCTCTCCATCCGTTCCTGACCATGCATGGACCTCACATACCTCTCCAGCCCTTCCTGACCATGCATGGACCTCACATACCTTTCCATCCCTTCCTGACCATGCATGGACCTCACATACCTCTCCATCCCTTCCTGACCATGCATGGACCTCACATACCTCTCCATCACTTCCTGACCATGCATGGACCTCACATACCTCTCCACCTCTTCCTGGCCATGCATGGACCTCACATACCTCTCACTTCCTGACCATGCATGGACCTCACATACTGTACCTCTCCATCCCTTACTGACCATGCATGGACCTCACATACCTCTCCACCTCTTCCTGACCATGTATGGACGTCACATACCTCTCCATCCCTTCCTGACCATGCATGGACCTCACATACCTCTCCATCACTTCCTGATCATGCATGGACCTCACATACCTCTCCATCCCTTCCTGATCATGCATGGACCTCACATACCTCTCCATCCCTTCCTGACCATGCATGGAACTCACATACCTCTCCACCTCTTCCTGACCATGCATGGACCTCACATACCTCTCCCTTCCTGATCATGCGCATGGACCTCACATACCTCTCCACCTCTTCCTGACCATGCATGGACCTCACATACCTCTCCATCCCTTCCTGACCATGCATGGACCTCACACACCTCTCCATCCTTTCCTGACCATGCATGGACCTCACATACTTCTCCATCCCTTCCTGACCATGCATAGACCTCACATACCTCTCCATCCTTTCCTGACCATGCATGGACCTCACATACCTCTCTACCTCTTCCTGACCATGCATGGACCTCACATACCTCTCCAACTCTTCCTGACCATGCATGGACCTCACATACCTCTCCACCTCTTCCTGATCATGCACGGACCTCACATACCTCTCCACCTCTTCCTGACCATGCATGGACCTCACATACCTCTCCATCCCTTCCTTACCATGCATGGACCTCACATACCTCTCCATCCTTCCTGACCATGTATGGACCTCACATACCTCTCCATCCCTTCCTGACCATGCATGGACCTCACATACCCCTCCATCCCTTCCTGGCCATGACAGGACCTCACATAACTCTCCATCCCTTCCTGACCATGCATTGACCTCACATACCTCTCCATCCCTTCCTGGCCATGACAGGACCTCACATACCTCTCCATCCCTTCCTGACCATGCATGGACCTCACATACATCTCCATCCCTTCCTGATCATGCATGGACCTCACATACCTCTCCACCTCTTCCTGACCATGCATGGACCTCACATACCTCTCCATCCCTTCCTGGCCATGCATGGACCTCACATACCTCTCCATCCCTTCCTGACCATGCATGGACCTCACATACCTCTCCACCTCTTCCTGACCATGCATGGACCTCACATACCTCTCCATCCTTTCCTGACCATGCATGGACCTCACATACCTCTCCATCCCTTCCTGACCATGCATGGACCTCACATACCTCTCCATCCTTTCCTGACAATGCATGGACCTCACATACCTCTCTACCTCTTCTTGATCATGCATGGACCTCACATACCTCTCTACCTCTTCCTGTTCATGCATGGACCTCACATACCTCTCCACCTCTTCCTGACCATGCATGGACCTCACATACCTCTCCACCACTTCCTGACCATGCATGGACCTCACATACCTCTCCCTTCCTGACCATGCATGGACCTCACATACCTCTGCATCCCTTCCTGACCATGCATGGACTTCACATACCTCTCCACCTCTTCCTGACCATGCATGGACCTCACATACCTCTCCATCCCTTCCTGACCATGCATGGACCTCACATACCTCTCCATCCTTTCCTGACCATACGCATGGACCTCACATACCTCTCCATCCTTCCTGACCATGCGTGGACCTCACATACCTCTCCATCCCTTCCTGACCATGCATGGACCTCACATACCTCTCCATCCCTTCCTGGCCATGACAGGACCTCACATACCTCTCCATCCCTTCCTGACCATGCATTGACCTCACATACCTCTCCATCCCTTCCTGGCCATGACAGGACCTCACATACCTCTCCATCCCTTCCTGACCATGCATGGACCTCACATACATCTCCATCCCTTCCTGATCATGCATGGACCTCACATACCTCTCCACCTCTTCCTGACCATGCATGGACCTCACATACCTCTCCATCCCTTCCTGGCCATGCATGGACCTCACATACCTCTCCATCCCTTCCTGACCAAGCATGGACCTCACATACCTCTCCACCTCTTCCTGACCATGCATGGACCTCACATACCTCTCCATCCCTTCCTGACCATGCATGGACCTCACATACCTCTCCATTCCTTCCTGACCATGCATGGACCTCACATACCTCTCCCTTCCTGACCATGCATGGACCTTATATACCTCTCCATCCCTTCCTGATCATGCATGGACCTCACATACCTCTCCATCCCTTCCTGATCATGCATTGAGCTCACATACCTCTCCATCCCTTCCTCACAATGCATGGACCTCACATACCTCTCCATCCCTTCCTGGCCATGCATGGACCTCACATACCTCTCCACCTCTTCCTGACCATGCATGGACCTCACATACCTCTCCATCCCTTCCTGACCATGCATGGACCTCACATACCTCTCCATCCCTTCCTGGCCATGCATGGACCTCACATACCTCTCCACCTCTTCCTGACCATGCATGGACCTCACATACCTCTCCATCCCTTCCTGACCATGCATGGACCTCACATACCTCTGCACCTCTTCCTGACCATGCATGGACCTCACATACCTCTCCCTTCCTGACCATGCATGGACCTCACTTACCTCTCCACCTCTTCCTGACCATGCATGGACCTCACATACCTCTCCATTCCTTCCTGATCATGCATGGACCTCACATACCTCTCCACCTCTTCCTGACCATGCATGGACCTCACATACCTCTCCAACTCTTCCTGACCATGCATGGACCTCACATACCTCTCCATCCCTTCCTGACCATGCATGGACCTCACATACCTTTCCACCTCTTCCTGACCATGCATGGACCTCACATACCTCTCCATCCCTTTCTGACCATGCGCATATACCTCACATACCTCTCCACCTCTTCCTGACCATGCATGGACCTCACATACCTCTCCATCCCTTCCTGATCATGCATGGACCTCACATACCTCTCCATCCCTTCCTGATCATGCATGGACCTCACATACCTCTCCACCTCTTCCTGACCATGCATGGACCTCACATACCTCTCCATCCCTTCCTGATCATGCATGGACCTCTCATACCTCTCCACCTCTTCCTGACCATGCATGGACCTCACATACCTCTCCACCTCTTCCTGATCATGCATGCACCTCACATACCTCTCCATCCCTTCCTGACCATGCATGGACCTCACATACCTCTCCATCCTTTCCTGATCATGCATGGACCTCACATACCACCTCTCCATCCCTTCCTGACCAAGCATGGACCTCACATACCTCTCCACCTCTTCCTGACCATGCATGGACCTCACATACCTCTCCATCCCTTCCTGACCATGCATGGACCTCACATACCTCTCCATTCCTTCCTGACCATGCATGGACCTCACATACCTCTCCCTTCCTGACCATGCATGGACCTTATATACCTCTCCATCCCTTCCTGATCATGCATGGACCTCACATACCTCTCCATCCCTTCCTGATCATGCATTGAGCTCACATACCTCTCCATCCCTTCCTCACAATGCATGGACCTCACATACCTCTCCATCCCTTCCTGGCCATGCATGGACCTCACATACCTCTCCACCTCTTCCTGACCATGCATGGACCTCACATACCTCTCCATCCCTTCCTGACCATGCATGGACCTCACATACCTCTCCATCCCTTCCTGGCCATGCATGGACCTCACATACCTCTCCACCTCTTCCTGACCATGCATGGACCTCACATACCTCTCCATCCCTTCCTGACCATGCATGGACCTCACATACCTCTGCACCTCTTCCAGACCATGCATGGACCTCACATACCTCTCCCTTCCTGACCATGCATGGACCTCACTTACCTCTCCACCTCTTCCTGACCATGCATGGACCTCACATACCTCTCCATCCCTTCCTGATCATGCATGGACCTCACATACCTCTCCACCTCTTCCTGACCATGCATGGACCTCACATACCTCTCCAACTCTTCCTGACCATGCATGGACCTCACATACCTCTCCATCCCTTCCTGACCATGCATGGACCTCACATACCTTTCCACCTCTTCCTGACCATGCATGGACCTCACATACCTCTCCATCCCTTTCTGACCATGCGCATAGACCTCACATACCTCTCCACCTCTTCCTGACCATGCATGGACCTCACATACCTCTCCATCCCTTCCTGATCATGCATGGACCTCACATACCTCTCCATCCCTTCCTGATCATGCATGGACCTCACATACCTCTCCACCTCTTCCTGACCATGCATGGACCTCACATACCTCTCCATCCCTTCCTGATCATGCATGGACCTCTCATACCTCTCCACCTCTTCCTGACCATGCATGGACCTCACATACCTTTCCACCTCTTCCTGACCATGCATGGACCTCACATACCTCTCCATCCCTTTCTGACCATGCGCATAGACCTCACATACCTCTCCACCTCTTCCTGACCATGCATGGACCTCACATACCTCTCCATCCCTTCCTGATCATGCATGGACCTCACATACCTCTCCATCCCTTCCTGATCATGCATGGACCTCACATACCTCTCCACCTCTTCCTGACCATGCATGGACCTCACATACCTCTCCATCCCTTCCTGATCATGCATGGACCTCTCATACCTCTCCACCTCTTCCTGACCATGCATGGACCTCACATACCTCTCCACCTCTTCCTGATCATGCATGCACCTCACATACCTCTCCATCCCTTCCTGACCATGCATGGACCTCACATACCTCTCCATCCTTTCCTGATCATGCATGGACCTCACATACCACCTCTCCATCCCTTCCTGACCATGCATGGACCTCACATACCACCTCTCCACCTCTTCCTGACCATGCATGGACCTCACATACCTCTCCATCCCTTCCTGACCATGCATGGACCTCACATACCTCTCCACCTCTTCCTGATCATGCATGGACCTCACATACCTCTCCATCCCTTCCTGTCCATGCATGGACCTCACATACCTCTCCATCCCTTCCTGATCATGCATGGACCTCACATGCCTCTCCATCCCTTCCTGATCATGCATGGAGCTCACATACCTCTCCATCCGTTCCTGACCATGCATGGACCTCACATACCTCTCCATCCGTTCCTGACCATGCATGGACCTCACATACCTCTCCAGCCCTTCCTGACCATGCATGGACCTCACATACCTTTCCATCCCTTCCTGACCATGCATGGACCTCACATACCTCTCCATCCCTTCCTGACCATGCATGGACCTCACATACCTCTCCATCACTTCCTGACCATGCATGGACCTCACATACCTCTCCACCTCTTCCTGGCCATGCATGGACCTCACATACCTCTCACTTCCTGACCATGCATGGACCTCACATACTGTACCTCTCCATCCCTTACTGACCATGCATGGACCTCACATACCTCTCCACCTCTTCCTGACCATGTATGGACGTCACATACCTCTCCATCCCTTCCTGACCATGCATGGACCTCACATACCTCTCCATCACTTCCTGATCATGCATGGACCTCACATACCTCTCCATCCCTTCCTGATCATGCATGGACCTCACATACCTCTCCATCCCTTCCTGACCATGCATGGAACTCACATACCTCTCCACCTCTTCCTGACCATGCATGGACCTCACATACCTCTCCCTTCCTGATCATGCGCATGGACCTCACATACCTCTCCACCTCTTCCTGACCATGCATGGACCTCACATACCTCTCCATCCCTTCCTGACCATGCATGGACCTCACACACCTCTCCATCCTTTCCTGACCATGCATGGACCTCACATACTTCTCCATCCCTTCCTGACCATGCATAGACCTCACATACCTCTCCATCCTTTCCTGACCATGCATGGACCTCACATACCTCTCTACCTCTTCCTGACCATGCATGGACCTCACATACCTCTCCAACTCTTCCTGACCATGCATGGACCTCACATACCTCTCCACCTCTTCCTGATCATGCACGGACCTCATATACCTCTCCACCTCTTCCTGACCATGCATGGACCTCACATACCTCTCCATCCCTTCCTTACCATGCATGGACCTCACATACCTCTCCATCCTTCCTGACCATGTATGGACCTCACATACCTCTCCATCCCTTCCTGACCATGCATGGACCTCACATACCCCTCCATCCCTTCCTGGCCATGACAGGACCTCACATAACTCTCCATCCCTTCCTGACCATGCATTGACCTCACATACCTCTCCATCCCTTCCTGGCCATGACAGGACCTCACATACCTCTCCATCCCTTCCTGACCATGCATGGACCTCACATACATCTCCATCCCTTCCTGATCATGCATGGACCTCACATACCTCTCCACCTCTTCCTGACCATGCATGGACCTCACATACCTCTCCATCCCTTCCTGGCCATGCATGGACCTCACATACCTCTCCATCCCTTCCTGACCATGCATGGACCTCACATACCTCTCCACCTCTTCCTGACCATGCATGGACCTCACATACCTCTCCATCCCTTCCTGACCATGCATGGACCTCACATACCTCTCCATCCCTTCCTGACCATGCATGGACCTCACATACCTCTCCATCCTTTCCTGACAATGCATGGACCTCACATACCTCTCTACCTCTTCTTGATCATGCATGGACCTCACATACCTCTCTACCTCTTCCTGTTCATGCATGGACCTCACATACCTCTCCACCTCTTCCTGACCATGCATGGACCTCACATACCTCTCCACCACTTCCTGACCATGCATGGACCTCACATACCTCTCCCTTCCTGACCATGCATGGACCTCACATACCTCTGCATCCCTTCCTGACCATGCATGGACTTCACATACCTCTCCACCTCTTCCTGACCATGCATGGACCTCACATACCTCTCCATCCCTTCCTGACCATGCATGGACCTCACATACCTCTCCATCCCTTCCTGACCATGCATGGACCTCACATACCTCTCCATCCTTTCCTGACCATACGCATGGACCTCACATACCTCTCCATCCTTCCTGACCATGCGTGGACCTCACATACCTCTCCATCCCTTCCTGACCATGCATGGACCTCACATACCTCTCCATCCCTTCCTGGCCATGACAGGACCTCACATACCTCTCCATCCCTTCCTGACCATGCATTGACCTCACATACCTCTCCATCCCTTCCTGGCCATGACAGGACCTCACATACCTCTCCATCCCTTCCTGACCATGCATGGACCTCACATACATCTCCATCCCTTCCTGATCATGCATGGACCTCACATACCTCTCCACCTCTTCCTGACCATGCATGGACCTCACATACCTCTCCATCCCTTCCTGGCCATGCATGGACCTCACATACCTCTCCATCCCTTCCTGACCAAGCATGGACCTCACATACCTCTCCACCTCTTCCTGACCATGCATGGACCTCACATACCTCTCCATCCCTTCCTGACCATGCATGGACCTCACATACCTCTCCATTCCTTCCTGACCATGCATGGACCTCACATACCTCTCCCTTCCTGACCATGCATGGACCTTATATACCTCTCCATCCCTTCCTGATCATGCATGGACCTCACATACCTCTCCATCCCTTCCTGATCATGCATTGAGCTCACATACCTCTCCATCCCTTCCTCACAATGCATGGACCTCACATACCTCTCCATCCCTTCCTGGCCATGCATGGACCTCACATACCTCTCCACCTCTTCCTGACCATGCATGGACCTCACATACCTCTCCATCCCTTCCTGACCATGCATGGACCTCACATACCTCTCCATCCCTTCCTGGCCATGCATGGACCTCACATACCTCTCCACCTCTTCCTGACCATGCATGGACCTCACATACCTCTCCATCCCTTCCTGACCATGCATGGACCTCACATACCTCTGCACCTCTTCCTGACCATGCATGGACCTCACATACCTCTCCCTTCCTGACCATGCATGGACCTCACTTACCTCTCCACCTCTTCCTGACCATGCATGGACCTCACATACCTCTCCATCCCTTCCTGATCATGCATGGACCTCACATACCTCTCCACCTCTTCCTGACCATGCATGGACCTCACATACCTCTCCAACTCTTCCTGACCATGCATGGACCTCACATACCTCTCCATCCCTTCCTGACCATGCATGGACCTCACATACCTTTCCACCTCTTCCTGACCATGCATGGACCTCACATACCTCTCCATCCCTTTCTGACCATGCGCATATACCTCACATACCTCTCCACCTCTTCCTGACCATGCATGGACCTCACATACCTCTCCATCCCTTCCTGATCATGCATGGACCTCACATACCTCTCCATCCCTTCCTGATCATGCATGGACCTCACATACCTCTCCACCTCTTCCTGACCATGCATGGACCTCACATACCTCTCCATCCCTTCCTGATCATGCATGGACCTCTCATACCTCTCCACCTCTTCCTGACCATGCATGGACCTCACATACCTCTCCACCTCTTCCTGATCATGCATGCACCTCACATACCTCTCCATCCCTTCCTGACCATGCATGGACCTCACATACCTCTCCATCCTTTCCTGATCATGCATGGACCTCACATACCACCTCTCCATCCCTTCCTGACCAAGCATGGACCTCACATACCTCTCCACCTCTTCCTGACCATGCATGGACCTCACATACCTCTCCATCCCTTCCTGACCATGCATGGACCTCACATACCTCTCCATTCCTTCCTGACCATGCATGGACCTCACATACCTCTCCCTTCCTGACCATGCATGGACCTTATATACCTCTCCATCCCTTCCTGATCATGCATGGACCTCACATACCTCTCCATCCCTTCCTGATCATGCATTGAGCTCACATACCTCTCCATCCCTTCCTCACAATGCATGGACCTCACATACCTCTCCATCCCTTCCTGGCCATGCATGGACCTCACATACCTCTCCACCTCTTCCTGACCATGCATGGACCTCACATACCTCTCCATCCCTTCCTGACCATGCATGGACCTCACATACCTCTCCATCCCTTCCTGGCCATGCATGGACCTCACATACCTCTCCACCTCTTCCTGACCATGCATGGACCTCACATACCTCTCCATCCCTTCCTGACCATGCATGGACCTCACATACCTCTGCACCTCTTCCAGACCATGCATGGACCTCACATACCTCTCCCTTCCTGACCATGCATGGACCTCACTTACCTCTCCACCTCTTCCTGACCATGCATGGACCTCACATACCTCTCCATCCCTTCCTGATCATGCATGGACCTCACATACCTCTCCACCTCTTCCTGACCATGCATGGACCTCACATACCTCTCCAACTCTTCCTGACCATGCATGGACCTCACATACCTCTCCATCCCTTCCTGACCATGCATGGACCTCACATACCTTTCCACCTCTTCCTGACCATGCATGGACCTCACATACCTCTCCATCCCTTTCTGACCATGCGCATAGACCTCACATACCTCTCCACCTCTTCCTGACCATGCATGGACCTCACATACCTCTCCATCCCTTCCTGATCATGCATGGACCTCACATACCTCTCCATCCCTTCCTGATCATGCATGGACCTCACATACCTCTCCACCTCTTCCTGACCATGCATGGACCTCACATACCTCTCCATCCCTTCCTGATCATGCATGGACCTCTCATACCTCTCCACCTCTTCCTGACCATGCATGGACCTCACATACCTCTCCACCTCTTCCTGATCATGCATGCACCTCACATACCTCTCCATCCCTTCCTGACCATGCATGGACCTCACATACCTCTCCATCCTTTCCTGATCATGCATGGACCTCACATACCACCTCTCCATCCCTTCCTGACCATGCATGGACCTCACATACCACCTCTCCACCTCTTCCTGACCATGCATGGACCTCACATACCTCTCCATCCCTTCCTGACCATGCATGGACCTCACATACCTCTCCACCTCTTCCTGATCATGCATGGACCTCACATACCTCTCCATCCCTTCCTGTCCATGCATGGACCTCACATACCTCTCCATCCCTTCCTGATCATGCATGGACCTCACATGCCTCTCCATCCCTTCCTGATCATGCATGGAGCTCACATACCTCTCCATCCGTTCCTGACCATGCATGGACCTCACATACCTCTCCATCCGTTCCTGACCATGCATGGACCTCACATACCTCTCCAGCCCTTCCTGACCATGCATGGACCTCACATACCTTTCCATCCCTTCCTGACCATGCATGGACCTCACATACCTCTCCATCCCTTCCTGACCATGCATGGACCTCACATACCTCTCCATCACTTCCTGACCATGCATGGACCTCACATACCTCTCCACCTCTTCCTGGCCATGCATGGACCTCACATACCTCTCACTTCCTGACCATGCATGGACCTCACATACTGTACCTCTCCATCCCTTACTGACCATGCATGGACCTCACATACCTCTCCACCTCTTCCTGACCATGTATGGACGTCACATACCTCTCCATCCCTTCCTGACCATGCATGGACCTCACATACCTCTCCATCACTTCCTGATCATGCATGGACCTCACATACCTCTCCATCCCTTCCTGATCATGCATGGACCTCACATACCTCTCCATCCCTTCCTGACCATGCATGGAACTCACATACCTCTCCACCTCTTCCTGACCATGCATGGACCTCACATACCTCTCCCTTCCTGATCATGCGCATGGACCTCACATACCTCTCCACCTCTTCCTGACCATGCATGGACCTCACATACCTCTCCATCCCTTCCTGACCATGCATGGACCTCACACACCTCTCCATCCTTTCCTGACCATGCATGGACCTCACATACTTCTCCATCCCTTCCTGACCATGCATAGACCTCACATACCTCTCCATCCTTTCCTGACCATGCATGGACCTCACATACCTCTCTACCTCTTCCTGACCATGCATGGACCTAACATACCTCTCCAACTCTTCCTGACCATGCATGGACCTCACATACCTCTCCACCTCTTCCTGATCATGCACGGACCTCACATACCTCTCCACCTCTTCCTGACCATGCATGGACCTCACATACCTCTCCATCCCTTCCTTACCATGCATGGACCTCACATACCTCTCCATCCTTCCTGACCATGTATGGACCTCACATACCTCTCCATCCCTTCCTGACCATGCATGGACCTCACATACCTCTCCATCCCTTCCTGGCCATGACAGGACCTCACATAACTCTCCATCCCTTCCTGACCATGCATTGACCTCACATACCTCTCCATCCCTTCCTGGCCATGACAGGACCTCACATACCTCTCCATCCCTTCCTGACCATGCATGGACCTCACATACATCTCCATCCCTTCCTGATCATGCATGGACCTCACATACCTCTCCACCTCTTCCTGACCATGCATGGACCTCACATACCTCTCCATCCCTTCCTGGCCATGCATGGACCTCACATACCTCTCCATCCCTTCCTGACCATGCATGGACCTCACATACCTCTCCATCCCTTCCTGACCATGCATTGACCTCACATACCTCTCCATCCCTTCCTGGCCATGACAGGACCTCACATACCTCTCCATCCCTTCCTGACCTTGCATGGACCTCACATACATCTCCATCCCTTCCTGATCATGCATGGACCTCACATACCTCTCAACCTCTTCCTGACCATGCATGGACCTCACATACCTCTCCATCCCTTCCTGGCCATGCATGGACCTCACATACCTCTCCATCCCTTCCTGACCAAGCATGGACCTCACATACCTCTCCACCTCTTCCTGACCATGCATGGACCTCACATACCTCTCCATCCCTTCCTGACCATGCATGGACCTCACATACCTCTCCATTCCTTCCTGACCATGCATGGACCTCACATACCTCTCCCTTCCTGACCATGCATGGACCTTATATACCTCTCCATCCCTTCCTGATCATGCATGGACCTCACATACCTCTCCATCCCTTCCTGATCATGCATTGAGCTCACATACCTCTCCATCCCTTCCTCACAATGCATGGACCTCACATACCTCTCCATCCCTTCCTGGCCATGCATGGACCTCACATACCTCTCCACCTCTTCCTGACCATGCATGGACCTCACATACCTCTCCATCCCTTCCTGACCATGCATGGACCTCACATACCTCTCCATCCCTTCCTGGCCATGCATGGACCTCACATACCTCTCCACCTCTTCCTGACCATGCATGGACCTCACATACCTCTCCATCCCTTCCTGACCATGCATGGACCTCACATACCTCTGCACCTCTTCCTGACCATGCATGGACCTCACATACCTCTCCCTTCCTGACCATGCATGGACCTCACTTACCTCTCCACCTCTTCCTGACCATGCATGGACCTCACATACCTCTCCATCCCTTCCTGATCATGCATGGACCTCACATACCTCTCCACCTCTTCCTGACCATGCATGGACCTCACATACCTCTCCAACTCTTCCTGACCATGCATGGACCTCACATACCTCTCCATCCCTTCCTGACCATGCATGGACCTCACATACCTTTCCACCTCTTCCTGACCATGCATGGACCTCACATACCTCTCCATCCCTTTCTGACCATGCGCATAGACCTCACATACCTCTCCACCTCTTCCTGACCATGCATGGACCTCACATACCTCTCCATCCCTTCCTGATCATGCATGGACCTCACATACCTCTCCATCCCTTCCTGATCATGCATGGACCTCACATACCTCTCCACCTCTTCCTGACCATGCATGGACCTCACATACCTCTCCATCCCTTCCTGATCATGCATGGACCTCTCATACCTCTCCACCTCTTCCTGACCATGCATGGACCTCACATACCTCTCCACCTCTTCCTGATCATGCATGCACCTCACATACCTCTCCATCCCTTCCTGACCATGCATGGACCTCACATACCTCTCCATCCTTTCCTGATCATGCATGGACCTCACATACCACCTCTCCATCCCTTCCTGACCATGCATTGACCTCACATACCACCTCTCCACCTCTTCCTGACCATGCATGGACCTCACATACCTCTCCATCCCTTCCTGACCATGCATGGACCTCACATACCTCTCCACCTCTTCCTGATCATGCATGGACCTCACATACCTCTCCATCCCTTCCTGTCCATGCATGGACCTCACATACCTCTCCATCCCTTCCTGATCATGCATGGACCTCACATGCCTCTCCATCCCTTCCTGATCATGCATGGAGCTCACATACCTCTCCATCCGTTCCTGACCATGCATGGACCTCACATACCTCTCCATCCGTTCCTGACCATGCATGGACCTCACATACCTCTCCAGCCCTTCCTGACCATGCATGGACCTCACATACCTTTCCATCCCTTCCTGACCATGCATGGACCTCACATACCTCTCCATCCCTTCCTGACCATGCATGGACCTCACATACCTCTCCATCACTTCCTGACCATGCATGGACCTCACATACCTCTCCACCTCTTCCTGGCCATGCATGGACCTCACATACCTCTCACTTCCTGACCATGCATGGACCTCACATACTGTACCTCTCCATCCCTTACTGACCATGCATGGACCTCACATACCTCTCCACCTCTTCCTGACCATGTATGGACGTCACATACCTCTCCATCCCTTCCTGACCATGCATGGACCTCACATACCTCTCCATCACTTCCTGATCATGCATGGACCTCACATACCTCTCCATCCCTTCCTGATCATGCATGGACCTCACATACCTCTCCATCCCTTCCTGACCATGCATGGAACTCACATACCTCTCCACCTCTTCCTGACCATGCATGGACCTCACATACCTCTCCCTTCCTGATGATGCGCATGGACCTCACATACCTCTCCACCTCTTCCTGACCATGCATGGACCTCACATACCTCTCCATCCCTTCCTGACCATGCATGGACCTCACACACCTCTCCATCCTTTCCTGACCATGCATGGACCTCACATACTTCTCCATCCCTTCCTGACCATGCATAGACCTCACATACCTCTCCATCCTTTCCTGACCATGCATGGACCTCACATACCTCTCTACCTCTTCCTGACCATGCATGGACCTCACATACCTCTCCAACTCTTCCTGACCATGCATGGACCTCACATACCTCTCCATCCCTTCCTTACCATGCATGGACCTCACATACCTCTCCATCCTTCCTGACCATGTATGGACCTCACATACCTCTCCATCCCTTCCTGACCATGCATGGACCTCACATACCTCTCCATCCCTTCCTGGCCATGACAGGACCTCACATAACTCTCCATCCCTTCCTGACCATGCATTGACCTCACATACCTCTCCATCCCTTCCTGGCCATGACAGGACCTCACATACCTCTCCATCCCTTCCTGACCATGCATGGACCTCACATACATCTCCATCCCTTCCTGATCATGCATGGACCTCACATACCTCTCCACCTCTTCCTGACCATGCATGGACCTCACATACCTCTCCATCCCTTCCTGGCCATGCATGGACCTCACATACCTCTCCATCCCTTCCTGACCATGCATGGACCTCACATACCTCTCCACCTCTTCCTGACCATGCATGGACCTCACATACCTCTCCATCCTTTCCTGACCATGCATGGACCTCACATACCTCTCCATCCCTTCCTGACCATGCATGGACCTCACATACCTCTCCATCCTTTCCTGACAATGCATGGACCTCACATACCTCTCTACCTCTTCTTGATCATGCATGGACCTCACATACCTCTCTACCTCTTCCTGTTCATGCATGGACCTCACATACCTCTCCACCTCTTCCTGACCATGCATGGACCTCACATACCTCTCCACCACTTCCTGACCATGCATGGACCTCACATACCTCTCCCTTCCTGACCATGCATGGACCTCACATACCTCTGCATCCCTTCCTGACCATGCATGGACTTCACATACCTCTCCACCTCTTCCTGACCATGCATGGACCTCACATACCTCTCCATCCCTTCCTGACCATGCATGGACCTCACATACCTCTCCATCCCTTCCTGACCATGCATGGACCTCACATACCTCTCCATCCTTTCCTGACCATACGCATGGACCTCACATACCTCTCCATCCTTCCTGACCATGCGTGGACCTCACATACCTCTCCATCCCTTCCTGACCATGCATGGACCTCACATACCTCTCCATCCCTTCCTGGCCATGACAGGACCTCACATACCTCTCCATCCCTTCCTGACCATGCATTGACCTCACATACCTCTCCATCCCTTCCTGGCCATGACAGGACTTCACATACCTCTCCATCCCTTCCTGACCATGCATGGACCTCACATACATCTCCATCCCTTCCTGATCATGCATGGACCTCACATACCTCTCCACCTCTTCCTGACCATGCATCGACCTCACATACCTCTCCATCCCTTCCTGGCCATGCATGGACCTCACATACCTCTCCATCCCTTCCTGACCAAGCATGGACCTCACATACCTCTCCACCTCTTCCTGACCATGCATGGACCTCACATACCTCTCCATCCCTTCCTGACCATGCATGGACCTCACATACCTCTCCATTCCTTCCTGACCATGCATGGACCTCACATACCTCTCCCTTCCTGACCATGCATGGACCTTATATACCTCTCCATCCCTTCCTGATCATGCATGGACCTCACATACCTCTCCATCCCTTCCTGATCATGCATTGAGCTCACATACCTCTCCATCCCTTCCTCACAATGCATGGACCTCACATACCTCTCCATCCCTTCCTGGCCATGCATGGACCTCACATACCTCTCCACCTCTTCCTGACCATGCATGGACCTCACATACCTCTCCATCCCTTCCTGACCATGCATGGACCTCACATACCTCTCCATCCCTTCCTGGCCATGCATGGACCTCACATACCTCTCCACCTCTTCCTGACCATGCATGGACCTCACATACCTCTCCATCCCTTCCTGACCATGCATGGACCTCACATACCTCTGCACCTCTTCCTGACCATGCATGGACCTCACATACCTCTCCCTTCCTGACCATGCATGGACCTCACTTACCTCTCCACCTCTTCCTGACCATGCATGGACCTCACATACCTCTCCATCCCTTCCTGATCATGCATGGACCTCACATACCTCTCCACCTCTTCCTGACCATGCATGGACCTCACATACCTCTCCAACTCTTCCTGACCATGCATGGACCTCACATACCTCTCCATCCCTTCCTGACCATGCATGGACCTCACATACCTTTCCACCTCTTCCTGACCATGCATGGACCTCACATACCTCTCCATCCCTTTCTGACCATGCGCATATACCTCACATACCTCTCCACCTCTTCCTGACCATGCATGGACCTCACATACCTCTCCATCCCTTCCTGATCATGCATGGACCTCACATACCTCTCCATCCCTTCCTGATCATGCATGGACCTCACATACCTCTCCACCTCTTCCTGACCATGCATGGACCTCACATACCTCTCCATCCCTTCCTGATCATGCATGGACCTCTCATACCTCTCCACCTCTTCCTGACCATGCATGGACCTCACATACCTCTCCACCTCTTCCTGATCATGCATGCACCTCACATACCTCTCCATCCCTTCCTGACCATGCATGGACCTCACATACCTCTCCATCCTTTCCTGATCATGCATGGACCTCACATACCACCTCTCCATCCCTTCCTGACCATGCATGGACCTCACATACCACCTCTCCACCTCTTCCTGACCATGCATGGACCTCACATACCTCTCCATCCCTTCCTGACCATGCATGGACCTCACATACCTCTCCACCTCTTCCTGATCATGCATGGACCTCACATACCTCTCCATCCCTTCCTGTCCATGCATGGACCTCACATACCTCTCCATCCCTTCCTGATCATGCATGGACCTCACATGCCTCTCCATCCCTTCCTGATCATGCATGGAGCTCACATACCTCTCCATCCGTTCCTGACCATGCATGGACCTCACATACCTCTCCATCCGTTCCTGACCATGCATGGACCTCACATACCTCTCCAGCCCTTCCTGACCATGCATGGACCTCACATACCTTTCCATCCCTTCCTGACCATGCATGGACCTCACATACCTCTCCATCCCTTCCTGACCATGCATGGACCTCACATACCTCTCCATCACTTCCTGACCATGCATGGACCTCACATACCTCTCCACCTCTTCCTGGCCATGCATGGACCTCACATACCTCTCACTTCCTGACCATGCATGGACCTCACATACTGTACCTCTCCATCCCTTACTGACCATGCATGGACCTCACATACCTCTCCACCTCTTCCTGACCATGTATGGACGTCACATACCTCTCCATCCCTTCCTGACCATGCATGGACCTCACATACCTCTCCATCACTTCCTGATCATGCATGGACCTCACATACCTCTCCATCCCTTCCTGATCATGCATGGACCTCACATACCTCTCCATCCCTTCCTGACCATGCATGGAACTCACATACCTCTCCACCTCTTCCTGACCATGCATGGACCTCACATACCTCTCCCTTCCTGATCATGCGCATGGACCTCACATACCTCTCCACCTCTTCCTGACCATGCATGGACCTCACATACCTCTCCATCCCTTCCTGACCATGCATGGACCTCACACACCTCTCCATCCTTTCCTGACCATGCATGGACCTCACATACTTCTCCATCCCTTCCTGACCATGCATAGACCTCACATACCTCTCCATCCTTTCCTGACCATGCATGGACCTCACATACCTCTCTACCTCTTCCTGATCATGCATAGACCTCACATACCTCTCTACCTCTTCCTTTTCATGCATGGACCTCACATACCTCTCCACCTCTTCCTGACCATGCATGGACCTCACATACCTCTCCACCACTTCCTGACCATGCATGGACCTCACATACCTCTCCCTTCCTGACCATGCATGGACCTCACATACCTCTGCATCCCTTCCTGACCATGCATGGACTTCACATACCTCTCCACCTCTTCCTGACCATGCATGGACCTCACATACCTCTCCATCCCTTCCTGACCATGCATGGACCTCACATACCTCTCCATCCCTTCCTGACCATGCGCATGGACCTCACATACCTCTCCATCCCTTCCTGACCATGCATGGATCTCACATACTTATCCATCCTTTCCTGACCATGCATGGACCTCACATACCTCTCCATCCCTGCCTGACCATGCATGGACCTCACATACCTCTCCATCCCTGCCTGACCATGCATGGACCTCACATACCTCTCCACCTCTTCCTGATCATGCATGGACCTCACATACCTCTCCATCCCTTCCTGACCATGCATGGACCTCACATACCTCTCCAACTCTTCCTGACCATGCATGGACCTCACATACCTCTCCACCTCTTCCTGATCATGCATGGACCTCACATACCTCTCCACCTCTTCCTGACCATGCATGGACCTCACATACCTCTCCATCCCTTCCTTACCATGCATGGACCTCACATACCTCTCCATCCTTCCTGACCATGTATGGACCTCACATACCTCTCCATCCCTTCCTGACCATGCATGGACCTCACATACCTCTCCATCCCTTCCTGGCCATGACAGGACCTCACATAACTCTCCATCCCTTCCTGACCATGCATTGACCTCACATACCTCTCCATCCCTTCCTGGCCATGACAGGACCTCACATACCTCTCCATCCCTTCCTGACCATGCATGGACCTCACATACATCTCCATCCCTTCCTGATCATGCATGGACCTCACATACCTCTCCACCTCATCCTGACCATGCATGGACCTCACATACCTCTCCATCCCTTCCTGGCCATGCATGGACCTCACATACCTCTCCATCCCTTCCTGACCATGCATGGACCTCACATACCTCTCCACCTCTTCCTGACCATGCATGGACCTCATATACCTCTCCATCCTTTCCTGACCATGCATGGACCTCACATACCTCTCCATCCCTTCCTGATCATGTATGGACCTCACATACCTCTCCATCCCTTCCTGACCATGCATGGAACTCACATACCTCTCCACCTCTTCCTGACCATGCATGGACCTCACATACCTCTCCCTTCCTGATCATGCGCATGGACCTCACATACCTCTCCACCTCTTCCTGACCATGCATGGACCTCACTTACCTCTCCATCCCTTCCTGACCATGCATGGACCTCACACACCTCTCCATCCTTTCCTGACCATGCATGGACCTCACATACTTCTCCATCCCTTCCTGACCATGCATAGACCTCACATACCTCTCCATCCTTTCCTGACCATGCATGGACCTCACATACCTCTCTACCTCTTCCTGATCATGCAGAGACCTCACATACCTCTCTACCTCTTCCTATTCATGCATGGACCTCACATACCTCTCCACCTCTTCCTGACCATGCATGGACCTCACATACCTCTCCACCACTTCCTGACCATGCATGGACCTCACATACCTCTCCCTTCCTGACCATGCATGGACCTCACATACCTCTGCATCCCTTCCTGACCATGCATGGACTTCACATACCTCTCCACCTCTTCCTGACCATGCATGGACCTCACATACCTCTCCATCCCTTCCTGACCATGCATGGACCTCACATACCTCTCCATCCCTTCCTGACCATGCATGGACCTCACATACCTCTCCATCCTTTCCTGACCATGCGCATGGACCTCACATACCTCTCCATCCCTTCCTGACCATGCATGGATCTCACATACCTCTCCATCCTTTCCTGACCATGCATGGACCTCACATACCTCTCCATCCCTGCCTGACCATGCATGGACCTCACATACCTCTCCATACCTGCCTGACCATGCATGGACCTCACATACCTCTCCACCTCTTCCTGATCATGCATGGACCTCACATACCTCTCCATCCCTTCCTGACCATGCATGGACCTCACATACCTCTCCAACTCTTCCTGACCATGCATGGACCTCACATACCTCTCCACCTCTTCCTGATCATGCATGGACCACACATACCTCTCCACCTCTTCCTGACCATGCATGGACCTCACATACCTCTCCATCCCTTCCTTACCATGCATGGACCTCACATACATCTCCATCCTTCCTGACCATGTATGGACCTCACATACCTCTCCATCCCTTCCTGACCATGTATGGACCTCACATACCTCTCCATCCCTTCCTGGCCATGACAGGACCTCACATAACTCTCCATCCCTTCCTGACCATGCATTGACCTCACATACCTCTCCATCCCTTCCTGGCCATGACAGGACCTCACATACCTCACCATCCCTTCCTGACCATGCATGGACCTCACATACATCTCCATCCCTTCCTGATCATGCATGGACCTCACATACCTCTCCACCTCTTCCTGACCATGCATGGACCTCACATACCTCTCCATCCCTTCCTGGCCATGCATGGACCTCACATACCTCTCCATCCCTTCCTGACCATGCATGGACCTCACATACCTCTCCACATCTTCCTGACCATGCATGGACCTCACATACCTCTCCATCCTTTCCTGACCATGCATGGACCTCACATACCTCTCCATCCCTTCCTGACCATGCATGGACCTCACATACCTCTCCATCCTTTCCTGACAATGCATGGACCTCACATACCTCTCTACCTCTTCCTGATCATGCATGGACCTCACACACCTCTCTACCTCTTCCTGTTCATGCATGGACCTCACATACCTCTCCACCACTTCCTGACCATGCATGGACCTCACATACCTCTCCCTTCCTGACCATGCATGGACCTCACATACCTCTCCATCCTTCCTGACCATGCGTGGACCTCACATACCTCTCCATCCCTTCCTGACCATGCATGGACCTCACATACCTCTCCATCCCTTTCTGGCCATGACAGGACCTCACATACCTCTCCATCCCTTCCTGACCATGCATTGACCTCACATACCTCTCCATCCCTTCCTGGCCATGACAGGACCTCACATACCTCTCCATCCCTTCCTGACCATGCATGGACCTCACATACATCTCCATCCCTTCCTGATCATGCATGGACCTCACATACCTCTCCACCTCTTCCTGACCATGCATGGACCTCACATACCTCTTCATCCCTTCCTGGCCATGCATGGACCTCACATACCTCTCCATCCCTTCTTGACCAAGCATGGACCTCACATACCTCTCCACCTCTTCCTGACCATGCATGGACCTCACATACCTCTCCATCCCTTCCTGACCATGCATGGACCTCACATACCTCTCCATTCCTTCCTGACCATGCATGGACCTTATATACCTCTCCATCCCTTCCTGATCATGCATGGACCTCACATACCTCTCCATCCCTTCCTGATCATGCATTGAGCTCACATACCTCTCCATCCCTTCCTCACAATGCATGGACCTCACATACCTCTCCATCCCTTCCTGGCCATGCATGGACCTCACATACCTCTCCACCTCTTCCTGACCATGCATGGACCTCACATACCTCTCCATCCCTTCCTGACCATGCATGGACCTCACATACCTCTCCATCCCTTCCTGGCCATGCATGGACCTCACATACCTCTCCACCTCTTCCTGACCATGCATGGACCTCACATACCTCTCCATCCATTCCTGACCATGCATGGACCTCACATACCTCTGCACCTCTTCCTGACCATGCATGGACCACACATACCTCTCCCTTCCTGACCATGCATGGACCTCACTTACCTCTCCACCTCTTCCTGACCATGCATGGACCTCACATACCTCTCCATCCCTTCCTGATCATGCATGGACCTCACATACCTCTCCACCTCTTCCTGACCATGCATGGACCTCACATACCTCTCCAACTCTTCCTGACCATGCATGGACCTCACATACCTCTCCATCCCTTCCTGACCATGCATGGACCTCACATACCTTTCCACCTCTTCCTGACCATGCATGGACCTCACATACCTCTCCATCCCTTTCTGACCATGCGCATGGACCTCACATACCTCTCCACCTCTTCCTGACCATGCATGGACCTCACATACCTCTCCATCCCTTCCTGATCATGCATGGACCTCACATACCTCTCCATCCCTTCCTGATCATGCATGGACCTCACATACCTCTCCACCTCTTCCTGACCATGCATGGACCTCACATACCTCTCCATCCCTTCCTGATCATGCATGGACCTCACATACCTCTCCACCTCTTCCTGACCATGCATGGACCTCACATACCTCTCCACCTCTTCCTGATCATGCATGCACCTCACATACCTCTCCATCCCTTCCTGACCATGCATGGACCACACATACCTCTCCATCCTTTCCTGATCATGCATGGACCTCACATACCACCTCTCCATCCCTTCCTGACCATGCATGGACCTCACATACCACCTCTCCACCTCTTCCTGACCATGCATGGACCTCACATACCTCTCCATCCCTTCCTGACCATGCATGGACCTCACATACCTCTCCATCCCTTCCTGATCATGCATGGACCTCACATGCCTCTCCATCCCTTCCTGATCATGCATGGACCTCACATACCTCTCCATCCGTTCCTGACCATGCATGGACCTCACATACCTCTCCATCCGTTCCTGACCATGCATGGACCTCACATACCTCTCCAGCCCTTCCTGACCATGCATGGACCTCACATACATTTCCATCCCTTCCTGACCATGCATGGACCTCACATACCTCTCCACCTCTTCCTGGCCATGGATGGACCTCACATACCTCTCACTTCCTGACCATGCATGGACCTCACATACTGTACCTCTCCATCCCTTACTGACCATGCATGGACCTCACATACCTCTCCACCTCTTCCTGACCATGCATGGACGTCACATACCTCTCCATCCCTTCCTGACCATGCATGGACCTCACATACCTCTCCATCACTTCCTGATCATGCATGGACCTCACATACCTCTCCATCCCTTCCTGATCATGCATGGACCTCACATACCTCTGCCTTCCTGATCATGCATGGACCTCACATACCTCTCCATCCCTTCCTGATCATGCATGGACCTCACATACCTCTCCATCCCTTCCTGACCATGCATGGACCTCACATACCTCTCCATCCTTTCCTGACCATGCATGGACCTCACATACCTCTCCATCCCTTCCTGACCATGCATGGACCTCACATACCTCTCCATCCCTTCCTGATCATGCATGGACCTCACATACCTCTCCTTTCCTGACCATGCATGGACCTCACATACCTCTCCACCTCTTCCTGATCATGCATGGATCTCGCATACCTTTCCATCCCTTCCTGACCATGCATGGACCTCACATACCTCTCCATCCCTTCCTGACCATGCATGGACCTCACATACCTCTCCACCTCTTCCTGATCATGCATGGACCTCACATACCTCTCCACCTCTTCCTGATCATGCATGGACCTCACATACCTCTCCATCCCTTACTGACCATGCTTGGACCTCACATACCTCTCCACCTCTTCCTGACCATGCATGGACCTCACATACCTCTCCCTTCCTGATCATGCGCATTGACCTCACATACCTCTCCACCTCTTCCTGACCATGCATGGACCTCACATACCTCTCCATCCCTTCCTGACCATGCATGGACCTCACATACCTCTCCATCCTTTCCTGACCATGCATGGACCTCACATACCTCTCCATCCCTTCCTGACCATGCATGGACCTCACATACCTCTCCATCCTTTCCTGACAATGCATGGACCTCACATACCTCTCCAACTCTTCCTGACCATGCATGGACCTCACATACCTCTCCACCACTTCCTGACCATGCATGGACCTCACATACCTCTCCCTTCCTGACCATGCATGGACCTCACATACCTCTGCATCCCTTCCTGACCATGCATGGACTTCACATACCTCTCCACCTCTTCCTGACCATGCATGGACCTCACATACCTCTCCATCCCTTCCTGACCATGCATGGACCTCACATACCTCTCCATCCCTTCCTGACCATGCATGGACCTCACATACCTCTCCATCCTTTCCTGACCATGCGCATGGACCTCACATACCTCTCCATCCCTTCCTGACCATGCATGGATCTCACATACCTCTCCATCCTTTCCTGACCATGCATGGACCTCACATACCTCTCCATCCCTGCCTGACCATGCATGTACCTCACATACCTCTCCATCCCTGCCTGACCATGCATGGACCTCACATACCTCTCCACCTCTTCCTGATCATGCATGGACCTCACATACCTCTCCATCCCTTCCTGACCATGCATGGACCTCACATACCTCTCCAACTCTTCCTGACCATGCATGGACCTCACATACCTCTCCATCCCTTCCTGACCATGCATGGACCTCACATACCTCTCCATCCCTTCCTGAACATGCATGGACCTCACATACCTCTCCATCCCTTCCTGACCATGCATGGACCTCGCATACCTCTCCACCTCTTCCTGACCATGCATGGACCTCACATACCTCTCCATCGCTTCCTGATCATGCATGGACCTCACATACCTCTTCATCCCTTCCTGACCATGCATGGACCTCACATACCTCTCCACCTCTTCCTGACCATGCATGGACCTCACTTACCTCTCCACCTCTTCCTGATCATGCATGGACCTCACATACCTCTCCACCTCTTCCTGATCATGCATGGACCTCACATACCTCTCCATCCCTTCCTGACCATGCATGGACCTCACATACCTCTCCACCTCTTCCTGACCATGCATGGACCTCACATACCTCTCCCTTCCTGATCATGCGCATGGACCTCACATACCTCTCCACCTCTTCCTGACCATGCATGGACCTCACATACCTCTCCATCCCTTCCTGACCATGCATGGACCTCACACACCTCTCCATCCTTTCCTGACCATGCATGGACCTCACATACTTCTCCATCCCTTCCTGACCATGCATAGACCTCACGTACCTCTCCATCCTTTCCTGACCATACATGGACCTCACATACCTCTCTACCTCTTCCTGATCATGCATGGACCTCACATACCTCTCTACCTCTTCCTGTTCATGCATGGACCTCACATACCTCTCCACCTCTTCCTGACCATGCATGGACCTAACATACCTCTCCACCACTTCCTGACCATGCATGGACCTCACATACCTCTCCCTTCCTGACCATGCATGGACCTCACATACCTCTGCATCCCTTCTGACTATGCATTGACTTCACATACCTCTCCACCTCTTCCTGACCATGCATGGACCTCACATACCTCTCCATCCCTTCCTGACCATGGATGGACCTCACATACCTCTCCATCCCTTCCTGACCATGCATGGACCTCACATACCTCTCCATCCTTTCCTGACCATGCGCATGGACCTCACATACCTCTCCATCCCTTCCTGACCATGCATGGATCTCACATACCTCTCCATCCTTTCCTGACCATGCATGGACCTCACATACCTCTCCATCCCTGCCTGACCATGCATGGACCTCACATACCTCTCCATCCCTGCCTGACTATGCATGGACTTCACATACCTCTCCACCTCTTCCTGATCATGCATGGACCTCACATACCTCTCCATCCCTTCCTGACCATGCATTGACCTCACATACCTCTCCAACTCTTCCTGACCATGCATGGACCTCACATACCTCTCCACCTCTTCCTGATCATGCATGGACCTCACATACCTCTCCACCTCTTCCTGACCATGCATGGACCTCACATACCTCTACATCCCTTCCTTACCATGCATGGACCTCACATACCTCTCCATCCTTCCTGACCATGCATGGACCTCACATACCTCTCCATCCCTTCCTGACCATGCATGGACCTCACATACCTCTCCATCCCTTCCTGGCCATGACAGGACCTCACATAACTCTCCATCCCTTCCTGACCATGCATTGACCTCACATAACTCTCCATCCCTTCCTGGCCATGACAGGACCTCACATACCTCTCCATCCCTTCCTGACCATGCATGGACCTCACATACCTCTCCATCCCTTCCTGACCATGCATGGACCTCACATACATCTCCATCCCTTCCTGATCATGCATGGACCTCACATACCTCTCCACCTCTTCCTGACCATGCATGGACCTCACATACCTCTCCATCCCTTCCTGGCCATGCATGGACCTCACATACCTCTCCATCCCTTCCTGACCATGCATGGACCTCACATACCTCTCCACCTCTTCCTGACCATGCATGGACCTCACATACCTCTCCATCCTTTCCTGACCATGCATGGACCTCACATACCTCTCCATCCCTTCCTGACCATGCATGGACCTCACATACCTCTCCATCCTTTCCTGACAATGCATGGACCTCACATACCTCTCTACCTATGGACCTCACATACCTCTCTACCTCTTCCTGTTCATGCATGGACCTCACATACCTCTCCACCTCTTCCTGACCATGCATGGACCTCACGTACCTCTCCACCACTTCCTGACCATGCATGGACCTCACATACCTCTCCCTTCCTGACCATGCATGGACCTCACATACCTCTGCATCCCATCCTGACCATGCATGGACTTCACATACCTCTCCACCTCTTCCTGACCATGCATGGACCTCACATACCTCTCCATCCCTTCCTGACCATGCATGGACCTCACATACCTCTCCATCCCTTCCTGACCATGCATGGACCTCACATACCTCTCCATCCTTTCCTGACCATGCGCATGGACCTCACATACCTCTCCATCCCTTCCTTACCATGCATGGATCTCACATACCTCTCCATCCTTTCCTGACCATGCATGGACCTCACATACCTCTCCATCCCTGCCTGACCATGCATGGACCTCACATACCTCTCCATCCCTGCCTGACCATGCATGGACCTCACATACCTCTCCACCTCTTCCTGATCATGCATGGACCTCACATACCTCTCCATCCCTTCCTGACCATGCATGGACCTAACATACCTCTCCAACTCTTCCTGACCATGCATGGACCTCACATACCTCTCCATCCCTTCCTGACCATACATGGACCTCACATACCTCTCCACCTTTTCCTGACCATGCATGGACCTCACATACCTCTCCATCCCTTCCTGACCATGCATGGACCTCACATACCTCTCCATTCCTTCCTGACCAGGCATGGACCTCACATACCTCTCCCTTCCTGACCATGCATGGACCTCACATACCTCTCCATCCCTTCCTGATCATGCATGGACCTCACATACCTCTCTATCCCTTCCTGGCCATGACAGGACCTCACATATCTCTCCATCCCTTCCTGACCATGCATTGACCTCACATACCTCTCCATCCCTTCCTGGCCATGACAGGACCTCACATACCTCTCCATCCCTTCCTGGCCATGCATGGACCTCACATACCTCTCCATCCCTTCCTGGCCATGCATGGACCTCACATACCTCTCGACCTCTTCCTGACCATGCATGGACCTCACATACCTCTCCATCTCTTCCTGACCATGCATGGACCTCACATACCTCTCCATCCCTTCCTGACTATGCATGGACCTCACATACCTCTCCATCCCTTCCTGACCTTGCATGGACCTCACATACCTCTCCATTCCTTCCTGACCATGCATGGACCTCACATACCTCTCCAGATCTTCCAGACCATGAATGGACTCATATACCTCTCCAACTCTTCCTGACCATGCATGGACCTCACATACCTTTCCATCACTTCCTGACCATGCATGGACCTCACATACCTCTCCATCCCTTCCTGACCATGCATGGACCTCACATACCTCTCCATCCCTTCCTGAACATGCATGGACCTCACATACCTCTCCATCCCTGCCTGACCATGCATGGACCTCGCATACCTCTCCACCTCTTCCTGACCATGCATGGACCTCATATACCTCTCCATCCCTTCATGACCATGCATGGACCTCACATACCTCTCCATCGCTTTCTGATCATGCATGGACCTCACATACCTCTTCATCCCTTCCTGACCATGCATGGACCTCACATACCTCTCCACCTCTTCCTTATCATGCATGGACCTCACTTACCTCTCCACCTCTTCCTGATCATGCATGGACCTCACATACCTCTCCACCTCTTCCTGATCATGCATGGACCTCACATACCTCTCCATCCCTTCCTGACCATGCATGGACCTCACATACCTCTCCACCTCTTCCTGACCATGCATGGACCTCACATACCTCTCCCTTCCTAATCATGCGCATGGACCTCACATACCTCTCCACCTCTTCCTGACCATGCATGGACCTCACATACCTCTCCATCCCTTCCTGACCATGCATGGACCTCACATACCTCTCCATCCTTTCCTGACCATGCATGGACCTCACATACCTCTCCATCCCTTCCTGACCATGCATGGACCTCACATACCTCTCCATCCTTTCCTGACCATGCATGCACCTCATATACCTCTCTACCTCTTCCTGATCATGCATGGAACTCACATACCTCTCTACCTCTTCCTGTTCATGCATGGACCTCACATACCTCTCCACCTCTTCCTGACCATGCATGGACCTCACATACCTCTCCACCACTTCCTGACCATGCATGGACCTCACATACCTCTCCCTTCCTGACCATGCATGGACCTCACATACCTCTGCATCCCTTCCTGACCATGTATGGACTTCACATACCTCTCCACCTCTTCCTGACCATGCATGGACCTCACATACCTCACCATCCCTTCCTGACCATGCATGGACCTCACATACCTCTCCATCCCTTCCTGACCATGCATGGACCTCACATACCTCTCCATCCTTTCCTGACCATGCGCATGGACCTCACATACCTCTCCATCCCTACCTGAACATGCATGGATCTCACATACCTCTCCATCCTTTCCTGACCATGCATGGACCTCACATACCTCTCCATCCCTGCCTGACCATGCATGGACCTCACATACCTCTCCATCCCTGCCTGACCATGCATGGACCTCACATTCCTCTCCACCTCTTCCTGATCATGCATGGACCTCACATACCTCTCCATCCCTTCCTGACCATGCATAGACCTCACTTACCTCTCCACCTCTTCCTGATCATGCATGGACCTCAGATACCTCTCCACCTCTTCCTGATCATGCATGGACCTCACATACCTCTCCATCCCTTCCTGACCATGCATGGACCTCACATACCTCTCCACCTCTTCCTGACCATGCATGGACCTCACATACCTCTCCCTTCCTGATCATGCGCATGGACCTCACATACCTCTCCACCTCTTCCTGACCATGCATGGACCTCACATACCTCTCCATCCCTTCCTGACCATGCATGGACCTCACATACCTCTCCATTCCTTCCTGACCATGCATGGACCTCACATACCTCTCCCTTCCTGACCATGCATGGACCTTATATACCTCTCCATCCCTTCCTGATCATGCATGGACCTCACATACCTCTCCATCCCTTCCTGATCATGCATTGAGCTCACATACCTCTCCATCCCTTCCTCACAATGCATGGACCTCACATACCTCTCCATCCCTTCCTGGCCATGCATGGACCTCACATACCTCTCCACCTCTTCCTGACCATGCATGGACCTCACATACCTCTCCATCCCTTCCTGACCATGCATGGACCTCACATACCTCTCCATCCCTTCCTGGCCATGCATGGACCTCACATACCTCTCCACCTCTTCCTGACCATGCATGGACCTCACATACCTCTCCATCCCTTCCTGACCATGCATGGACCTCACATACCTCTGCACCTCTTCCTGACCATGCATGGACCTCACATACCTCTCCCTTCCTGACCATGCATGGACCTCACTTACCTCTCCACCTCTTCCTGACCATGCATGGACCTCACATACCTCTCCATCCCTTCCTGATCATGCATGGACCTCACATACCTCTCCACCTCTTCCTGACCATGCATGGACCTCACATACCTCTCCAACTCTTCCGGACCATGCATGGACCTCACATACCTCTCCATCCCTTCCTGACCATGCATGGACCTCACATACCTTTCCACCTCTTCCTGACCATGCATGGACCTCACATACCTCTCCATCCCTTTCTGACCATGCGCATAGACCTCACATACCTCTCCACCTCTTCCTGACAATGCATGGACCTCACATACCTCTCCATCCCTTCCTGATCATGCATGGACCTCACATACCTCTCCATCCCTTCCTGATCATGCATGGACCTCACATACCTCTCCACCTCTTCCTGACCATGCATGGACCTCACATACCTCTCCATCCCTTCCTTACCATGCATGGATCTCACATACCTCTCCATCCTTTCCTGACCATGCATGGACCTCACATACCTCTCCATCCCTGCCTGACCATGCATGGACCTCACATACCTCTCCATCCCTGCCTGACCATGCATGGACCTCACATACCTCTCCACCTCTTCCTGATCATGCATGGACCTCACATACCTCTCCATCCCTTCCTGACCATGCATGGACCTAACATACCTCTCCAACTCTTCCTGACCATGCATGGACCTCACATACCTCTCCATCCCTTCCTGACCATACATGGAACTCACATACCTCTCCACCTTTTCCTGACCATGCATGGACCTCACATACCTCTCCATCCCTTCCTGACCATGCATGGACCTCACATACCTCTCCATTCCTTCCTGACCAGGCATGGACCTCACATACCTCTCCCTTCCTGACCATGCATGGACCTCACATACCTCTCCATCCCTTCCTGATCATGCATGGACCTCACATACCTCTCTATCCCTTCCTGGCCATGACAGGACCTCACATACCTCTCCATCCCTTCCTGACCATGCATTGAACTCACATACCTCTCCATCCCTTCCTGGCCATGACAGGACCTCACATACCTCTCCATCCCTTCCTGGCCATGCATGGACCTCACATACCTCTCCATCCCTTCCTGGCCATGCATGGACCTCACATACCTCTCGACCTCTTCCTGACCATGCATGGACCTCACATACCTCTCCATCTCTTCCTGACCATGCATGGACCTCACATACCTCTCCATCCCTTCCTGACTATGCATGGACCTCACATACCTCTCCATCCCTTCCTGACCTTGCATGGACCTCACATACCTCTCCATTCCTTCCTGACCATGCATGGACCTCACATACCTCTCCAGATCTTCCAGACCATGAATGGACTCATATACCTCACCAACTCTTCCTGACCATGCATGGACCTCACATACCTTTCCATCACTTCCTGACCATGCATGGACCTCACATACCTCTCCATCCCTTCCTGACCATGCATGGACCTCACATACCTCTCCATCCCTTCCTGAACATGCATGGACCTCACATACCTCTCCATCCCTGCCTGACCATGCATGGACCTCGCATACCTCTCCACCTCTTCCTGACCATGCATGGACCTCATATACCTCTCCATCCCTTCATGACCATGCATGGACCTCACATACCTCTCCATCGCTTTCTGATCATGCATGGACCTCACATACCTCTTCATCCCTTCCTGACCATGCATGGACCTCACATACCTCTCCACCTCTTCCTTATCATGCATGGACCTCACTTACCTCTCCACCTCTTCCTGATCATGCATGGACCTCACATACCTCTCCACCTCTTCCTGATCATGCATGGACCTCACATACCTCTCCATCCCTTCCTGACCATGCATGGACCTCACATACCTCTCCACCTCTTCCTGACCATGCATGGACCTCACATACCTCTCCCTTCCTAATCATGCGCATGGACCTCACATACCTCTCCACCTCTTCCTGACCATGCATGGACCTCACATACCTCTCCATCCCTTCCTGACCATGCATGGACCTCACATACCTCTCCATCCTTTCCTGACCATGCATGGACCTCACATACCTCTCCATCCCTTCCTGACCATGCATGGACCTCACATACCTCTCCATCCTTTCCTGACCATGCATGCACCTCACATACCTCTCTACCTCTTCCTGATCATGCATGGAACTCACATACCTCTCTACCTCTTCCTGTTCATGCATGGACCTCACATACCTCTCCACCTCTTCCTGACCATGCATGGACCTCACATACCTCTCCACCACTTCCTGACCATGCATGGACCTCACATACCTCTCCCTTCCTGACCATGCATGGACCTCACATACCTCTGCATCCCTTCCTGACCATGTATGGACTTCACATACCTCTCCACCTCTTCCTGACCATGCATGGACCTCACATACCTCACCATCCCTTCCTGACCATGCATGGACCTCACATACCTCTCCATCCCTTCCTGACCATGCATGGACCTCACATACCTCTCCATCCTTTCCTGACCATGCGCATGGACCTCACATACCTCTCCATCCCTTCCTGAACATGCATGGATCTCACATACCTCTCCATCCTTTCCTGACCATGCATGGACCTCACATACCTCTCCATCCCTGCCTGACCATGCATGGACCTCACATACCTCTCCATCCCTGCCTGACCATGCATGGACCTCACATTCCTCTCCACCTCTTCCTGATCATGCATGGACCTCACATACCTCTCCATCCCTTCCTGACCATGCATAGACCTCACTTACCTCTCCACCTCTTCCTGATCATGCATGGACCTCAGATACCTCTCCACCTCTTCCTGATCATGCATGGACCTCACATACCTCTCCATCCCTTCCTGACCATGCATGGACCTCACATACCTCTCCACCTCTTCCTGACCATGCATGGACCTCACATACCTCTCCCTTCCTGATCATGCGCATGGACCTCACATACCTCTCCACCTCTTCCTGACCATGCATGGACCTCACATACCTCTCCATCCCTTCCTGACCATGCATGGACCTCACATACCTCTCCATTCCTTCCTGACCATGCATGGACCTCACATACCTCTCCCTTCCTGACCATGCATGGACCTTATATACCTCTCCATCCCTTCCTGATCATGCATGGACCTCACATACCTCTCCATCCCTTCCTGATCATGCATTGAGCTCACATACCTCTCCATCCCTTCCTCACAATGCATGGACCTCACATACCTCTCCATCCCTTCCTGGCCATGCATGGACCTCACATACCTCTCCACCTCTTCCTGACCATGCATGGACCTCACATACCTCTCCATCCCTTCCTGACCATGCATGGACCTCACATACCTCTCCATCCCTTCCTGGCCATGCATGGACCTCACATACCTCTCCACCTCTTCCTGACCATGCATGGACCTCACATACCTCTCCATCCCTTCCTGACCATGCATGGACCTCACATACCTCTGCACCTCTTCCTGACCATGCATGGACCTCACATACCTCTCCCTTCCTGACCATGCATGGACCTCACTTACCTCTCCACCTCTTCATGACCATGCATGGACCTCACATACCTCTCCATCCCTTCCTGATCATGCATGGACCTCACATACCTCTCCACCTCTTCCTGACCATGCATGGACCTCACATACCTCTCCAACTCTTCCGGACCATGCATGGACCTCACATACCTCTCCATCCCTTCCTGACCATGCATGGACCTCACATACCTTTCCACCTCTTCCTGACCATGCATGGACCTCACATACCTCTCCATCCCTTTCTGACCATGCGCATAGACCTCACATACCTCTCCACCTCTTCCTGACAATGCATGGACCTCACATACCTCTCCATCCCTTCCTGATCATGCATGGACCTCACATACCTCTCCATCCCTTCCTGATCATGCATGGACCTCACATACCTCTCCACCTCTTCCTGACCATGCATGGACCTCACATACCTCTCCATCCCTTCCTGACCATGCATGGACCTCACTTACCTCTCCACCTCTTCCTGACCATGCATGGACCTCACATACCTCTCCATCCCTTCCTGATCATGCATGGACCTCACATACCTCTCCACCTCTTCCTGACCATGCATGGACCTCACATACCTCTCCAACTCTTCCGGACCATGCATGGACCTCACATACCTCTCCATCCCTTCCTGACCATGCATGGACCTCACATACCTTTCCACCTCTTCCTGACCATGCATGGACCTCACATACCTCTCCATCCCTTTCTGACCATGCGCATAGACCTCACATACCTCTCCACCTCTTCCTGACAATGCATGGACCTCACATACCTCTCCATCCCTTCCTGATCATGCATGGACCTCACATACCTCTCCATCCCTTCCTGATCATGCATGGACCTCACATACCTCTCCACCTCTTCCTGACCATGCATGGACCTCACATACCTCTCCATCCCTTCCTTACCATGCATGGATCTCACATACCTCTCCATTCTTTCCTGACCATGCATGGACCTCACATACCTCTCCATCCCTGCCTGACCATGCATGGACCTCACACACCTCTCCATCCCTGCCTGACCATGCATGGACCTCACATACCTCTCCACCTCTTCCTGATCATGCATGGACCTCACATACCTCTCCATCCCTTCCTGACCATGCATGGACCTAACATACCTCTCCAACTCTTCCTGACCATGCATGGACCTCACATACCTCTCCATCCCTTCCTGACCATACATGGACCTCACATACCTCTTCACCTTTTCCTGACCATGCATGGACCTCACATACCTCTCCATCCCTTCCTGACCATGCATGGACCTCACATACCTCTCCATTCCTTCCTGACCAGGCATGGACCTCACATACCTCTCCCTTCCTGACCATGCATGGACCTCACATACCTCTCCATCCCTTCCTGATCATGCATGGACCTCACATACCTCTCTATCCCTTCCTGGCCATGACAGGACCTCACATACCTCTCCATCCCTTCCTGACCATGCATTGAACTCACATACCTCTCCATCCCTTCCTGGCCATGACAGGACCTCACATACCTCTCCATCCCTTCCTGGCCATGCATGGACCTCACATACCTCTCCATCCCTTCCTGGCCATGCATGGACCTCACATACCTCTCGACCTCTTCCTGACCATGCATGGACCTCACATACCTCTCCATCTCTTCCTGACCATGCATGGACCTCACATACCTCTCCATCCCTTCCTGACTATGCATGGACCTCACATACCTCTCCATCCCTTCCTGACCTTGCATGGACCTCACATACCTCTCCATTCCTTCCTGACCATGCATGGACCTCACATACCTCTCCAGATCTTCCAGACCATGAATGGACTCATATACCTCTCCAACTCTTCCTGACCATGCATGGACCTCACATACCTTTCCATCACTTCCTGACCATGCATGGACCTCACATACCTCTCCATCCCTTCCTGACCATGCATGGACCTCACATACCTCTCCATCCCTTCCTGAACATGCATGGACCTCACATACCTCTCCATCCCTGCCTGACCATGCATGGACCTCGCATACCTCTCCACCTCTTCCTGACCATGCATGGACCTCATATACCTCTCCATCCCTTCATGACCATGCATGGACCTCACATACCTCTCCATCGCTTTCTGATCATGCATGGACCTCACATACCTCTTCATCCCTTCCTGACCATGCATGGACCTCACATACCTCTCCACCTCTTCCTTATCATGCATGGACCTCACTTACCTCTCCACCTCTTCCTGATCATGCATGGACCTCACATACCTCTCCACCTCTTCCTGATCATGCATGGACCTCACATACCTCTCCATCCCTTCCTGACCATGCATGGACCTCACATACCTCTCCACCTCTTCCTGACCATGCATGGACCTCACATACCTCTCCCTTCCTAATCATGCGCATGGACCTCACATACCTCTCCACCTCTTCCTGACCATGCATGGACCTCACATACCTCTCCATCCCTTCCTGACCATGCATGGACCTCACATACCTCTCCATCCTTTCCTGACCATGCATGGACCTCACATACCTCTCCATCCCTTCCTGACCATGCATGGACCTCACATACCTCTCCATCCTTTCCTGACCATGCATGCACCTCACATACCTCTCTACCTCTTCCTGATCATGCATGGAACTCACATACCTCTCTACCTCTTCCTGTTCATGCATGGACCTCACATACCTCTCCACCTCTTCCTGACCATGCATGGACCTCACATACCTCTCCACCACTTCCTGACCATGCATGGACCTCACATACCTCTCCCTTCCTGACCATGCATGGACCTCACATACCTCTGCATCCCTTCCTGACCATGTATGGACTTCACATACCTCTCCACCTCTTCCTGACCATGCATGGACCTCACATACCTCACCATCCCTTCCTGACCATGCATGGACCTCACATACCTCTCCATCCCTTCCTGACCATGCATGGACCTCACATACCTCTCCATCCTTTCCTGACCATGCGCATGGACCTCACATACCTCTCCATCCCTTCCTGAACATGCATGGATCTCACATACCTCTCCATCCTTTCCTGACCATGCATGGACCTCACATACCTCTCCATCCCTGCCTGACCATGCATGGACCTCACATACCTCTCCATCCCTGCCTGACCATGCATGGACCTCACATTCCTCTCCACCTCTTCCTGATCATGCATGGACCTCACATACCTCTCCATCCCTTCCTGACCATGCATAGACCTCACTTACCTCTCCACCTCTTCCTGATCATGCATGGACCTCAGATACCTCTCCACCTCTTCCTGATCATGCATGGACCTCACATACCTCTCCATCCCTTCCTGACCATGCATGGACCTCACATACCTCTCCACCTCTTCCTGACCATGCATGGACCTCACATACCTCTCCCTTCCTGATCATGCGCATGGACCTCACATACCTCTCCACCTCTTCCTGACCATGCATGGACCTCACATACCTCTCCATCCCTTCCTGACCATGCATAGACCTCACATACCTCTCCATTCCTTCCTGACCATGCATGGACCTCACATACCTCTCCCTTCCTGACCATGCATGGACCTTATATACCTCTCCATCCCTTCCTGATCATGCATGGACCTCACATACCTCTCCATCCCTTCCTGATCATGCATTGAGCTCACATACCTCTCCATCCCTTCCTCACAATGCATGGACCTCACATACCTCTCCATCCCTTCCTGGCCATGCATGGACCTCACATACCTCTCCACCTCTTCCTGACCATGCATGGACCTCACATACCTCTCCATCCCTTCCTGACCATGCATGGACCTCACATACCTCTCCATCCCTTCCTGGCCATGCATGGACCTCACATACCTCTCCACCTCTTCCTGACCATGCATGGACCTCACATACCTCTCCATCCCTTCCTGACCATGCATGGACCTCACATACCTCTGCACCTCTTCCTGACCATGCATGGACCTCACATACCTCTCCCTTCCTGACCATGCATGGACCTCACTTACCTCTCCACCTCTTCCTGACCATGCATGGACCTCACATACCTCTCCATCCCTTCCTGATCATGCATGGACCTCACATACCTCTCCACCTCTTCCTGACCATGCATGGACCTCACATACCTCTCCAACTCTTCCGGACCATGCATGGACCTCACATACCTCTCCATCCCTTCCTGACCATGCATGGACCTCACATACCTTTCCACCTCTTCCTGACCATGCATGGACCTCACATACCTCTCCATCCCTTTCTGACCATGCGCATAGACCTCACATACCTCTCCACCTCTTCCTGACAATGCATGGACCTCACATACCTCTCCATCCCTTCCTGATCATGCATGGACCTCACATACCTCTCCATCCCTTCCTGATCATGCATGGACCTCACATACCTCTCCACCTCTTCCTGACCATGCATGGACCTCACATACCTCTCCATCCCTTCCTGATCATGCATGGACCTCTCATACCTCTCCACCTCTTCCTGACCATGCATGGACCTCACATACCTCTCCACCTCTTCCTGATCATGCATGCACCTCACATACCTCTCCATCCCTTCCTGACCATGCATGGACCTCACATACCTCTCCATCCTTTCCTGATCATGCATGGACCTCACATACCACCTCTCCATCCCTTCCTGACCATGCATGGACCTCACATACCACCTCTCCACCTCTTCCTGACCATGCATGGACCTCACAACCTCTCCATCCCTTCCTGACCATGCATGGACCTCACATACCTCTCCACCTCTTCCTGATCATGCATGGACCTCACATACCTCTCCATCCCTTCCTGACCATGCATGGACCTCACATACCTCTCCATCCCTTCCTGATCATGCATGGACCTCACATGCCTCTCCATCCCTTCCTGATCATGCATGGAGCTCACATACCTCTCCATCCGTTCCTGACCATGCATGGACCTCACATACCTCTCCATCCGTTCCTGACCATGCATGGACCTCACATACCTCTCCAGCCCTTCCTGACCATGCATGGACCTCACATACCTTTCCATCCCTTCCTGACCATGCATGGACCTCACATACCTCTCCATCCCTTCCTGACCATGCATGGACCTCACATACCTCTCCATCACTTCCTGACCATGCATGGACCTCACATACCTCTCCACCTCTTCCTGGCCATGCATGGACCTCACATACCTCTCACTTCCTGACCATGCATGTACCTCACATACTGTACCTCTCCATCCCTTACTGACCATGCATGGACCTCACATACCTCTCCACCTCTTCCTGACCATGCATGGACGTCACATACCTCTCCATCCCTTCCTGACCATGCATGGACCTCACATACCTCTCCATCACTTCCTGATCATGCATGGACCTCACATACCTCTCCATCCCTTCCTGATCATGCATGGACCTCACATACCTCTCCATCCCTTCCTGACCATGCATGGAACTCACATACCTCTCCACCTCTTCCTGACCATGCATGGACCTCACATACCTCTCCCTTCCTGATCATGCGCATGGACCTCACATACCTCTCCACCTCTTCCTGACCATGCATGGACCTCACATACCTCTCCATCCCTTCCTGACCATGCATGGACCTCACACACCTCTCCATCCTTTCCTGACCATGCATGGACCTCACATACTTCTCCATCCCTTCCTGACCATGCATAGACCTCACATACCTCTCCATCCTTTCCTGACCATGCATGGACCTCACATACCTCTCTACCTCTTCCTGATCATGCATAGACCTCACATACCTCTCTACCTCTTCCTTTTCATGCATGGACCTCACATACCTCTCCACCTCTTCCTGACCATGCATGGACCTCACATACCTCTCCACCACTTCCTGACCATGCATGGACCTTACATACCTCTCCCTTCCTGACCATGCATGGACCTCACATACCTCTGCATCCCTTCCTGACCATGCATGGACTTCACATACCTCTCCACCTCTTCATGACCATGCATGGACCTCACATACCTCTCCATCCCTTCCTGACCATGCATGGACCTCACATACCTCTCCATCCCTTCCTGACCATGCGCATGGACCTCAAATACCGCTCCATCCCTTCCTGACCATGCATGGATCTCACATACTTCTCCATCCTTTCCTGACCATGCATGGACCTCACATACCTCTCCATCCCTGCCTGACCATGCATGGACCTCACATACCTCTCCATCCCTGCCTGACCATGCATGGACCTCACATACCTCTCCACCTCTTCCTGATCATGCATGGACCTCACATACCTCTCCATCCCTTCCTGACCATGCATGGACCTCACATACCTCTCCAACTCTTCCTGACCATGCATGGACCTCACATACCTCTCCACCTCTTCCTGATCATGCATGGACCTCACATACCTCTCCACCTCTTCCTGACCATGCATGGACCTCACATACCTCTCCATCCCTTCCTTACCATGCATGGACCTCACATACCTCTCCATCCTTCCTGACCATGTATGGACCTCACATACCTCTCCATCCCTTCCTGACCATGCATGGACCTCACATACCTCTCCATCCCTTCCTGGCCATGACAGGACCTCAAATAACTCTCCATCCCTTCCTGACCATGCATTGACCTCACATACCTCTCCATCCCTTCCTGGCCATGACAGGACCTCACATACCTCTCCATCCCTTCCTGACCATGCATGGACCTCACATACATCTCCATCCCTTCCTGATCATGCATGGACCTCACATACCTCTCCACCTCTTCCTGACCATGCATGGACCTCACATACCTCTCCATCCCTTCCTGGCCATGCATGGACCTCACATACCTCTCCATCCCTTCCTGACCATGCATGGACCTCACATACCTCTCCACCTCTTCCTGACCATGCATGGACCTCACATACCTCTCCATCCTTTCCTGACCATGCATGGACCTCACATACCTCTCCATCCCTTCCTGATCATGCATGGACCTCACATACCTCTCCATCCCTTCCTGACCATGCATGGAACTCACATACCTCTCCACCTCTTCCTGACCATGCATGGACCTCACATACCTCTCCCTTCCTGATCATGCGCATGGACCTCACATACCTCTCCACCTCTTCCTGACCATGCATGGACCTCACATACCTCTCCATCCCTTCCTGACCATGCATGGACCTCACACACCTCTCCATCCTTTCCTGACCATGCATGGACCTCACATACTTCTCCATCCCTTCCTGACCATGCATAGACCTCACATACCTCTCCATCCTTTCCTGACCATGCATGGACCTCACATACCTCTCTACCTCTTCCTGATCATGCAGAGACCTCACATACCTCTCTACCTCTTCCTATTCATGCATGGACCTCACATACCTCTCCACCTCTTCCTGACCATGCATGGACCTCACATACCTCTCCACCACTTCCTGACCATGCATGGACCTCACATACCTCTCCCTTCCTGACCATGCATGGACCTCACATACCTCTGCATCCCTTCCTGACCATGCATGGACTTCACATACCTCTCCACCTCTTCCTGACCATGCATGGACCTCACATACCTCTCCATCCCTTCCTGACCATGCATGGACCTCACATACCTCTCCATCCCTTCCTGACCATGCATGGACCTCACATACCTCTCCATCCTTTCCTGACCATGCGCATGGACCTCACATACCTCTCCATCCCTTCCTGACCATGCATGGATCTCACATACCTCTCCATCCTTTCCTGACCATGCATGGACCTCACATACCTCTCCATCCCTGCCTGACCATGCATGGACCTCACATACCTCTCCATACCTGCCTGACCATGCATGGACCTCACATACCTCTCCACCTCTTCCTGATCATGCATGGACCTCACATACCTCTCCATCCCTTCCTGACCATGCATGGACCTCACATACCTCTCCAACTCTTCCTGACCATGCATGGACCTCACATACCTCTCCACCTCTTCCTGATCATGCATGGACCACACATACCTCTCCACCTCTTCCTGACCATGCATGGACCTCACATACCTCTCCATCCCTTCCTTACCATGCATGGACCTCACATACATCTCCATCCTTCCTGACCATGTATGGACCTCACATACCTCTCCATCCCTTCCTGACCATGTATGGACCTCACATACCTCTCCATCCCTTCCTGGCCATGACAGGACCTCACATAACTCTCCATCCCTTCCTGACCATGCATTGACCTCACATACCTCTCCATCCCTTCCTGGCCATGACAGGACCTCACATACCTCTCCATCCCTTCCTGACCATGCATGGACCTCACATACATCTCCATCCCTTCCTGATCATGCATGGACCTCACATACCTCTCCACCTCTTCCTGACCATGCATGGACCTCACATACCTCTCCATCCCTTCCTGGCCATGCATGGACCTCACATACCTCTCCATCCCTTCCTGACCATGCATGGACCTCACAAACCTCTCCACCTCTTCCTGACCATGCATGGACCTCACATACCTCTCCATCCTTTCCTGACCATGCATGGACCTCACATACCTCTCCATCCCTTCCTGACCATGCATGGACCTCACATACCTCTCCATCCTTTCCTGACAATGCATGGACCTCACATACCTCTCTACCTCTTCCTGATCATGCATGGACCTCACACACCTCTCTACCTCTTCCTGTTCATGCATGGACCTCACATACCTCTCCACCTCTTCCTGACCATGCATGGACCTCACATACCTCTCCACCACTTCCTGACCATGCATGGACCCCACATACCTCTCCCTTCCTGACCATGCATGGACCTCACATACCTCTGCATCCCTTCCTGACCATGCATGGACTTCACATACCTCTCCACCTCTTCCTGACCATGCATGGACCTCACATACCTCTCCATCCCTTCCTGACCATGCATGGACCTCACATACCTCTCCATCCCTTCCTGACCATGCATGGACCTCACATACCTCTCCATCCTTTCCTGACCATGCGCATGGACCTCACATACCTCTCCATCCTTCCTGACCATGCGTGGACCTCACATACCTCTCCATCCCTTCCTGACCATGCATGGACCTCACATACATCTCCATCCCTTTCTGGCCATGACAGGACCTCACATACCTCTCCATCCCTTCCTGACCATGCATTGACCTCACATACCTCTCCATCCCTTCCTGGCCATGACAGGACCTCACATACCTCTCCATCCCTTCCTGACCATGCATGGACCTCACATACATCTCCATCCCTTCCTGATCATGCATGGACCTCACATACCTCTCCACCTCTTCCTGACCATGCATGGACCTCACATACCTCTCCATCCCTTCCTGGCCATGCATGGACCTCACATACCTCTCCATCCCTTCTTGACCAAGCATGGACCTCACATACCTCTCCACCTCTTCCTGACCATGCATGGACCTCACATACCTCTCCATCCCTTCCTGACCATGCATGGACCTCACATACCTCTCCATTCCTTCCTGACCATGCATGGACCTCACATACCTCTCCCTTCCTGACCATGCATGGACCTTATATATCTCTCCATCCCTTCCTGATCATGCATGGACCTCACATACCTCTCCATCCCTTCCTGATCATGCATTGAGCTCACATACCTCTCCATCCCTTCCTCACAATGCATGGACCTCACATACCTCTCCATCCCTTCCTGGCCATGCATGGACCTCACATACCTCTCCACCTCTTCCTGACCATGCATGGACCTCACATACCTCTCCATCCCTTCCTGACCATGCATGGACCTCACATACCTCTCCATCCCTTCCTGGCCATGCATGGACCTCACATACCTCTCCACCTCTTCCTGACCATGCATGGACCTCACATACCTCTCCATCCCTTCCTGACCATGCATGGACCTCACATACCTCTGCACCTCTTCCTGACCATGCATGGACCACACATACCTCTCCCTTCCTGACCATGCATGGACCTCACTTACCTCTCCACCTCTTCCTGACCATGCATGGACCTCACATACCTCTCCATCCCTTCCTGATCATGCATGGACCTCACATACCTCTCCACCTCTTCCTGACCATGCATGGACCTCACATACCTCTCCAACTCTTCCTGACCATGCATGGACCTCACATACCTCTCCATCCCTTCCTGACCATGTATGGACCTCACATACCTTTCCACCTCTTCCTGACCATGCATGGACCTCACATACCTCTCCATCCCTTTCTGACCATGCGCATGGACCTCACATACCTCTCCACCTCTTCCTGACCATGCATGGACCTCACATACCTCTCCATCCCTTCCTGATCATGCATGGACCTCACATACCTCTCCATCCCTTCCTGATCATGCATGGACCTCACATACCTCTCCACCTCTTCCTGACCATGCATGGACCTCACATACCTCTCCATCCCTTCCTGATCATGCATGGACCTCACATACCTCTCCACCTCTTCCTGACCATGCATGGACCTCACATACCTCTCCACCTCTTCCTGATCATGCATGCACCTCACATACCTCTCCATCCCTTCCTGACCATGCATGGACCTCACATACCTCTCCATCCTTTCCTGATCATGCATGGACCTCACATACCACCTCTCCATCCCTTCCTGACCATGCATGGACCTCACATACCACCTCTCCACCTCTTCCTGACCATGCATGGACCTCACATACCTCTCAATCCCTTCCTGACCATGCATGGACCTCACATACCTCTCCATCCCTTCCTGATCATGCATGGACCTCACATGCCTCTCCATCCCTTCCTGATCATGCATGGACCTCACATACCTCTCCATCCGTTCCTGACCATGCATGGACCTCACATACCTCTCCATCCGTTCCTGACCATGCATGGACCTCACATACCTCTCCAGCCCTTCCTGACCATGCATGGACCTCACATACCTTTCCATCCCTTCCTGACCATGCATGGACCTCACATACCTCTCCACCTCTTCCTGGCCATGCATGGACCTCACATACCTCTCACTTCCTGACCATGCATGGACCTCACATACTGTACCTCTCCATCCCTTACTGACCATGCATGGACCTCACATACCTCTCCACCTCTTCCTGACCATGCATGGACGTCACATACCTCTCCATCCCTTCCTGACCATGCATGGACCTCACATACCTCTCCATCACTTCCTGATCATGCATGGACCTCACATACCTCTCCATCCCTTCCTGATCATGCATGGACCTCACATACCTCTGCCTTCCTGATCATGCATGGACCTCACATACCTCTCCATCCCTTCCTGATCATGCATGGACCTCACATACCTCTCCATCCCTTCCTGACCATGCATGGACCTCACATACCTCTCCATCCTTTCCTGACCATGCATGGACCTCACATACCTCTCCATCCCTTCCTGACCATGCATGGACCTCACATACCTCTCCATCCCTTCCTGATCATGCATGGACCTCACATACCTCTCCTTTCCTGACCATGCATGGACCTCACATACCTCTCCACCTCTTCCTGATCATGCATGGACCTCGCATACCTTTCCATCCCTTCCTGACCATGCATGGACCTCACATACCTCTCCATCCCTTCCTGACCATGCATGGACCTCACATACCTCTCCACCTCTTCCTGATCATGCATGGACCTCACATACCTCTCCACCTCTTCCTGATCATGCATGGACCTCACATACCTCTCCATCCCTTACTGACCATGCTTGGACCTCACATACCTCTCCACCTCTTCCTGACCATGCATGGACCTCATGGACCTCACATACCTCTCCACCACTTCCTGACCATGCATGGACCTCACATACCTCTCCCTTCCTGACCATGCATGGACCTCACATACCTCTGCATCCCTTCCTGACCATGCATGGACTTCACATACCTCTCCACCTCTTCCTGACCATGCATGGACCTCACATACCTCTCCATCCCTTCCTGACCATGCATGGACCTCACATACCTCTCCATTTCTTCCTGACCATGCATGGACCTCACATACCTCTCCATCCTTTCCTGACCATGCGCATGGACCTCACATACCTCTCCATCCCTTCCTGACCATGCATGGATCTCACATACCTCTCCATCCTTTCCTGACCATGCATGGACCTCACATACCTCTCCATCCCTGCCTGACCATGCATGTACCTCACATACCTCTCCATCCCTGCCTGACCATGCATGGACCTCACATACCTCTCCACCTCTTCCTGATCATGCATGGACCTCACATACCTCTCCATCCCTTCCTGACCATGCATGGACCTCACATACCTCTCCAACTCTTCCTGACCATGCATGGACCTCACATACCTCTCCATCCCTTCCTGACCATGCATGGACCTCACATACCTCTCCATCCCTTCCTGAACATGCATGGACCTCACATACCTCTCCATCCCTTCCTGACCATGCATGGACCTCGCATACCTCTCCACCTCTTCCTGACCATGCATGGACCTCACATACCTCTCCATCGCTTCCTGATCATGCATGGACCTCACATACCTCTTCATCCCTTCCTGACCATGCATGGACCTCACATACCTCTCCACCTCTTCCTGACCATGCATGGACCTCACTTACCTCTCCACCTCTTCCTGATCATGCATGGACCTCACATACCTCTCCACCTCTTCCTGATCATGCATGGACCTCACATACCTCTCCATCCCTTCCTGACCATGCATGGACCTCACATACCTCTCCACCTCTTCCTGACCATGCATGGACCTCACATACCTCTCCCTTCCTGATCATGCGCATGGACCTCACATACCTCTCCACCTCTTCCTGACCATGCATGGACCTCACATACCTCTCCATCCCTTCTTGACCATGCATGGACCTCACACACCTCTCCATCCTTTCCTGACCATGCATGGACCTCACATACTTCTCCATCCCTTCCTGACCATGCATAGACCTCACATACCTCTCCATCCTTTCCTGACCATACATGGACCTCACATACCTCTCTACCTCTTCCTGATCATGCATGGACCTCACATACCTCTCTACCTCTTCCTGTTCATGCATGGACCTCACATACCTCTCCACCTCTTCCTGACCATGCATGGACCTAACATACCTCTCCACCACTTCCTGACCATGCATGGACCTCACATACCTCTCCCTTCCTGACCATGCATGGACCTCACATACCTCTGCATCCCTTCTGACTATGCATGGACTTCACATACCTCTCCACCTCTTCCTGACCATGCATGGACCTCACATACCTCTCCATCCCTTCCTGACCATGGATGGACCACACATACCTCTCCATCCCTTCCTGACCATGCATGGACCTCACATACCTCTCCATCCTTTCCTGACCATGCGCATGGACCTCACATACCTCTCCATCCCTTCCTGACCATGCATGGATCTCACATACCTCTCCATCCTTTCCTGACCATGCATGGACCTCACATACCTCTCCATCCCTGCCTGACCATGCATGGACCTCACATACCTCTCCATCCCTGCCTGACCATGCATGGACCTCACATACCTCTCCACCTCTTCCTGATCATGCATGGACCTCACATACCTCTCCATCCCTTCCTGACCATGCATTGACCTCACATACCTCTCCTACTCTTCCTGACCATGCATGGACCTCACATACCTCTACACCTCTTCCTGATCATGCATGGACCTCACATACCTCTCCACCTCTTCCTGACCATGCATGGACCTCACATACCTCTACATCCCTTCCTTACCATGCATGGACCTCACATACCTCTCCATCCTTCCTGACCATGCATGGACCTCACATACCTCTCCATCCCTTCCTGACCATGCATGGACCTCACATACCTCTCCATCCCTTCCTGGCCATGACAGGACCTCACATAACTCTCCATCCCTTCCTGACCATGCATTGACCTCACATACCTCTCCATCCCTTCCTGGCCATGACAGGACCTCACATACCTCTCCATCCCTTCCTGACCATGCATGGACCTCACATACATCTCCATCCCTTCCTGATCATGCATGGACCTCACATACCTCTCCACCTCTTCCTGACCATGCATGGACCTCACATACCTCTCCATCCCTTCCTGGCCATGCATGGACCTCACATACCTCTCCATCCCTTCCTGACCATGCATGGACCTCACATACCTCTCCACCTCTTCCTGACCATGCATGGACCTCACATACCTCTCCATCCTTTCCTGACCATGCATGGACCTCACATACCTCTCCATCCCTTCCTGACCATGCATGGACCTCACATACCTCTCCATCCTTTCCTGACAATGCATGGACCTCACATACCTCTCTACCTCTTCCTGATCATGCATGGACCTCACATACCTCTCTACCTCTTCCTGTTCATGCATGGACCTCACATACCTCTCCACCTCTTCCTGACCATGCATGGACCTCATGTACCTCTCCACCACTTCCTGACCATGCATGGACCTCACATACCTCTCCCTTCCTGACCATGCATGGACCTCACATACCTCTGCATCCCTTCCTGACCATGCATGGACTTCACATACCTCTCCACCTCTTCCTGACCATGCATGGACCTCACATACCTCTCCATCCCTTCCTGACCATGCATGGACCTCACATACCTCTCCATCCCTTCCTGACCATGCATGGACCTCACATACCTCTCCATCCTTTCCTGACCATGCGCATGGACCTCACATACCTCTCCATCCCTTCCTTACCATTCATGGATCTCACATACCTCTCCATCCTTTCCTGACCATGCATGGACCTCACATACCTCTCCATCCCTGCCTGACCATGCATGGACCTCACATACCTCTCCATCCCTGCCTGACCATGCATGGACCTCACATACCTCTCCACCTCTTCCTGATCATGCATGGACCTCACATACCTCTCCATCCCTTCCTGACCATGCATGGACCTAACATACCTCTCCAACTCTTCCTGACCATGCATGGACCTCACATACCTCTCCATCCCTTCCTGACCATACATGGACCTCACATACCTCTCCACCTTTTCCTGACCATGCATGGACCTCACATACCTCTCCATCCCTTCCTGACCATGCATGGACCTCACATACCTCTCCATTCCTTCCTGACCAGGCATGGACCTCACATACCTCTCCCTTCCTGACCATGCATGGACCTCACATACCTCTCCATCCCTTCCTGATCATGCATGGACCTCACATACCTCTCTATCCCTTCCTGGCCATGACAGGACCTCACATACCTCTCCATCCCTTCCTGACCATGCATTGACCTCACATACCTCTCCATCCCTTCCTGGCCATGACAGGACCTCACATACCTCTCCATCCCTTCCTGGCCATGCATGGACCTCACATACCTCTCCATCCCTTCCTGGCCATGCATGGACCTCACATACCTCTCGACCTCTTCCTGACCATGCATGGACCTCACATACCTCTCCATCCCTTCCTGACCTTGCATGGACCTCACATACCTCTCCATTCCTTCCTGACCATGCATGGACCTCACATACCTCTCCAGATCTTCCTGACCATGAATGGACTCATATACCTCTCCAACTCTTCCTGACCATGCATGGACCTCACATAACTTTCCATCACTTCCTGACCATGCATGGACCTCACATACCTCTCCATCCCTTCCTGACCATGCATGGACCTCACATACCTCTCCATCCCTTCCTGAACATGCATGGACCTCACATACCTCTCCATCCCTGCCTGACCATGCATGGACCTCGCATACCTCTCCACCTCTTCCTGACCATGCATGGACCTCATATACCTCTCCATCCCTTCATGACCATGCATGGACCTCACATACCTCTCCATCGCTTTCTGATCATGCATGGACCTCACTTACCTCTCCACCTCTTCCTGATCATGCATGGACCTCACATACCTCTCCACCTCTTCCTGATCATGCATGGACCTCACATACCTCTCCATCCCTTCCTGACCATGCATGGACCTCACATACCTCTCCACCTCTTCCTGACCATGCATGGACCTCACATACCTCTCCCTTCCTAATCATGCGCATGGACCTCACATACCTCTCCACCTCTTCCTGACCATGCATGGACCTCACATACCTCTCCATCCCTTCCTGACCATGCATGGACCTCACATACCTCTCCATCCTTTCCTGACCATGCATGGACCTCACATACCTCTCCATCCCTTCCTGACCATGCATGGACCTCACATACCTCTCCATCCTTTCCTGACCATGCATGCACCTCACATACCTCTCTACCTCTTCCTGATCATGCATGGAACTCACATACCTCTCTACCTCTTCCTGTTCATGCATGGACCTCACATACCTCTCCACCTCTTCCTGACCATGCATGGACCTCACATACCTCTCCACCACTTCCTGACCATGCATGGACCTCACATACCTCTCCCTTCCTGACCATGCATGGACCTCACATACCTCTGCATCCCTTCCTGACCATGTATGGACTTCACATACCTCTCCACCTCTTCCTGACCATGCATGGACCTCACATACCTCTCCATCCCTTCCTGACCATGCATGGACCTCACATACCTCTCCATCCCTTCCTGACCATGCATGGACCTCACATACCTCTCCATCCTTTCCTGACCATGCGCATGGACCTCACATACCTCTCCATCCCTTCCTGAATATGCATGGATCTCACATACCTCTCCATCCTTTCCTGACCATGCATGGACCTCACATACCTCTCCATCCCTGCCTGACCATGCATGGACCTCACATACCTCACCATCCCTGCCTGACCATGCATGGACCTCACATTCCTCTCCACCTCTTCCTGATCATGCATGGACCTCACATACCTCTCCATCCCTTCCTGACCATGCATAGACCTCACTTACCTCTCCACCTCTTCCTGATCATGCATGGACCTCACATACCTCTCCACCTCTTCCTGATCATGCATGGACCTCACATACCTCTCCATCCCTTCCTGACCATGCATGGACCTCACATACCTCTCCACCTCTTCCTGACCATGCATGGACCTCACATACCTCTCCCTTCCTGATCATGCGCATGGACCTCACATACCTCTCCACCTCTTCCTGACCATGCATGGACCTCACATACCTCTCCACCCCTTCCTGACCATGCATGGAGCTCACATACCTCTCCATCCTTTCCTGACCATGCATGGACCTCACATACCTCTCCATCCCTTCCTGACCATGCATGGACCTCACATACCTCTCCATCCCTTCCTGATCATGCATGGACCTCACATACCTCTCCACCTCTTCCTGACCATGCATGGACCTCACATACCTCTCCATCCCTTCCTGATCATGCATGGACCTCACATACCTCTCCACCTCTTCCTGACCATGCATGGACCTCACATACCTCTCCACCTCTTCCTGATCATGCATGCACCTCACATACCTCTCCATCCCTTCCTGACCATGCATGGACCTCACATACCTCTCCATCCTTTCCTGATCATGCATGGACCTCACATACCACCTCTCCATCCCTTCCTGACCATGCATGGACCTCACATACCACCTCTCCACCTCTTCCTGACCATGCATGGACCTCACATACCTCTCAATCCCTTCCTGACCATGCATGGACCTCACATACCTCTCCATCCCTTCCTGATCATGCATGGACCTCACATGCCTCTCCATCCCTTCCTGATCATGCATGGACCTCACATACCTCTCCATCCGTTCCTGACCATGCATGGACCTCACATACCTCTCCATCCGTTCCTGACCATGCATGGACCTCACATACCTCTCCAGCCCTTCCTGACCATGCATGGACCTCACATACCTTTCCACCTCTTCCTGGCCATGCATGGACCTCACATACCTCTCACTTCCTGACCATGCATGGACCTCACATACTGTACCTCTCCATCCCTTACTGACCATGCATGGACCTCACATACCTCTCCACCTCTTCCTGACCATGCATGGACGTCACATACCTCTCCATCCCTTCCTGACCATGCATGGACCTCACATACCTCTCCATCACTTCCTGATCATGCATGGACCTCACATACCTCTCCATCCCTTCCTGATCATGCATGGACCTCACATACCTCTGCCTTCCTGATCATGCATGGACCTCACATACCTCTCCATCCCTTCCTGATCATGCATGGACCTCACATACCTCTCCATCCCTTCCTGACCATGCATGGACCTCACATACCTCTCCATCCTTTCCTGACCATGCATGGACCTCACATACCTCTCCATCCCTTCCTGACCATGCATGGACCTCACATACCTCTCCATCCCTTCCTGATCATGCATGGACCTCACATACCTCTCCTTTCCTGACCATGCATGGACCTCACATACCTCTCCACCTCTTCCTGATCATGCATGGACCTCGCATACCTTTCCATCCCTTCCTGACCATGCATGGACCTCACATACCTCTCCATCCCTTCCTGACCATGCATGGACCTCACATACCTCTCCACCTCTTCCTGATCATGCATGGACCTCACATACCTCTCCACCTCTTCCTGATCATGCATGGACCTCACATACCTCTCCATCCCTTACTGACCATGCTTGGACCTCACATACCTCTCCACCTCTTCCTGACCATGCATGGACCTCATGGACCTCACATACCTCTCCACCACTTCCTGACCATGCATGGACCTAACATACCTCTCCCTTCCTGACCATGCATGGACCTCACATACTTCTGCATCCCTTCCTGACCATGCATGGACTTCACATACCTCTCCACCTCTTCCTGACCATGCATGGACCTCACATACCTCTCCATCCCTTCCTGACCATGCATGGACCTCACATACCTCTCCATTCCTTCCTGACCATGCATGGACCTCACATACCTCTCCATCCTTTCCTGACCATGCGCATGGACCTCACATACCTCTCCATCCCTTCCTGACCATGCATGGATCTCACATACCTCTCCATCCTTTCCTGACCATGCATGGACCTCACATACCTCTCCATCCCTGCCTGACCATGCATGTACCTCACATACCTCTCCATCCCTGCCTGACCATGCATGGACCTCACATACCTCTCCACCTCTTCCTGATCATGCATGGACCTCACATACCTCTCCATCCCTTCCTGACCATGCATGGACCTCACATACCTCTCCAACTCTTCCTGACCATGCATGGACCTCACATACCTCTCCATCCCTTCCTGACCTTGCATGGACCTCACATACCTCTCCATCCCTTCCTGAACATGCATGGACCTCACATACCTCTCCATCCCTTCCTGACCATGCATGGACCTCGCATACCTCTCCACCTCTTCCTGACCATGCATGGACCTCACATACCTCTCCATCGCTTCCTGATCATGCATGGACCTCACATACCTCTTCATCCCTTCCTGACCATGCATGGACCTCACATACCTCTCCACCTCTTCCTGACCATGCATGGACCTCACTTACCTCTCCACCTCTTCCTGATCATGCATGGACCTCACATACCTCTCCACCTCTTCCTGATCATGCATGGACCTCACATACCTCTCCATCCCTTCCTGACCATGCATGGACCTCACATACCTCTCCACCTCTTCCTGACCATGCATGGACCTCACATACCTCTCCCTTCCTGATCATGCGCATGGACCTCACATACCTCTCCACCTCTTCCTGACCATGCATGGACCTCACATACCTCTCCATCCCTTCCTGACCATACATGGACCTCACACACCTCTCCATCCTTTCCTGACCATGCATGGACCTCACATACTTCTCCATCCCTTCCTGACCATGCATAGACCTCACATACCTCTCCATCCTTTCCTGACCATACATGGACCTCACATACCTCTCTACCTCTTCCTGATCATGCATGGACCTCACATACCTCTCTACCTCTTCCTGTTCATGCATGGACCTCACATACCTCTCCACCTCTTCCTGACCATGCATGGACCTAACATACCTCTCCACCACTTCCTGACCATGCATGGACCTCACATACCTCTCCCTTCCTGACCATGCATGGACCTCACATACCTCTGCATCCCTTCTGACTATGCATGGACTTCACATACCTCTCCACCTCTTCCTGACCATGCATGGACCTCACATACCTCTCCATCCCTTCCTGACCATGGATGGACCTCACATACCTCTCCATCCCTTCCTGACCATGCATGGACCTCACATACCTCTCCATCCTTTCCTGACCATGCGCATGGACCTCACATACCTCTCCATCCCTTCCTGACCATGCATGGATCTCACATACCTCTCCATCCTTTCCTGACCATGCATGGACCTCACATACCTCTCCATCCCTGCCTGACCATGCATGGACCTCACATACCTCTCCATCCCTGCCTGACCATGCATGGACCTCACATACCTCTCCACCTCTTCCTGATCATGCATGGACCTCACATACCTCTCCATCCCTTCCTGACCATGCATTGACCTCACATACCTCTCCTACTCTTCCTGACCATGCATGGACCTCACATACCTCTCCACCTCTTCCTGATCATGCATGGACCTCACATACCTCTCCACCTCTTCCTGACCATGCATGGACCTCACATACCTCTACATCCCTTCCTTACCATGCATGGACCTCACATACCTCTCCATCCTTCCTGACCATGCATGGACCTCACATACCTCTCCATCCCTTCCTGACCATGCATGGACCTCACATACCTCTCCATCCCTTCCTGGCCATGACAGGACCTCACATAACTCTCCATCCCTTCCTGACCATGCATTGACCTCACATACCTCTCCATCCCTTCCTGGCCATGACAGGACCTCACATACCTCTCCATCCCTTCCTGACCATGCATGGACCTCACATACATCTCCATCCCTTCCTGATCATGCATGGACCTCACATACCTCTCCACCTCTTCCTGACCATGCATGGACCTCACATACCTCTCCATCCCTTCCTGGCCATGCATGGACCTCACATACCTCTCCATCCCTTCCTGACCATGCATGGACCTCACATACCTCTCCACCTCTTCCTGACCATGCATGGACCTCACATACCTCTCCATCCTTTCCTGACCATGCATGGACCTCACATACCTCTCCATCCCTTCCTGACCATGCATGGACCTCACATACCTCTCCATCCTTTCCTGACAATGCATGGACCTCACATACCTCTCTACCTCTTCCTGATCATGCATGGACCTCACATACCTCTCTACCTCTTCCTGTTCATGCATGGACCTCACATACCTCTCCACCTCTTCCTGACCATGCATGGACCTCACGTACCTCTCCACCACTTCCTGACCATGCATGGACCTCACATACCTCTCCCTTCCTGACCATGCATGGACCTCACATACCTCTGCATCCCTTCCTGACCATGCATGGACTTCACATACCTCTCCACCTCTTCCTGACCATGCATGGACCTCACATACCTCTCCATCCCTTCCTGACCATGCATGGACCTCACATACCTCTCCATCCCTTCCTGACCATGCATGGACCTCACATACCTCTCCATCCTTTCCTGACCATGCGCATGGACCTCACATACCTCTCCATCCCTTCCTTACCATGCATGGATCTCACATACCTCTCCATCCTTTCCTGACCATGCATGGACCTCACATACCTCTCCATCCCTGCCTGACCATGCATGGACCTCACATACCTCTCCATCCCTGCCTGACCATGCATGGACCTCACATACCTCTCCACCTCTTCCTGATCATGCATGGACCTCACATACCTCTCCATCCCTTCCTGACCATGCATGGACCTAACATACCTCTCCAACTCTTCCTGACCATGCATGGACCTCACATACCTCTCCATCCCTTCCTGACCATACATGGACCTCACATACCTCTCCACCTTTTCCTGACCATGCATGGACCTCACATACCTCTCCATCCCTTCCTGACCATGCATGGACCTCACATACCTCTCCATTCCTTCCTGACCAGGCATGGACCTCACATACCTCTCCCTTCCTGACCATGCATGGACCTCACATACCTCTCCATCCCTTCCTGATCATGCATGGACCTCACATACCTCTCTATCCCTTCCTGGCCATGACAGGACCTCACATACCTCTCCATCCCTTCCTGACCATGCATTGACCTCACATACCTCTCCATCCCTTCCTGGCCATGACAGGACCTCACATACCTCTCCATCCCTTCCTGGCCATGCATGGACCTCACATACCTCTCCATCCCTTCCTGGCCATGCATGGACCTCACATACCTCTCGACCTCTTCCTGACCATGCATGGACCTCACATACCTCTCCATCCCTTCCTGACCTTGCATGGACCTCACATACCTCTCCATTCCTTCCTGACCATGCATGGACCTCACATACCTCTCCAGATCTTCCTGACCATGAATGGACTCATATACCTCTCCAACTCTTCCTGACCATGCATGGACCTCACATAACTTTCCATCACTTCCTGACCATGCATGGACCTCACATACCTCTCCATCCCTTCCTGACCATGCATGGACCTCACATACCTCTCCATCCCTTCCTGAACATGCATGGACCTCACATACCTCTCCATCCCTGCCTGACCATGCATGGACCTCGCATACCTCTCCACCTCTTCCTGACCATGCATGGACCTCATATACCTCTCCATCCCTTCATGACCATGCATGGACCTCACATACCTCTCCATCGCTTTCTGATCATGCATGGACCTCACATACCTCTTCATCCCTTCCTGACCATGCATGGACCTCACATACCTCTCCACCTCTTCCTTATCATGCATGGACCTCACTTACCTCTCCACCTCTTCCTGATCATGCATGGACCTCACATACCTCTCCACCTCTTCCTGATCATGCATGGACCTCACATACCTCTCCATCCCTTCCTGACCATGCATGGACCTCACATACCTCTCCACCTCTTCCTGACCATGCATGGACCTCACATACCTCTCCCTTCCTAATCATGCGCATGGACCTCACATACCTCTCCACCTCTTCCTGACCATGCATGGACCTCACATACCTCTCCATCCCTTCCTGACCATGCATGGACCTCACATACCTCTCCATCCTTTCCTGACCATGCATGGACCTCACATACCTCTCCATCCCTTCCTGACCATGCATGGACCTCACATACCTCTCCATCCTTTCCTGACCATGCATGCACCTCACATACCTCTCTACCTCTTCCTGATCATGCATGGAACTCACATACCTCTCTACCTCTTCCTGTTCATGCATGGACCTCACATACCTCTCCACCTCTTCCTGACCATGCATGGACCTCACATACCTCTCCACCACTTCCTGACCATGCATGGACCTCACATACCTCTCCCTTCCTGACCATGCATGGACCTCACATACCTCTGCATCCCTTCCTGACCATGTATGGACTTCACATACCTCTCCACCTCTTCCTGACCATGCATGGACCTCACATACCTCTCCATCCCTTCCTGACCATGCATGGACCTCACATACCTCTCCATCCCTTCCTGACCATGCATGGACCTCACATACCTCTCCATCCTTTCCTGACCATGCGCATGGACCTCACATACCTCTCCATCCCTTCCTGAATATGCATGGATCTCACATACCTCTCCATCCTTTCCTGACCATGCATGGACCTCACATACCTCTCCATCCCTGCCTGACCATGCATGGACCTCACATACCTCACCATCCCTGCCTGACCATGCATGGACCTCACATTCCTCTCCACCTCTTCCTGATCATGCATGGACCTCACATACCTCTCCATCCCTTCCTGACCATGCATAGACCTCACTTACCTCTCCACCTCTTCCTGATCATGCATGGACCTCACATACCTCTCCACCTCTTCCTGATCATGCATGGACCTCACATACCCTCTCCATCCCTTCCTGACCATGCATGGACCTCACATACCTCTCCACCTCTTCCTGACCATGCATGGACCTCACATACCTCTCCCTTCCTGATCATGCGCATGGACCTCACATACCTCTCCACCTCTTCCTGACCATGCATGGACCTCACATACCTCTCCACCCCTTCCTGACCATGCATGGACCTCACATACCTCTCCATCCTTTCCTGACCATGCATGGACCTCACATACCTCTCCATCCCTTCCTGACCATGCATGGACCTCACATACCTCTCCATCCTTTCCTGACCATGCATGGACCTCACATACCTCTCTACCTCTTCCTGATCATGCATGGACCTCACATACCTCTCTACCTCTTCCTGTTCATGCATGGACCTCACATACCTCTCCACCTCTTCCTGACCATGCATGGACCTCACATACCTCTCCACCACTTCCTGACCATGCATGGACCTCACATACCTCTCCCTTCCTGACCATGCATGGACCTCACATACCTCTGCATCCCTTCCTGACCATGCATGGACTTCACATACCTCTCCACCTCTTCCTGACCATGCATGGACCTCACATACCTCTCCATCCCTTCCTGACCATGCATGGACCTCACATACCTCTCCATCCCTTCCTGACCATGCATGGACCTCACATACCTCTCCATCCTTTCCTGACCATGCGCATGGACCTCACATACCTCTCCATCCCTTCCTGACCATGCATCGATCTCACATACCTCTCCATCCTTTCCTGACCATGCATGGACCTCACATACCTCTCCATCCCTGCCTGACCATGCATGGACCTCATATACCTCTCCATCCCTGCCTGACAATGCATGGACCTCACATACCTCTCCACCTCTTCCTGATCATGAATGGACCTCACATACCTCTCCATCCCTTCCTGACCATGCATGGACCTCACATACCTCTCCAACTCTTCCTGACCATGCATGGACCTCACATACCTCTCCACCTCTTCCTGATCATGCATGGACCTCACATACCTCTCCACCTCTTCCTGACCATGCATGGACCTCACATACCTCTCCATCCCTTCCTGACCATGCATGGACCTCACATACCTCTCCATCCTTCCTGACCATGCATGGACCTCACATACCTCTCCATCCCTTCCTGACCATGCATGGACTTCACATACCTCTCCATCCCTTCCTGGCCATGACAGGACCTCACATACCTCTCCATCCCTTCCTGACCATGCATTGACCTCAGATACCTCTCCATCCCTTCCTGGCCATGACAGGACCTCACATACCTCTCCATCCCTTCCTGACCATGCATGGACCTCACATACATCTCCATCCCTTCCTGATCATGCATGGACCTCACATACCTCTCCACCTCTTCCTGACCATGCATGGACCTCACATACCTCTCCATCCCTTCCTGGCCATGCATGGACCTCACATACCTCTCCATCCCTTCCTGACCATGCATGGACCTCACATACCTCTCCACCTCTTCTTGACCATGCATGGACCTCACATACCTCTCCATCCCTTCCTGACCATGCATGGACCTCACATACCTCTCCATTCCTTCCTGACCATGCATGGACCTCACATACCTCTCCCTTCCTGACCATGCATGGACCTTATATACCTCTCCATCCCTTCCTGATCATGCATGGACCTCACATACCTCTCCATCCCTTCCTGATCATGCATGGACCTCACATACCTCTCCATCCCTTCCTCACAATGCATGGACCTCACATACCTCTCCATCCCTTCCTGGCCATGCATGGACCTCACATACCTCTCCAGTTCTTCCTGACCATGCATAGACCTCACATTCCTCTCCATCCCTTCCTGACCATGCATGGACCTCACATACCTCTCCATCCCTTCCTGGCCATGCATGGACCTCACATACCTCTCCACCTCTTCCTGACCATGCATGGACCTCACATACCTCTCCATCCCTTCCTGACCATGCATGGACCTCACATACCTCTCCACCTCTTCCTGACCATGCATGGACCTCACATACCTCTCCCTTCCTGACCATGCATGGACCTCACTTACTTCTCCACCTCTTCCTGACCATGCATGGACCTCACATACCTCTCCATTCCTGCCTGACCATGCATGGACCTCACATACCTCTCCACCTCTTCCTGATCATGCATGGACCTCACATACCTCTCCATCCCTTCCTGACCATGCATGGACCTCACATACCTCTCCAACTCTTCCTGACCATGCATGGACCTCACATACCTCTCCACCTCTTCCTGATCATGCATGGACCTCACATACCTCTCCACCTCTTCCTGACCATGCATGGACCTCACATACCTCTCCATCCCTTCCTGACCATGCATGGACCTCACATACCTCTCCATCCTTCCTGACCATGCATGGACCTCACATACCTCTCCATCCCTTCCTGACCATGCATGGACTTCACATACCTCTCCATCCCTTCCTGGCCATGACAGGACCTCACATACCTCTCCATTCCTTCCTGACCATGCATTGACCTCACATACCTCTCCATCCCTTCCTGGCCATGACAGGTCCTCACATACCTCTCCATCCCTTCCTGACCATGCATGGACCTCACATACATCTCCATCTCTTCCTGATCATGCATGGACCTCACATACCTCTCCACCTCTTCCTGACCATGCATGGACCTCACATACCTCTCCATCCCTTCCTGGCCATGCATGGACCTCACATACCTCTCCATCCCTTCCTGGCCATGCATGGACCTCACATACCTCTCCACCTCTTCCTGACCATGCATGGACCTCACATACCTCTCCATCCCTTCCTGACCATGCATGGACCTCACATACCTCTCCACCTCTTCCTGACCATGCATGGACCTCACATACCTCTCCCTTCCTGACCATCCATGGACCTCACTTACCTCTCCACCTCTTCCTGACCATGCATGGACCTCACATACCTCTCCATCCCTTCCTGATCATGCATTGACCTCACATACCTCTCCACCTCTTCCTGACCATGCATGGACCTCACATACCTCTCCAACTCTTCCTGACCATGCATGGACCTCACATACCTCTCCATCCCTTCCTGACCATGCGCATGGACCTCACATACCTCTCCACCTCTTCCTGACCATGCATGGACCTCACATACCTCTCCATCCCTTCCTGATCATGCATGGACCTCACATACCTCTCCATCCCTTCCTGATCATGCATGGACCTCACATACCTCTCCACCTCTTCCTGACCATGCATGGACCTCACATACCTCTCCATCCCTTCCTGATCATGCATGGACCTGACATACCTCTCCACCTCTTCCTGACCATGCATGGACCTCACATACCTCTCCACCTCTTCCTGATCATGCATGGACCTCACATACCTCTCCATCCCTTCCTGACCATGCATGGACCTCACATACCTCTCCATCCTTTCCTGATCATGCATGGACCTCACATACCAACTCTCCATCCCTTCCTGACCATGCATGGACCTCACATACCACCTCTCCACCTCTTCCTGACCATGCATGGACCTCACATACCTCTCCATCCCTTCCTGACCATGCATGGACCTCACATACCTCTCCACCTCTTCCTGACCATGCATGGACCTCACTTACCTCTCCACCTCTTCCTGATCATGCATGGACCTCACATACCTCTCCACCTCTTCCTGACCATGCATGGACCTCACATACCTCTCCACCTCTTCCTGATCATGCATGGACCTCACATACCTCTCCACCTCTTCCTGACCATGCATGGACCTCACATACCTCTCCCTTCCTGATCATGCGCATGGACCTCACATACCTCTCCACCTCTTCCTGACCATGCATGGACCTCACATACCTCTCCATCCCTTCCTGACCATGCATGGACCTCACATACCTCTCCATCCTTTCCTGACCATGCATGGACCTCACATACCTCTCTACCTCTTCCTGATCATGCATGGACCTCACATACCTCTCTACCTCTTCCTGTTCATGCATGGACCTCACATACCTCTCCACCTCTTCCTGACCATGCATGGACCTCACATACCTCTCCACCACTTCCTGACCATGCATGGACCTCACATACCTCTCCCTTCCTGACCATGCATGGACCTCACATACCTCTCCACCTCTTCCTGACCATGCATGGACCTCACTTACCTCTCCACCTCTTCCTGATCATGCATGGACCTCACATACCTCTCCACCTATTCCTGACCATGCATGGACCTCACATACCTCTCCACCTCTTCCTGATCATGCATGGACCTCACATACCTCTCCACCTCTTCCTGACCATGCATGGACCTCACATACCTCTCCCTTCCTGATCATGCGCATGGACCTCACATACCTCTCCACCTCTTCCTGACCATGCATGGACCTCACATACCTCTCCATCCCTTCATGACCATGCATGGACCTCACATACCTCTCCATCCTTTCCTGACCATGCATGGACCTCACATACCTCTCTACCTCTTCCTGATCATGCATGGACCTCACATACCTCTCTACCTCTTCCTGTTCATGCATGGACCTCACATACCTCTCCACCTCTTCCTGACCATGCATGGACCTCACATACCTCTCCACCACTTCCTGACCATGCATGGACCTCACATACCTCTCCCTTCCTGACCATGCATGGACCTCACATACCTCTGCATCCCTTCCTGACCATGCATGGACTTCACATACCTCTCCACCTCTTCCTGACCATTCATGGACCTCACATACCTCTCCATCCCTTCCTGACCATGCATGGACCTCACATACCTCTCCATCCCTTCCTGACCATGCATGGACCTCACATACCTCTCCATCCTTTCCTGACCATGCGCATGGACCTCACATACCTCTCCATCCCTTCCTGACCATGCATGGACCTCACATACCTCTCCATCCTTTCCTGACCACGCATGGACCTCACATACCTCTCCATCCCTGCCTGACCATGCATGGACCTCACATACCTCTCCATCCCTGCCTGACCATGCATGGACCTCACATACCTCTCCACCTCTTCCTGATCATGCATGGACCTCACATACCTCTCCAACTCTTCCTGACCATGCATGGACCTCACATACCTCTCCACCTCTTCCTGATCATGCATGGACCTCACATACCTCTCCACCTCTTCCTGACCATGCATGGACCTCACATACCTCTCCATCCCTTCCTGACCATGCATGGACCTCACATACCTCTCCATCCCTTCCTGACCATGCATGGACCTCACATATCTCTCCATCCTTCCTGACCATGCATGGACCTCACATACCTCTCCATCCCTTCCTGACCATGCATGGACCTCACATACTTCTCCATCCCTTCCTGGCCATGACAGGACCTCACATACCTCTCCATCCCTTCCTGACCATGCATTGACCTCACATACCTCTCCATCCCTTCCTGGCCATGACAGGACCTCACATACCTCTCCATCCCTTCCTGACCATGCATGGACCTCACATACATCTCCATCCCTTCCTGATCATGCATGGACCTCACATACCTCTCCACCTCTTCCTGACCATGCATGGACCTCACATACCTCTCCATCCCTTCCTGGCCATGCATGGACCTCACATACCTCTCCATCCCTTCCTGACCATGCATGGACCTCACATACCTCTCCATTCCTTCCTGACCATGCATGGACCTCACATACCTCTCCCTTCCTGACCATGCATGGACCTTATATACCTCTCCATCCCTTCCTGATCATGCATGGACCTCACATACCTCTCCATCCCTTCCTGACCATGCATGGACCTTACATACCTCTCCATCCCTTCCTGACAATGCATGGACCTCACATACCTCTCTATCCCTTCCTGGCCATGCATGGACCTCACATACCTCTCCATCCCTTCCTGACCATGCATGGACCTCACATACCTCTCCACCTCTTCTTGACCATGCATGGACCTCACATACCTCTCCACCTCTTCCTGACCATGCATGGACCTCACATACCTCTCCATCCCTTCCTGACCATGCATGGACTTCACATACCTCTCCATCCCTTCCTGGCCATGCATGGACCTCACATACCTCTCTACCTCTTCCTGACCATGCATGGACCTTACATACCTCTCCATCCCTTCCTGACCATGCATGGACCTCACATACCTCTCCACCTCTTCCTGACCATGCATGGACCTCACATACCTCTCCCTTCCTGACCATGCATGGACCTCACTTACCTCTCCACCTCTTCCTGACCATGCATGGACCTCACATACCTCTCCATCCCTTCCTGATCATGCATGGACCTCACATACCTCTCCACCTCTTCCTGACCATGCATGGACCTCACATACCTCTCCAACTCTTCCTGACCATGCATGGACCTCACATACCTCTCCATCCCTTCCTGACCATGCATGGACCTCACATACCTCTCCACCTCTTCCTGACCATGCATGGACCTCACATACCTCTCCATCCCTTCCTGACCATGCGCATGGACCTCACATACCTCTCCACCTCTTCCTGACCATGCATGGACCTCACATACCTCTCCATCCCTTCCTGATCATGCATGGACCTCACATACCTCTCCACCTCTTCCTGACCATGCATGGACCTCACATACCTCTCCACCTCTTCCTGACCATGCATGGACCTCACATACCTCTCCACCTCTTCCTGATCATGCATGGACCTCACATACCTCTCCATCCCTTCCTGACCATGCATGGACCTCACATACCTCTCTATCCTTTCCTGATCATGCATGGACCTCACATACCACCTTTCCATCCCTTCCTGACCATGCATGGACCTCACATACTTCTCCATCCCTTCCTGGCCATGACAGGACCTCACATACCTCTCCATCCCTTCCTGACCATGCATTGACCTCACATACCTCTCCATCCCTTCCTGGCCATGACAGGACCTCACATACCTCTCCATCCCTTCCTGACCATGCATGGACCTCACATACATCTCCATCCCTTCCTGGTCATGCATGGACCTCACATACCTCTCCACCTCTTCCTGACCATGCATGGACCTCACATACCTCTCCATCCCTTCCTGGCCATGCATGGACCTCACATACCTCTCCATCCCTTCCTGACCATGCATGGACCTCACATACCTCTCCATTCCTTCCTGACCATGCATGGACCTCACATACCTCTCCCTTCCTGACCATGCATGGACCTTATATACCTCTCCATCCCTTCCTGATCATGCATGGACCTCACATACCTCTCCATCCCTTCCTGACCATGCATGGACCTTACATACCTCTCCATCCCTTCCTGACAATGCATGGACCTCACATACCTCTCTATCCCTTCCTGGCCATGCATGGACCTCACATACCTCTCCATCCCTTCCTGACCATGCATGGACCTCACATACCTCTCCACCTCTTCTTGACCATGCATGGACCTCACATACCTCTCCACCTCTTCCTGACCATGCATGGACCTCACATACCTCTCCATCCCTTCCTGACCATGCATGGACTTCACATACCTCTCCATCCCTTCCTGGCCATGCATGGACCTCACATACCTCTCTACCTCTTCCTGACCATGCATGGACCTTACATACCTCTCCATCCCTTCCTGACCATGCATGGACCTCACATACCTCTCCACCTCTTCCTGACCATGCATGGACCTCACATACCTCTCCCTTCCTGACCATGCATGGACCTCACTTACCTCTCCACCTCTTCCTGACCATGCATGGACCTCACATACCTCTCCATCCCTTCCTGATCATGCATGGACCTCACATACCTCTCCACCTCTTCCTGACCATGCATGGACCTCACATACCTCTCCAACTCTTCCTGACCATGCATGGACCTCACATACCTCTCCATCCCTTCCTGACCATGCATGGACCTCACATACCTCTCCACCTCTTCCTGACCATGCATGGACCTCACATACCTCTCCATCCCTTCCTGACCATGCGCATGGACCTCACATACCTCTCCACCTCTTCCTGACCATGCATGGACCTCACATACCTCTCCATCCCTTCCTGATCATGCATGGACCTCACATACCTCTCCACCTCTTCCTGACCATGCATGGACCTCACATACCTCTCCACCTCTTCCTGACCATGCATGGACCTCACATACCTCTCCACCTCTTCCTGATCATGCATGGACCTCACATACCTCTCCATCCCTTCCTGACCATGCATGGACCTCACATACCTCTCTATCCTTTCCTGATCATGCATGGACCTCACATACCACCTTTCCATCCCTTCCTGACCATGCATGGACCTCACATACCACCTCTCCACCTCTTCCTGACCATGCATGGACCTCACATACCTCTCTATCCCTTCCTGACCATGCATGGACCTCACATACCTCTCCACCTCTTCCTGACCATGCATGGACCTCACATACCTCTCCATCCCTTCCTGATCATGCATGGACCTCACATACCTCTCCATCCCTTCTTGACCATGCATGGACCTCACATACCTCTCCATCCTTTCCTGATCATGCATGGACCTCACATACCACCTCTCCATCCCTTCCTGACCATGCATGGACCTCACATACCACCTCTCCACCTCTTCCTGATCATGCATGGACCTCACATACCTCTCCACCTCTTCCTGATCATGCATGGACCTCACATACCTCTCCATCCCTTCCTGACCATGCATGGACCTGACATACCTCTCCACCTCTTCCTGATCGTGCATGGACCTGTATCTCCACCTCAGCACCATTATTTGCCAATTTATAGAACTTCAGCGTACTCTTGCTGTTATTCTGGTGTAATTTTTTTTATTACCTTATTATTTATTTGTTTATTTTTAATTTATTATATATATATAGAAAATTATTTATTATATATATTTTATTATTAATACTATTATTTATTTTATTTATTCATGCGTTGTGTAAGAAAGTTTTTTAGATCGCGTTTTTTTTTTAACGTCGGTTACAAAAAATTGCTGGAAAGGATCACAAGAGAAGCACTAGAGAAAAAGCCCCGCTAGCGGCTGTTGTTGAGCCCCGAGTTTAATGTTTATCTCTGTACTAAAAAGTTACTTGCTGTTTCCTTTGTTAGCGGATCCTGAAGGTGGTTGTTTTTAAACAAGGAATGCCACGTAGTGAAGAAGAGTGAGAAGCACTAGAAGAAAAAGCCCCGCTAGTTTAATGTTTATCTCTGTACTACTAAAAAGTTACTTGCTGTTTCCTTTGTTAGCGGATCCTGAAGGTGGTTGTTTTTAAACAAGGAATGCCACGTAGTGAAGAAGAGTGAGAAGCACTAGAAGAAAAAGCCCCGCTAGCGGCTGTTGTTGAGCCTGGTACAGTACCCGCGTCAGGCAAGTTTAATGTTTATCTCTGTACTAAAAAGTTACTTGCTGTTTCCTTTGTTAGTGAGTATATCGGATCCTGAAGGTGGTTGTTTTTAAACAAGGAATTCCACGTAGTGAAGAAGAGTGAGAAGCACTAGAAGAAAAAGCCCCGCTAGCGGCTGTTGTTGAGCCACCCGCGTCAGGCAAGTTTAATGTTTATCTCCATACTAAAAAGTTACTTGCTGTTTCCTTTGTTAGTGAGTATATCGGATCCTGAAGGTGGTTGTAGCAACTTCTGTGCACCTTCACTTACCTTGAAAATGTCTGAGGAGAGGCCAGTTCCAGTGGTGATCCTGACCAGGAAGAAGTTGGCTCTCTTGGATCGTTCAGCTTGTTCTGAGGTGTTGCTTACTGCGTCTACTGACTCTACCTCTTCGGACTAGAGGGGTGTAGTGGGAGAAACTGGGTATTTAATAGACTTAGATAAGCTTAGACAGGTCATAGAAAGGAGTAATAAGTGTCTTCAATGTGGTAGCCAAGCTCCCTTACAACTGAAGGTAAAATTTTCCTGTAGGGCAGGCAAGGTGTGTCGTATTTTTACTTATTGTGGTAACACTTCAAGACATCACAAACTCTGTACCTGTAGAAGTCCATTCTTTGAAATCCAGTCAGTACTGGATGCTCGCATTGCTGGAATAGTCATTCTGGTCTGGATGACATCACTGCAGTCATGGATATGTTGACCCCTCTTAGTTCCACCATAAAAAGTGGGTGGGGGGGGGGGGGGATATACTAGGTCGAGAGGGAGTGAGATGACACAGAGGCAAGTTACAGAGAATGGTTTGAGGGTCACAAGGTAAGTTGTAAAGCCAATTTTGAAGGCTATTCTGGTTCCATGGAAGTTGTAGGAACACAAAAACTTTTCGGGCATTCAGTGGATAGACGGAAGCTTTAGGTACACACACATAATTAGTGGTGGGGATATAAATGGTTGTTGAATGTCAAGCCTTATGGTCCTAGTGTTGAAAAGAGAAGGTAGAATATATCAATCACATTAGCAATCACTTTTTAAAGCATTTTGAGACGTGCATTAGAAGGTGCTGTTGATGACAATGGCACTAGGGGGATTAGTCACGTGACTAAGACGAAAACCTACTATGGGGGGGGGGGGGGCAATTACAAATAACGAATCACTCTCAGTCACCTGCAGAACATTCACCTGCAGAACATTCTCAACATGAGTATTGTGTACAGGCATTTTGAGTTGAGCCTGCGCTAAAGGTGAGGATCTTTTGCATAAGTGTTTAGGCAGCTATACACAGAATCAAAATGAGAGTTTTGTTTCTGTAGTGTGGAGTAGAGCTGATAAGATGGAGCATATGAGTGTGACAAGTATCAGGCTTGCTGCTGTCCATTTAGGTATAGAGAGCTTCAATGTTGGGAGGAAGGTTGGCTTTGGTATTTATTTTGCTTTAGTTGAGAGCTAACATGTCCTATGAATGTTCTATTCTGTTTATGTGTTTTTTTGCTTTGTATTGTCAAGCTTGCAGGGATTACTGGAGGATGACTGAAGACGTGTGTGGAATGGGTGCACCTGGACATGGAGCCCCAGCAAATTATGATGTGTTTACAAAGCAACATAAAACAAGTCTGATGCATCTTATATATGTATATATATATATATATATATATATATCTATATATATCTCTATATATAGGTTGGATACTGGCTGTTGCTGAAAAGTAGAGGAAAGTGAAAGCCAATTCAACATTTTGTTTGTATGCACACATAATTCTAGTAATGAAGGGATGTGTTCTAGTGATGCATGGGGTGTTTCTGGACTTGAAGGCTCGATATCTTGGAAATGATTTTTCAAGAGGTTCAAATGATATTTTTTATCCTTTCATAATATTATTTAAAGAATTTGAAAGCAAATTATATATTCTACGACTTGACATTGAGTTTAGGATCATTGAAAAAAATGTAACGTGATGTATGCAATGTTCATAAAAAGAAGTTTCGAAAACGTACAACGAATAAAGAGCCTCGTAACAGTCATTGCTCGAACAGGTTGACTTGGGACTTACAGTCCGCACTCACAGAGCCTATAATCATGAAGAAAAAAGTAGGGCTGAACAAAATGAGTTACCACAGCGCAAGATATATAAGTCGGGACACTAGTTGTGAATACAAGCTAAGATATGGTACTTGATATGAGCAAGCGTATACGCAGACTTGATCACACTTTTAACATAACATAAACTTGTTTATCAGATATGTATATATGTCATAGTGTTTATTACAGTACAACTCATTTACTGTCGTAAGGGACTCAGCATTTTGAAGATTAAATAATCTCAGCTAATACTCACAGCTTCTTAGTAATATAAACGCCGATTTTGACCCTCCAAAGCACTTTGAGTGTGTTTTGAATCATCCATGGAGGTAGTATATAGTACATGGGAATCCCCCCCAAAAGAACTTTATCTTCATTATCTTGTATCTATCTTCTTTTCTTCCCACGCATAACTTGTGTACAATATGTCCATTTTATATACTACCAGCCAAACCGTCCAATGCATTGCCAGGCTGACCTGTTTTTTAATTTAGTACATCTGCCCATGCATGTTCCCCCTACCTAACCCCACAGAACATGATGTCCATTCATATCATATCAAATTGAATTGCACAGTTTCTTAACTATCCAGTTCTCTACTCAGCCCAACACATTTTGGTAAAGGGTTTCACTGTCACATCATTATTATATATAATTTAATTTGTTATTATTATTATTAATATTATTTATCACCTCAATTAATCAACTTCAAATTTTATTCACTGGCTATATAGTCTTCATCCTGATGTTATTATGTCAACTGAGAGTTCACTGAGAGTTATTATTATCATCACCACAAATCCACAATCATAATCATCATCATCATCGTTATTATTAATTTTATTACATATGATAAACAGGCAGAGTCCATTAACACCTTTAACTCGTGCCAATTATAAAAAATAATAATAAAACCTCCATCTCGCGTTCCCTGGATGAAAAGATCCACCTTTTAAAGACTGGGTGAAAGGCTGAACCTTCTCTGTGCTCAGGATGCTCTCCTCCTCGTAACTCATTCTCAATACCAAAGCTCCTCCATATTCTTCGAACTTCACCATGTTTCCTCTCCCCAAGTCTAACGTGCTATGATGACGTCCTCAGATCTGTTGTGAGTGGGATATGCAACATCTCCTTTGATGATGATAATGCCACCTGGATACAAGCTATATACACTCCCTGTGAAGTTTGGTGGTCTTTGGATCCGGAGAGCAGTACAGCTTGCACCCTCTGCCTTCTAGGCTTCTGCTGCTGGCTCTTCGGACCTTGTTCACCACATGTCCCTTCTCGTCTCCACGGTATACCTATTCCCAACTGGGATGATGCAGTCTCCCACTTGTCCCAGGGCCATGATCAATCCCCACCTACCAGTCCGGCTTCACATCGCCAAAAGATCTGGGACTCGGTCATCTGTGCTTGCCTCCAGCCTGCTTGCAAATGTTCCAACCCTGTTTCTAAAGCTCATTTGCTAGCTGCCTCTACGAAACAATCAGGTTTATGGCTGTCTGCTCCTCCCATCTCATCTCTAGGCCTTCGCATGGATGACAACACCATCCGTATTGCTGTGGGTCTTTGCCTAGGCACTCCTTTGTGTAGGCCACATGCGTGTCAGCACTGTGAGGCTGCTGTTGACCAATTCGCTACCCATGGTCTTAGCTGCCGTCACAGTGTGGGCCGCCATTTTCGTAATGCTGCCATCAATGACATTGTATATACACAGGTCTTTAGCTTTGGCAAAGATACCCTCGAAACTGGAGCCTTGTGGCCTCTACAGAAATGATGGGAAGCACCCGGATGGCATCACGTTGGTTCCATGGAAGTGTGGGAAATTGTTGGTGTGGAATGCCACTTGCATTGACACTTTCTCTCCCTCCTACATTGGTAGTGCCTCCACAGTGGCAGGAGCAGTAGCGGCTTTGGCTGAGGAAAGAAAGAGAGAAATTCAAAGTGCACACATAACCCATGAGTAGATATGTAGATCTGTTGAAAGTCTGTACTATATAGTAACTCTAAACAATGATTATTTACCATGCTTAATATACACATGCCAATGTATTCAAAGTGCACACATATATAGACCCTTGCATCATTAGTAGATATGTAGATCTGTTGAAAGTCTGTATGGTAACTCTTGTCACACAGCAAACTTCTGAGGAAACATCTGGTCACGACTTTGTATGAAGACACACAACTGCTTGGTGACTCAGCTCTGTTCTGTTCACAAGAGAAAGCTTCTGTAACTACATTCATTATATTATAAGTAGTTTCCTGCTATTGTTTAAGGCCTGTGTTAACTATTAGCACGTGTGTAGACTTGGGAGGATAGACTTGGGAGGAAGCCAACTCATCACTTCTGTGCAGGTTGTTGTTGACTCAGCTCAGATGTTACCACGAACACAAGAGCGTTTATGATATTGAAGATCTTTACCAATTTCCAATTCATCAAAAATGTATTAGTGCTGAATTAGAATGCTATGCTGAATCAACATATTGTATGCCAGTTATGTGTTGGGAAAAAGTAGTTAGGCACACAGATACTTAGACAGGACAAAATCTTTTACATATTTACTCAAAACAAAAATATATGACCAGTTCTCCATCTATTGAATCAACACATTCATGGAAATCCTTATGGGAATCCTCCATAGCAGAAGTTATACTCTGTAACTTATCAATCTTCAGGTTGATGGCTTCTCAAGAAACTGACAGAATAGCTCTTTCTCATTTTTACTTGCATGAGGCAGAACCTCAAATGAGTCGCTCAGTGCAGCAAGTGCTAGCTAGCCACATGAACATTGTGCATGGGTGTGTGTGCTGGAACTACAATCTGCAACTACAACTGGGCAATATGAGGTATCGTGTGCCTGTGTTAGAGTTTAGGGGGCACGTGACTATGATCGGGTTAGATCTTGGGCTGCTGCTGGTAGACACAGGATAGGATATTGTGCTTTAGCCAGCGGTGGAAAGTGAGTATTTCCCAGGATAGACTCTAGTACACCACCAATATCATATGGCCAGCCTGTCCTTTCTATGTATATGTAACTTTTGGGCTTCAGGGTTAGACAGCATAGAATAGGTGTGAGGGGTTTTATGCAGCCTTTGTACCTCTATTCGCTGTCCATTCTTTGAGAAACCTGCTGTAAACCCAGGGGTTTCCTCTGGTTGAGGGGTTTCCTCTGGTTGAGGGGTTTCCACTGGTTGAGGGGTTACCTCTGGTTGAGGGGGTTTCCACTGGTTGAGGGGTTTCCACTGGTTGAGGGGTTTCCACTGGTTGAGGGGTTTCCTCTGGTTGAGGGGTTTCCTCTGGTTGAGGGGTTACCTCTGGTTGAGGGGTTTCCACTGGTTGAGGGGTTTCCACTGGTTGAGGGGTTACCTCTGGTTGAGGGGTTACCTCTGGTTGAGGGGTTTCCACTGGTTGAGGGGTTACCTCTGGTGGTTGAGGGGTTACCTCTGGTTGAGGGGTGTCCTCTGGTTGAGGGGTTTCCACTGGTTGAGGGTTTTCATCTGGTTGAGGGGTTTCCACTAGTTGAGGGGTGTCCTCTGGTTGAGGGGTTTCCTCTGATTGAGGGGTTTCCTCTGGTTTTGGGGTTTCCTCTGGTTGAGGGGTTTCCAATAGTTGAGGGGTTTCCTCTGGTTGAGGGGTTTCTTCTGGTTGAGGGGTTTCCACTAGTTGAGGGGTGTCCTCTGGTTGAGGGGTTTCCTCTGGTTGAGGGGTTTCCTCTGGTTGAGGGGTTTCCTCTGGTTGAGGGGTTTCCTCTGGTTGAGGGGTTTCCTCTGGTTGAGGGGTTTCCTCTGGTTGTGGGGTTTCCTCTGGTTGAGGGGTTTCCTATGGTATTGGGGTTTCCTCTGGTTGAGGGGTTTCCTCTGGTTTTGGGGTTTCCTCTTGTTTTGGGGTTTCCTCTGGTTGAGGTTTTTCCTCTGGTTGAGGGGTTTCCTCTGGTTGAGGGGTTTCCAATAGTTGAGGGGTGTCCTCTGGTTGAGGGGTTTCCTCTGGTTGAGGGGTTTCCACTGGTTGAGGGGTTTCCACTGGTTGAGCGGTTACCTCTGGTTGAGGGGTTTCCACTGGTTGAGGGGTTACCTCTGGTTGAGGGGTTTCCACTGGTTGAGGGGTTTCCTCTGGTTGAGGGGTGTCCTCTGGTTTTGGGGTTTCCTCTGGTTTTGGGGTTTCCTCTGGTTGAGGGGTTTCCATTAGTTGAGGGGTTTCCTCTGGTTGAGGGGTTTCCACTAGTTGAGGGTTGTCCTCTGGTTGAGGGGTTTCCTCTGGTTGAGGGGTTTCCTCTGGTTGAGGGGTTTCCTCTGGTTGAGGGGTTTCCTCTGGTTGAGGGGTTTCCTCTGGTTGAGGGGTTTCCTCTGGTTGAGGGGTTTCCTCTGGTTGAGGGGTTTCCTCTGGTTGTGGGGTTTCCTCTGGTTGTGGGGTTTCCTCTGGTTGAGGGGTTCCCTATGGTATTGGGGTTTCCTCTGGTTTTGGGGTTTCCTCTGGTTGAGGGGTTTCGTCTTGTTTTGGGGTTTCCTCTGGTTGAGGTTTTTCCTCTGGTTGAGGGGTTTCCTCTGGTTTTTCCTCTGGTTGTGGGGTTTCCTCTGGTTGAGGGGTTTCCTCTGGTTTTGGGGTTTCCTCTGGTTGAGGGGTATCCTCTGGTTGAGGGGTTTCCACTGATTGAGGGGTTTCCTCTGGTTGAGGGGTTTCCTCTGGTTCTTCTTCTTCTTTCGTTTTCTCTCTCGCTCGTCAACGTCAGATCACCAACTCTGTCGAGGACAGCCACGCTCGTGTCTCGTCGTCCAGACTGGCTATCCCGGGCTCGCCATTGGGTGGACGGTGTAGGGGGCAGGACTCGATGACGTGATCGACTGTCTGTTCCGGGTGCCCACATTCACACGCGGCCGAGTCTCTCAGTCTCCATTCTTTCATGGTGGCGGCGAAGCGGCCGACACCAGTTCTGAGGCGGTTGAGGGTTGTCCACTGCCTGCGCGGTAGGTCCTCGCCTGGCAGCTCGTCCGGCGTCTCCACGAATCGATGTAGCCTGGACTTGCTGGCTGACTGCCACTTCTCCCTCCAGCGGTGTTTCAGCCAACCACCTTTCGAGACATCGTCAGGTGTTTAGCGCAGGAGCTGATGGGCTTGCTCCGCGAATGAGTGTCTTGATTTGAGGCGTTGGCGTATTGGGGGCTCGGTGGCGATATGGTGGAGAAGGTGGTCCTCGTCATTGATGGCCTTGCGGGATAGGGCCAGGACGGCTGCTTCGCGTCGCAGCATTGGTGGGGCGATGCCGGCGAGGATGGGTAGATGGTCATGTGGGGTTTCCTCTGGTTGAGGGGTTTCCTCTGGTTGAGGGGTTTCCTCTTGTTGAGGGGTTTCTAGTCTCATCCCTGGGGTATGCAAGCAGCTTTGCGGAATGTGATCTTGATGTACCATGTGCATGCATACTCTGCTTTGGGTAAATTGATTGTCTTGGTGCAATCTTTGTTCCGGATGGCTCATCCTTGAAATGTCACTGCTTCTTCGTGATCAACCTTACTCCTTTGAGGACCTAGCTGTGGTGTGAGTCTGGCAGTTGGAATTACCTTCAAAGTGGTCTTCAAAGATTCTGATTGTCACACATTGTTCATAATGTTTGTTGCATTATCCATCATAAGACTATACACCACTGTTTTAACTACTTCTGATAGGATTTCTCTCCTGCATGGAAATCTTCTCTGGCACCTGCTGGCCGATGAGCCACGCCCCCAAGAATGACAATTGTTGACTGACCTCTGGTTGATCAAGCCTCTACATGGCTTGCTTCTGTGTGGCCTCTACATAGCTGATAGATACACCCAGTGAAGAGCTCTGAATGACTCGATGATGTGCCTAATAGTTTAGGAAGTATAGGAAGTAGGATATTTGGTACCACTTAGCCTGCCTTACTTTTTATAGTCACTTTCCCAGGCTTGCTATTCTTTCCTGTCCGACTTTCCGAAACAAAAGTGATCCTAAAAAAGTGAAACAGCCCGAACTCTACTCTCTATATTACTGATAGATGATAGAAACAGATCTCGAAGAAGATTTTTTTACTAGTTTTAAAATTTTGGGGGTTGCCAGTTTACTGCCTCAGCAAATGATTCAAGGCAAGCTTGGAGTGTTTTCTGGAAAATCAGCCCCAACCAGTAGCTACTTAGAAACTGCCCGAGTGTACAAACTTTGTTTTTTTTTTGTCTGCCATCTTAATTAAAATACAAGGGGTCAAACCAATTTAGGGAGTGCCACACTCCTCAATACAGAAACACAGCAGAGTTGGTTGGAAAAGTTTGCATTGCATCATATGCATCTATGTATGTCTGTATGTATCATGTATGTATGTATTATGTATGTATGTATTATGTATGTATGTATAATGTATGTATGTAGTGTATGTATCAATCTATACATGTATCTATGTATGTACCTATGTGTGTATCATCACATGTATATAGTGCAAGGTTTGGTGTGTGTGCATGCATAGGAGTGTAAGGTTTGGTGTGTGTGCATGCATAGGAGTGCAAGGTTTGGTGTGTGTGCATGCATAGGAGTGTAAGGTTTGATGTGTGTGCATGCATAGGAGTGTAAGGTTTGGTGTGTGTGCATGCATAGGAGTGCAAGGTTTGGTGTGTGTGCATGAATAAGAGTGTAAGGTTTGGTGTGTGTGCATGCATAGGAGTGCAAGGTTTGGTGTGTGTGCATGCATAGGAGTGTAAGGTTTGGTGTGTGTGCATGCATAAGAGTGTAAGGTTTGGTGTGTGTGCATGCATAGTATATTGCAAGGTTTGGTGTGTGTGCATGCATAGGAGTGCAAGGTTTGGTGTGTGTGCATGAATAAGAGTGTAAGGTTTGGTGTGTGTGCATGCATAGGAGTGCAAGGTTTGGTGTGTGTGCATGCATAGGAGTGCAAGGTTTGGTGTGTGTGCATGCATAAGAGTGTAAGGTTTGGTGTGTGTGCATGCATAGGAGTGTAAGGTTTGGTGTGTGTGCATGCATAGGAGTGCAAGGTTTGGTGTGTGTGCATGCATAAGAGTGTAAGGTTTGGTGTGTGTGCATGCATAGGAGTGCAAGGTTTGGTGTGTGTGCATGCATAGGAGTGTAAGGTTTGGTGTGTGTGCATGCATAGGAGTGCAAGGTTTGGTGTGTGTGCATGCATAGGAGTGTAAGGTTTGGTGTGTGTGCATGCATAGGAGTGTAAGGTTTGGTTGTGTGCATGCATAGGAGTGTAAGGTTTGGTGTGTGTGCATGCATAGGAGTGTAAGGTTTGGTGTGTGTGCATGCATAGGAGTGTAAGGTTTGGTGTGTGTGCATGCATAGGAGTGTAAGGTTTGGTGTGTGTGCATGCATAGGAGTGTAAGGTTTGGTGTGTGTGCATGCATAGGAGTGCAAGGTTTGGTGTGTGTGCATGCATAGGAGTGTAAGGTTTGGTGTGTGTGCATGCATAGGAGTGTAAGGTTTGGTGTGTGTGCATGCATAGGAGTGTAAGGTTTGGTGTGTGTGCATGCATAGGAGTGCAAGGTTTGGTGTGTGTGCATGCATAGGAGTGCAAGGTTTAGTGTGTGTGTATGCATAGGAGTGTAAGGTTTGGTGTGTGTGCATGCATAAGAGTGTAAGGTTTGGTGTGTGTGCATGCATAGGAGTGCAAGGTTTGGGGTGTGTGCATGCATAGGAGTGTAAGGTTTGGTGTGTGTGCATGCATAGGAGTGCAAGGTTTGGTGTGTGTGCATGCATAGGAGTGCAAGGTTTGGGGTGTGTGCATGTATAGGAGTGCAAGGTTTGGTGTGTGTGCATGCATAGGAGTGTAAGGTTTGGTGTGTGTGCATGCATAGGAGTGTAAGGTTTGGTGTGTGTGCATGCATAGGAGTGTAAGGTTTGGTGTGTGTGCATGCATAGGAGTGTAAGGTTTGGTGTGTGTGCATGCATAGGAGTGTAAGGTTTGGTGTGTGTGCATGCATAGGAGTGCAAGGTTTGGTGTGTGTGCATGCATAGGAGTGTAAGGTTTGGTGTGTGTGCATGCATAGGAGTGCAAGGTTTGGTGTGTGTGCATGCATAGGAGTGTAAGGTTTGGTGTGTGTGCATGTATAGGAGTGTAAGGTTTGGTGTGTGTGCATGCATAGGAGTGCAAGGTTTGGTGTGTGTGCATGCATAGGAGTGTAAGGTTTGGTGTGTGTGCATGCATAGGAGTGTAAGGTTTGGTGTGTGTGCATGCATAGGAGTGTAAGGTTTGGTGTGTGTGCATGCATAGGAGTGTAAGGTTTGGTGTGTGTGCATGCATAGGAGTGCAAGGTTTGGTGTGTGTGCATGCATAGGAGTGTAAGGTTTGGTGTGTGTGCATGTATAGGAGTGTAAGGTTTGGTGTGTGTGCATGCATAGGAGTGCAAGGTTTGGTGTGTGTGCATGCATAGGAGTGTAAGGTTTGGTGTGTGTGCATGCATAGGAGTGTAAGGTTTGGTGTGTGTGCATGCATAGGAGTGTAAGGTTTGGTGTGTGTGCATGCATAGGAGTGCAAGGTTTGGTGTGTGTGCATGCATAGGAGTGTAAGGTTTGGTGTGTGTGCATGCATAGGAGTGCAAGGTTTGGTGTGTGTGCATGCATAGGAGTGTAAGGTTTGGTGTGTGTGCATGCATAGGAGTGTAAGGTTTGGTGTGTGTGTATGCATAGGAGTGTAAGGTTTGGTGTGTGTGCATGCATAGGAGTGCAAGGTTTGGTGTGTGTGCATGCATAGGAGTGTAAGGTTTGGTGTGTGTGCATGCATAGGAGTGTAAGGTTTGGTGTGTGTGCATGCATAGGAGTGTAAGGTTTGGTGTGTGTGCATGCATAGGAGTGCAAGGTTTGGTGTGTGTGCATGCATAGGAGTGTAAGGTTTGGTGTGTGTGCATGCATAGGAGTGTAAGGTTTGGTGTGTGTGCATGCATAGGAGTGCAAGGTTTGGTGTGTGTGCATGCATAGTAGTGTAAGGTTTGGTGTGTGTGCATGCATAGGAGTGCAAGGTTTGGTGTGTGTGCATGCATAGGAGTGTAAGGTTTGGTGTGTGTGCTTGCATAGGAGTGTAAGGTTTGGTGTGTGTGCATGCATAGGAGTGTAAGGTTTGGTGTGTGTGCATGCATAGGAGTGTAAGGTTTGGTGTGTGTGCATGCATAGGAGTGCAAGGTTTGGTGTGTGTGCATGCATAGGAGTGCAAGGTTTGGTGTGTGTGTATGCATAGGAGTGTAAGGTTTGGTGTGTGTGCTTGCATAGGAGTGCAAGGTTTGGTGTGTGTGCATGCATAGGAGTGCAAGGTTTGGTGTGTGTGCATGCATAGGAGTGCAAGGTTTGGTGTGTGTGCATGCATAGGAGTGTAAGGTTTGGTGTGTGTGCATGCATAGGAGTGCAAGGTTTGGTGTGTGTGCATGCATAGGAGTGCAAGGTTTGGTGTCTGTGCATGCATAGGAGTGCAAGGTTTGGTGTGTGTGCATGCATAGGAGTGTAAGGTTTGGTGTGTGTGCATGCATAGGAGTGTAAGGTTTGGTGTGTGTGCATGCATAGGAGTGTAAGGTTTGGTGTGTGTGCATGCATAGGAGTGCAAGGTTTGGTGTGTGTGCATGCATAGGAGTGCAAGGTTTGGTGTGTGTGCATGCATAGGAGTGTAAGGTTTGGTGTGTGTGCATGCATAGGAGTGTAAGGTTTGGTGTGTGTGCATGCATAGGAGTGTAAGGTTTGGTGTGTGTGCATGCATAGGAGTGCAAGGTTTGGTGTGTGTGCATGCATAGGAGTGCAAGGTTTGGTGTGTGTGCATGCATAAGAGTGTAAGGTTTGGTGTCTGTGCATGCATAGGAGTGTAAGGTTTGGTGTGTGTGCTTGCATAGGAGTGCAAGGTTTGGTGTGTGTGCATGTATAGGAGTGCAAGGTTTGGTGTGTGTGCATGCATAGGAGTGTAAGGTTTGGTGTGTGTGCATGCATAGGAGTGCAAGGTTTGGTGTGTGTGCATGCATAGGAGTGTAAGGTTTGGTGTGTGTGCATGCATAGGAGTGTAAGGTTTGGTGTGTGTGCATGCATAGGAGTGTAAGGTTTGGTGTGTGTGCATGCATAGGAGTGTAAGGTTTGGTGTGTGTGCATGCATAAGAGTGTAAGGTTTGGTGTGTGTGCATGCATAGGAGTGCAAGGTTTGGTGTGTGCATGCATAGGAGTGTAAGGTTTGGTGTGTGTGCATGCATAGGAGTGTAAGGTTTGGTGTGTGTGCATGCATAGGAGTGCAAGGTTTGGTGTGTGTGCATGCATAGGAGTGTAAGGTTTGGTGTGTGTGCATGCATAGGAGTGCAAGGTTTGGTGTGTGTGTATGCATAGGAGTGTAAGGTTTGGTGTGTGTGCATGCATAGGAGTGTAAGGTTTGGTGTGTGTGCATGCATAGGAGTGTAAGGTTTGGTGTGTGTGCATGCATAAGAGTGTAAGGTTTGGTGTGTGTGCATGCATAGGAGTGTAAGGTTTGGTGTGTGTGCATGCATAGGAGAGTAAGGTTTGGTGTGTGTGTATGCATAGGAGTGCAAGGTTTGGTGTGTGTGCATGCATAGGAGAGTAAGGTTTGGTGTGTGTGTATGCATAGGAGTGCAAGGTTTGGTGTGTGTGCATGCATAGGAGTGTAAGGTTTGCATGCATAGGAGAGTAAGGTTTGGTGTGTGTGCATGCATAGGAGTGCAAGGTTTGGTGTGTGTGCATGCATAGGAGTGTAAGGTTTGGTGTGTGTGTATGCATAGGAGTGTAAGGTTTGGTGTGTGTGCATGCATAGGAGTGTAAGGTTTGGTGTGTGTGCATGCATAGGAGTGTAAGGTTTGGTGTGTGTGCATGCATAAGAGTGTAAGGTTTGGTGTGTGTGCATGCATAGGAGTGTAAGGTTTGGTGTGTGTGCATGCATAGGAGAGTAAGGTTTGGTGTGTGTGTATGCATAGGAGTGCAAGGTTTGGTGTGTGTGCATGCATAGGAGAGTAAGGTTTGGTGTGTGTGTATGCATAGGAGTGCAAGGTTTGGTGTGTGTGCATGCATAGGAGTGTAAGGTTTGCATGCATAGGAGAGTAAGGTTTGGTGTGT